>CM076577.1:940563072-941163072 GCA_034641835.2 Pinus albicaulis
AGAAATATAAAAACTTCATCAAGAATAATAATTCCTGAAGAGCCTACCATTGACCGGTCCTCCTAAACATTCTTCTCCATTCATCTCATGTAGTAGAAAAGCATTTTTCCCTTGAATAGTTGAGATCTTATAGGGCCCTTTCCATAAGTTTTCACAATTTCCGTGCTTCCCTTTTTCCTCATTCCTTGCATCCCATTGGAGGACTACATCTTGAATCTTAAAGTTATCTACCTTGGTCTTACAGTCATGAACCTTCTTTATCTTCTCATGAATCTTGGAGGTTTTCTGAAATACCTCATCTCTCGTCTGTTGAAGATGGGTCATCTGATTGATCTGGCGCTGTACATCATTCTACTCACTTCTTGCTTATTTCAACTATTTCACAACTAGGACTGCAAGTGATGTAGGAAAAACAATGTCTATTCCATAAAATAACTGAAAAGGGGACATTATAATATATTTCTTACTACTCACCATGTATGCCCACAAGGTATTCACAAGATTTTTGTGCAAGTTCTTTTTGTTGGCCTCTAACATCTTCTTTATGATATTAATCAAGGATTTGTTAGAGGACTCTGCTAAACCATTACCTTGCAGATATTAGTTGGTTAAGTGCCCCAACTTGATGTTATATTTGTCGCAAAACTCAGCCATGCTTTTTTATTTGAATGTTGCCGCATTGTCGGTAATAATTTTATGGGGACAACCAAAACAAGATAATATGTTAGTCTCCAAAAAGTGAATAATTACTAGGTTTGTTGCTTGCCTTGTTGGGATCACTTCAATCCATTTGGTGAATTAGTCGGTGGATTTCAATATCTATTTGTGTTGTTCAAATGATGTAGGATGAATCTCTCTCATGAAGTCAAGTCCCCACTGCTGAAATGGTGCATGAATTGAAATAGGTTGCAGAGGTAACGAAAGACATTTTCTTTTACCTTGAAAAACGTGACACTCATGGCAACTCATCATTGTTATGTACATATCGGCAAATAGAGTTGGCCAATAGTATCCCTCTCTCAATAATTTATTAGTTGTGGTCTTCCAGAAAATTTGGCCCCAACAATATCCTTTATGAAAATCATTCATAACTTCTTGGGCTTCACTCTCAACTAAAAAAATCAGCAATATACCTCTTGGATCTTTCCAATAAAGGGTTTTTTCCAAAATGAAATATTTGGAAGCTTTCAACTTTAAAGACCTACCCTTACTCTTAGTAATGCCTGGAGGAGGATTCAAATGTTGAAGCACATATATTATATCAAAATCCCAAGGTGATGAAAGAAACATATGAGATACCTGTATCATAGTGAAATCTTGTTCTTCATTGGACAATGCTATAATAAGATTGATATCTAAAACATGCAAATTTAGCTCAGCCATAAGCTTTGCTAAACCTTGACCTTTGATCAGATTTGTGGGCTTGATCTTGAGGTCATATTCCAACATCGTTGCTATCCATTTCCCTCTTCTTCCTTCCGAATCTGTCTCCATAAGAAAAATTTTTACTATTTCATTAGGGACATAAGCCAAAATATGATAAGGTCAAATATAGACACATAAATCCTTCAACACTTTTATCAAATCCAAAGCCTGTTTCTCTATGATATTATATTGAAGAGCTGCATACCTAATGGTTCGACTGAAAAATTAAATGGGTTGTTCATTCTTGTCCTTATTTTTCATTAAGATTGCAACTATGGTGTGCTTGAAGGTGAATGCAAATATAATAAAATCAATAGTGTAATCCGGGCTTATTAAAATAGGGGCAATAGTCAAAGAAAATTTCACAGTGTTTAAGGTCTTCTTAGGATCCTCAGACCACTTTACCTCATTATCCCTTTTCAACATGTTGGTCATTTCCCAAAGGTGCTGAGCCAAATTTGGAATAAATTTGCATAAGAAATTAATCTTGCCATTGAAAGCCTAAATTTATTTCTTGCTCCGTGGAAAGTCAATTTTCTGAATTGCCTCAACCCACGAAGGGTCAATCCAGATTCCATCCTTAGAGATGATGTGACCAAGAAGTTTTCCCTCCTCCATGGAAAAAAGGCTCTTTTTTGGATTAAGAGAAATTCCAAACTTCTTGCATTTCTGAAAAACAATCCTTAAGTGATACAAGTGTTCATCATATGAATGGGAAACAAATGTCAAACAATATAAATATACCACTATGAAAACATCTTTCTCATCTGAAAATTTTATATACATTTCACGTTGAAAGGTAGTCCCTACATTCTTTAGTCCAAATGGCATCTTTTTCATATTTGAATGTACCCCAAGGTGTAGTGAAGGCAATTTTGTCTTGATATTTATCCTGTACTAAAATATGATTATATCCTAAATATCCATCAAGTAAAGACATTCGAGAAGCCCCAACCACTCTTTGTAAGATGTGATCCATTTTGGGAAGGGGGTAATTATATTTTAGTGACACCTTGTTTAAATTTCTGAATTCTATGCAAAGCCTTATTTCACCTTTATTCTTTCTTACAGGGACTAAATTAGATATCCAATCAGAAAACCTTATAGGAACAATGATACCTAACTTGTAGATCCTCTTCAATTATTTTTTAATGGATGGCAACAACCTTGGGTTGATCCTTATTAATTTTTGCCGAAAGGGCTTTTGATCGGGCTTAATTGGAATGGTGTGTTTTATGATTTCTTTATTATAGACTTTCAAGTCTGCATAATCCCACGCAAAAACATCAGAAAATTCAAAAAGTAAATCAATGTACTTTTCCTTTACCTCGGGAGACAAAGACCTGGACAATTTGACCAACTTAGGCTTGTCTGTTGTCCCAATGTTTACGTCCTCCACACCTTTTTCTGTATGAACCAATGTTGGCTTCCTTGCTACATCATCCTGATTAAAAAATTCTTCCAAAGGTATGAGACCTTTTGGAATATTATTATCCTTCAGCTCTAGTATATCAACCTGAGTTGCTTCCATGACTTGATCATCCTTGCCAGAAACTTTGTCAATTGCAGAATTCTCGAACTCATCTTCACTTTGCAGAAAATTATTAACTTGTTGATCATCCCAAAATACTTGCCAATATTGCAAGTTATCATGAATTGTAGGCTGATGCTTCACATGAATTTAAATTTTTCTGTTAGAAAATATTTGGATTTTGATATTGCTTGCTGCTATAGCAAGTCATTCTGCCATGAGATTTTAAATTCTTGGTACTATTGACAAATTGTATTTTGCAAACATATTTAGGATATCCAGTAAAACATTCTTGTATGCTCTCATTCATGGATTCTTGGCTTGGTATTCCCCTTTCACATGTTTTATCACAAGTTCCGAGTCTCCATATATTGAAATTCTTCTTGCGCCAAACGTTTTCAAAATCTTCAGATCGATAATCAATGCTTCATATTTCTCTTCATTGTTAGAAAAATTAAAAGCCAATTTGTATGAACATAATCTAACATTCTTAGGAGCCTTAATAGGCCGATGAACAGGGTTTCGGATCCAAATTCCAATGCATGCCTCATCTTTCCCCAAGGCACGATCAAAATTCATGGTCCATATACTATTTTCATCCTCCAAGTGCTGGAATTTTGATTGTTGTTTTGTCTCAATAGTATGGGCTACTTACTGATTCTGATTTGATATTTCCTCTGCCTTATTAGATGGTTGTTCTGAAAAACTAGGTGCATTCCTTTTCCCTTCTCTAAAATTATTATGATACAATTAGAAATCTCGAGTACATCTTCTACTTCTACAAGCTAACTATCTACATCATTCAATCCACTATCATTGAACAAAATGAAAGATTCTAAATCTATATGTACAAAATTTATTGGATGATTATTAGGCCTCTCTTTGTTGGTTATCATGTATTTCATCTTTGTTTCCTGGCACAACTTTCTCAATTGTTTGAAAACTAAGATGGTGGCATAAGAGAAGTCTAGTTGCAGAGTGTCTCTCAACTTTGCTCCTTGAGATCTAGACATCAACATACCAAACTGTGGTGGTATATCAGCCACCACCACATCCATCAAGACATTCTTTGCTAGAATTTTCTCAAGAGAAACTATTAAATCCTTAATAAGACCCAAACAACAGACTCTTCCTGAATTGAAGGAATACAAGTCATGGTAAGGAAGAGTGATATCTAGGCCGAATTTCTCCATAATGGCTTGTGAAATAAAATTTTGAGAAGCTCCAAAGTCGAGCATTGTATTGTGAAGGATATTCTGGTGGATTCTTAGACTCAAATAGGATGGGGGAACTTCACTATCCTCTAACTGAACATTTATTGCTGGACCAAGGATAAGCTCAGGTTGGTTATCATCGACATTAAGTATATCAGATGATGGATCAACTTTTAACATTTTGGCTACATGAGACTTATACTAATTATTCTTGACAAGGTCAGTTAAATGTATTGACACTTTCAATTTGGAAATTTTAGTTTCTAAGTTGAAAGGAGTGGATTTATCTACCTCTTTAATGATGTATCTTTTGTCGGCATGATCTTTTGATGCAACTTCTTTCCTTTGGATGTCCTTTTATTTTCTCGACGAGCTTGTAGATGGCTGGTTGTATTTGTCCTGATTTTCAGCTACAGATTATTTTCCTTTACTCCGATTACCTTGAGAATTATGTTTTGGTTGAGTATCTTTTTGTTGAGATGCCTGCTTCTGAAAAGGAGTTATTGGGACATCTCTACCTCTCAATGTATACTGCCTCTGTTGTGAGCTGAGGGAATTCAATTATCCTCACTGATAATCATTAGATTCAACCTCCAACTGATGATCCTAGGCTAGAATGTAATCTTCATCCTTTGGTATATCCATTCTCTTGACCAGCTCTTCATCTTCAGTAAAAAATATGGGTTGCCATCAACTATAAATAAGTGATTTTCTGCAACAATATGATCTTCTTCTTCTTCTTAAACTCCTTGAGCATAATTCTGCTGCAAGGGTGTCCGAATTTTCTGTGGATGTGCTAGTTGCTCAAGTTCCCTCTGTTCTCTTTGCTTGATTCTCAATTGAGGCTTCTGCTATTTCCCTCTGAAGTTAGGATTTCTAGCTTGTGGTTCTGGCTGCCTTTCGTTGATAGACATCATTTCAACCATTCTCTCAATTTTTCTTATTAAAGTGTCTAGTTTTACATCAGAATATGATGATTCCGCCTCTTTGATAGTTTCTCTCCTTTCACCCTTCATTTTTGACTTCTTTATAGACAAATTAGCTTCTACACTAATTGTGTTTTTATGCATGTCTTCTAACGTAACATGATTCCTTTCTCACGATTGATAGTCCATCTCTTGATCAAAACCATTCGGGTAATGAAAAATGGCCAATGCTTGAGGGGTTTTTATCTCATTAGGAATGGAATGGTATACTCTGTTGAATCGGGTAGTGAAGTATTGTACTGATTCATTTGGTTCTATTTTCATATTTTTATATTCAAAAATGGTTTGTAATGGACTCTTATTTACCTCCCATCATGCTATAAAAGAATCTATCAACTGATTTGATGTGGATATGGAATTTTCATTTAATGATCTGAACCATACTTTAACTTCTCCTTAAAAAATCTGAACTATGATTCTAATTTTTTCATTGTCTTCATCTACTTCTTCCAGATCAATAAAGTCAGTGACTTTAACTATGTTTTCTTTTGCATTGATTAAATAATTTTCATCAAAAAGTGGTAGCCTCTGGCCATAACCCTGAGGTAAGGCATGGAGTTGACCTGGTAAGATGAGGGGTGAAAATATGGCAATAATTCTGGCTGAATGGAATAAATGAGTGACACTAGGAAGAGTTTTCCAAATAGGAAATGAATTAGATGATGTGGAAGAGGAAACAATAGCTGACTGTGAGTGAGTCGGGCTAGGTATTGACTCTTGTTGATATTGGATTATGGATTTTTTCGACTGATATTGAAGTTGGTTTGCTAAACATTCAAGTTTATAAAATTGAATCCAGACTTTAGTGTCAAAGTATGTTTCAGACTTGGTTTCTTCAAAGGATAATTTTTCTTCAAGTTTTAAAGAACTAAGATCTAACTTAGATAATGACTTGACCTAAGAGAGCCTTAACGGATCAAATACTATGTCAGCTAATGAGGTTTTAGACTTGGATCGAAACAATGACAACTCAAATTTTAAATCAAATGGTATATCTTCGAGAGATAGAACTTTAGTAGGAAATGAAGAAGATCTTACCAATGGGATTGGATCTGACTGAATTTATGTAACTTGATATCTATGTTTCCAAACAAGCCTCTCTGGATATTCAAATGGATCAACTGGGTGAGGATCAGGAGTTGATTTGGTGTATCTCCTGATGCCAGAATGTTCACTGTTCAACAACTTGTTTTCTCTGCAATTATTTATTTATTTATTATTATTATTATTTTCTTTTTATTTTTTATTTATTTTTTTATTTTTTCAGATCATCCTCAACGAAATCTTAGACCTATCATCTAGAGGCAAATAATTCCAAACTAATGGTACAACTAGGGAATATTTGACACTTTGCTTCCCCATTATGGTCACCAAGATGTTAGCACTCTGTCGGATCTTTGAGGTTGAGCAGTGACTAGCAAAGGTAACTATAGACCAAGCTCTCGCCAAGTAACTAGCCCTACTAGGCAGGATAGGGCTCTCTCCAAGGGATCACAACCAAGAGGGCTGGATCAATTAGGTTTTAGGCTATGTATAGTAGAAAAAACCTTTTGATTGGTTGATTTGGGTGCTAGATGAGTTAATTAGGTCAAAGAGGTAATTAGGTTAGGGAAAATAAGCTCAGAATTGGAGACATTTGATGGGGCAAGATAGGTAGGTACTTTAACACTTTAGGGTTTTAGGGTGAGATGGATCAGACTCGTAAGGTGCTAAAAAGAGAATGAAAATGAATGAATTATTTTTAAATTGAAGAAACTGAAACAAATTATGTTGATTCTCCCAAAACAGAGCATAAAAGATGTATTTGTCTTATCAAACTTGAGAATCAAACATATCATAGAATTGGAATGAACATGGAAAGTACAAAACATTCATACATATGTATCAGAAAAAGAAACTATGCCAACGTACAACACCACATGAATCCCAAAAGGTAGTTTCTTTAACACTTTAGGGTTTTATGGTGAGATGGATTAGAATCGTGAGGTGCTAAAAAAGAGCATGACAAGTGCATGAATTATTTTTAAACTCGAAGAAACTAAAATAAATTATGGTGGTTCTCCCAAAACAAAGCATAAAACATGTGTTCTGCTTATCAAAATTGAGAATCAAACATATCATAGAATTGGAATGAACATGGAAATTACAAAACATTCATACGTATGTAACATAATAATAAACTATGCCAAAGTACAATACCATATGAATCCCAAAAGACTAGCTCGCAACTCATCTAATATATTCTTGCCAAAATCTGAAATACACTAGTGTCTATGATAAATACAACAACATCCAACCTCTCAAATGAGTGAAGAGGTGAAACATATAGACATAAAATAACTTTTCCCAACCTTAGGGGTCGAATCCCTAAGTTGGGGAGCTATTCCACAAAAGACTCGAACTAAAAACCTAGAGTGTATGGAGGTCAAACTGAATTATCACTAAATTTAGTGAAACCGATTCATTCATCCTAAAAAAGGCTTTTACCTAATGTATTTACCCCTAGGTAACTCAAAAGTATCATAATTACATTTAAATCCATCATTTACGTAAGTAAAAATTCACAATTTTCCATAATGAGACTTAGAAAACTGAAAAAAAATAAAAAAATATCGAGTCTTGGTCGAGTGCACAGCACCTTTGGTTTATGCGCAACACCATCTTCAAGCCAATTTTTTTAGGGGGGTTCCCGATGTCCAAATTGAGCTCAAGATAGCTCATTAGAAAGCATGTCCTCGTATAGTTTCCATAAATGTGCTTGGTTCCAAATAAAAAATAAGGTTTGACCCCTCCAAAACTTCAATCTCCCAAGACTAGCCTAGTGCACGGTGCTCGCTCTGAAAATGAGGGCATAAATGTGATTTTGAGGTGTTTTTGGCCATTTATCCCAACCATTTTGCCCAATTTTGGTGTGCCAATGGTAAAAATTGCATTTTTTTCTACCTTCCGAATCCAATGGTGGTATTTTTTTTAAATTTAGAGGCCTTTATAAGGTGCACAACGCCTAGGTGCTGCGCACATGATACTCAAATTGTGTAAAGATCGTCAAAGTTTGCACAAAAACCCAAAAATTCAAAACTTTGCTAAAAAAAATTCTTCAAAATTTTTTATGTGAAAGCTTGATGAAGTATGTTAGACAATGATATATGCCTCATCAAGGATGTCAAGTTTGTCTCCCTCCTTTTTTCTTGGCTAGGGTTTGCTTAGGTTTCTCCCTGCAATTACTTGAGTTTAATGCTACATACCTTGTTGCTTGTGATATACCTATTAGACATGCTTCTGAGAATTTTTTTTGTATTTTTTTTTCCTTTTTAAGGAGTTTCTAAAGGTGTATGTTGACCCTATCAAGCCATATATCTCTGTCATCTTCAACCTCCTTGGAAATCCTTTCCTCACAAGTGAGTTTTTTGATCCTCAATCTTCTACTATTGTAGAGCCCTCTTAAGACTTCTTGTATTAGGTCTTGTCCTATTTCTTTGAATCTCATCATGGTCAAGATCATAAAGTGACATAATTTCCTTACCTCTTAGCAACTCTAGTATCCATAAGAACTTGTTGATCTTTCACTGCTTATTCTCCTCGCTCAAGAAATGAAATGACAAAATGAGCTCTATCCAAATTAGTTTGCTGACTCTCGATCCGGGCATCATTTTATTTAACAATTAAGGTTGAGGCCACATGATCATACTATTGATCCAAGTCAACTAGGTCAAAATATGTTTCCTCATCATGAGGATCCTCATCCTCTTGCATGACTTCCTCATGCACAACCGCCTCTTTCTGCTTTTTTCTTTCCCTTTTGTACCCATTTTTTTCGATGAATAAGGAAAGGTCCCTCCCACAATATGTGGGGAAAAAAAACATACCTATGCCCTCTCCGATATGTTTTTCCCAATGTGTCCATTTCAACCTCTTTGACATCTTTAATCTTGTCGACCATAGCTCGCTAGATGACCAAATTTGACTCGAAATGATGATGATGGTGATGAGATGGGTCTATTAGGTTGAGTTGATGGAGGAATAGGTGTAGTGGGCTGAGGTGGAGGAGGCATAGCTTCAACATGCTGAGCTTGTAGAGTAGTTAATATGTCATTGGCAATGAAAGTGTCCCATGAAATGTTCAGCTGATTAAGGTGATGAAAGACAATGATTTTGATCAAAGAGTGATGGAATAGGTTGTTCATTTTCAGATCATACTCTTTCTTTTTGTACTGTGTATGCCATTTTTCAATGTTCCCTGAACAAATAATAAGTAATATTGAGCATTTGACTCTTGTGAAGTGCATGAGCGAGTTTGATATGGTATGTGTACGAGCTGGAAAATCCGCCTTCACAAGAGAAGTAATTCATGATGATTTTCATAATGAGAGCATACTTATCAAGAATGTGATTGAAAGGGAAGAATTTCTTTATCTCATTTTTTGTGCCAAGGCTTGATGTATGGTTGATAATACTAATCATCTAAGTTTTTGGGCTTTAAACCAATTCTCACCCACATTAGGTATCCCAATTGCAATAGCAATGATGGCTGAGGATATTGTGAATGTTACACTAGCAAAGGTAACTTGATTGTCCTAAAGGTTTGAAATGAAAAATCTAGTCAAAACAGGGGTGGTTTTGAACTCTTTGTATCATTTCACAAAAAATTGAAGCATCCCATATGCTTGAAACAAGTGACTATAATAGGTGAGGCCATTAATTTTCTAGTGTTGGTAGGCTCAAACCTTATAATTCTACCTCCCTTGCGTGGCCTTCTTTATTCTTTGTCGTCCTCTTCCATTAAATCTCTATCTTCCTCTTCCATGGTGTTAGTTAAATTGACTCGGGGTTAGATTCAAGGTTAACCAGAGTTAAACAATGGGTAGTTTTGGGGCACATGGTATTGTGCACCCATGGTTTTTTGGCTAATGGTATTGCATGTAATGGAGCCTATAAAAGGTTGGAAGACTTCATTGTAAGACAAGGCTTGGATGTGAGCAAGTGAAGGCTCACTTGGGCTGGATTGGCCGGGTTTTGGCCAAAGCTAATGGGTTTTCCCCAGGGAGTTTGGGGTTTTTCCTCTATAAACATATGTGTTCATGTTTATATGTTTTGTTGCTGGTTATTTTAATTATTTCTCTCTATAATTATTTATATTCTCTAGTAAATTATTTCTTCACATGGTGTTTTTAGTTTAGAAACTCTAGGGATGAGGAAATAGGAATGGAAAATAGGTTAGGGGAGTGGGAAAGGAGTATGAAAAATTGGGTAAGTAGGGGAAGGATTTAGGGGAACTTGGGAAGGTGATAGGGGATTGAAATACTATTGGAGCTGGGAATTAGAATTTTATTATAGGGTTGATAGGGCTTCCTAGGAAATTGAGATGCCTAGGATTTAGGGTTTAGGGGAAAATGAACTTGGGAAATGGGATTTAGTGATTTAGGGATAGGAATAGGATTTCATTGTGATGTGGAAAGGGTAATAGGGTCTTAGGAACATATTTGGATGTGAGGGAATGAAAGTAGGATTTGCAAGCTTTGAAAAGTCCAAATTTCACAAAAGAAGCTTAACACCATGAAATTTTTACTTAAGTAATGCAAGGAGGGTGTGATGAGGCCTTATTTACTTTCTAGGAGGTGGAGAAATCCTTTTTTGAAGGTTTGGAGTACCCTGCACAATTTTTTGGAGCTTGCAGATGAAATTGGACAGGTGTGCAACACCTTTGGTGCATGCGCAATGCTCGTCTTCCAAGTGCACAATGCTTTTGGTCTATGCACAATGCTTTGTCCGAGGTGAGCAACACCTTGTTCCAGGGTGTACAATGCCTCCTATAAGCTCAAAATTTAGCCTTTCAATTTTTTTTGAGGTGTGTGAGTGATGGCTCGATGGAATAGAGAGAAAATGAATGTCTTTTTGATCTTTGGATGGCATTATGCTTGATGGATTGGATGTTTTGAGATTTGGGCCCACTTTTCCTTCTTTCTTTCACTTTAAAATTTTGACACTATACATTTCACTTTGACTTTATTCTTTGGAAATTTATCATTTGATGTACTTTGAGAACACTAGGATTTTTGGAAACTTGATTCTTTATTGGCATATGAAACTTTGAGTTGACAACTACTTAGAACCATGAACTTATTACATGTTGAAAAAAACATAAAATTACATAATGAAATGAAAATTACATAATGGAATAAAAACTAAATATTACATTTCAACTTTACATAGTAAAATGAATTTATTGATCACTCTTAGTCTTGCTCATCTTTTATGCAATGGAAATGATATTTTATTGGACCTTGAAAACCCTAAGACCTAATGGACACATTTGACTTAATGGAATTCATGATGGTATAACTAAAAGGGTGATAAAGACTCATGAATAATGGACACTCATCATAATGATAAAGTGAGCCAACAAGTGATGAGATGACATTTTTTTAAAGGAGTGAACCTTGAGTAAAATCTGCACCAAGTGACCAAATTTTTTGCATGACCTAGTGGAATGAAAAAAAAATTATGAATCGGACCCCTAACAAGACATGAAAGTGTTAATTTTGATCACTAGTGGAAGGATGAAAATACTAACACTAACAAAGTATGTGGATGATAATAGGGAAATAAGAAGCCTACATTAGTGAGGATGGTCATTGCTATGCGGGCTAAGTGTCATTGCGTAAAAGGGTGTGTGATGTTTGTAGTTCATATCTCTATTGACAAGGGTAAGGATGTTGAGGATGAAAATATATTCAAGAGGTATCAATTCTTGCAACAATTTCAGGGATGTGTTCTTAGTAGAGATTCCATAGTTTCCTCTTCATAGGGAAGTGGAAAATTTTATTGAGTTGGTACCACGAGAAACACAAACATCAAAGGCACCTTACATGATGAGTACATAAGAGTTAGTAGAGTTGAAGTTTTAGCTGAAGGAAATGATTGATAAGGGATATATTAGGCCGTGTGTATCACCTTGTGGTGAACTAGTATTATTCGTGAAGAAGAAGGACACTACTTTCAAATTTTTCATTTATTATAGGCAAATGAACAAGGTGACGATCAAGAAAAAAGTACCCATTGCCAAGGATCGATTACTTGTTTGACCGAGTTGAAGGGAGAAACAATGTTCTCGAATATTGACTTGAGATCAAGATACCATCAAGTACGCATCAAAGAATAAGACATCTACAACACCGCTTTCATGACCAGGGTGTGGGAATTATGAGTTTGTTGTTGTTATATTTGGTTTGACTAATGCTCCAACTAATTTTATGTCCTTGATGAATAGCGTATTTCATCCTTATCTAGACAATTTTCTTATTGTGTTCATTATTGATATATTGATATATTCTAAGAATGAGGAGACCATGCTTGAACACTTAGCCATAATGCCGAGATTGCTAAGATAAAATCAATTATATACCAAGCTTTGTAAATGCATCTTCTTTAAAACGAAGGTACATTACTTGGGACATGTTATTTCCAAGGAATGAATAGCGATGGATTTAGAAAAGATAAGGGCGATCATGGAGTGGGGAGCTCCTATAAATGTGGATGAGTTCAATTCATTCATGGGGTTAGCAGGGGTTACTATAGGAGGTTCATTAGAAACTTCTCAAGCATTGCATATCCTATTACATCATTGCAAAGAAAAGGTAGGAAATTTGAATGGACGAGATGAATGTGTAGTCTGTTTCAAGCAATTGAAGCAGTTGTTGACAAACACTCCAGTTCTTAAGATTACATATCCGGACAAAGAGTTTGTGGTGTGTAAAAAATGCTTGAAAAAAGAGGACTTGGTGGAGTCTTGATGCGAAAGGGATAGGTGGGGTGTTAAGAGTCCAGAAAAACTAAATGAGAACAAGAAGAACTATGTGACTCGTGAACTTGATTTGGTAGCTATTATTCATTACTTGAATATGTGGAGGAATTGTCTTCTTGGTGGGAGGTTTGTATTGATTAGCGATCATAGTGAGTTGAGATATTTATTTGACCAACCGAATCTAAATGCCAGGAAATATAGATGGTTGGCTACCCTTAGTGAGTTTGACTTTGAGATCATATACATTAAGGGAAAGGAGAACAGGGGTCCCGTATGCTCTCGGTAGGAGAGTGCAAATGAACCATGTGGTAGCTATGATTTCATATGGGAAAAATTTACAAGACTATGTCTTATAGGAAGGAGAAAAGGATGACAGGTATAAGGAGATAAGGCACGCGTTACAAAAGGGTAGATGTGATCGGGATGTGGACTATCATCTTACAATAGATGGCTTGGTGAGGTTTAGGGATAGAAGCTATGTGCAAGATGACGGTGAGCTCAAGAATGTTATCTTGAGGGAGTTTCATGTCAAGCCATATTCAAGTAACCAAGGATATACAAATAAATTTATATCTATGAAGAAATTATACTATTGGCCAAATCGAAGTAGGGAAGTGGCAGATTTTGTGGCTAGATGCTTGACCTGTCAACAAGTGAAAGAAGAGTGTAAGCATCCAAATGGGTTGCTCCAACCTATTCAGATTCCAAAGTGGAAATGGGAGGTCATTTCCATGGATTTCATTATAGGTCCTCATTAGGTAAATCATGAGATTACACGTTACTATGAAGAAGATTGTGTTATATAGGGATGCTAAGTTCACTTCCAAGTTTTGCAAGGATTTGTTTGTAGGTTTGGGGACATAGTTGGGCTTCAATACAACTTATCATCCATAGATATATGGATAGACAAATAGGGTCAATAGGACTCTAGAGGATATGTTGAGGATGTATGTCATGCATCAACAACATAGGTGGGAGGATTATCTTCGATCTGGTTGAGTTTTTCTTACAACAATGGATATCAAGAGTCACTAAGGATGAGTGCATTTGATGCACTCTATGAGCGGAGTCTGTAACACTCCCATTAGATGGAGTGATCCGAGTTAACGAGGTACATATTGGACCAAATATGTCGGTAGACATGGAACATGAAAAAAAATGTTATAAAGTAGAATCAAAAGGAAACATAGGACAATCAAAAGAGTTATGTAGACCAACAAAAGGAATTAAGGAGTTCGAGGTTGGAGAGCATGTGTACTTGCACATTAAGCCCAAGTAGAGCTCCTTGATGATTGGATCATGTAACAAGTTGGCACCACGATATTGTGGGCCTTTTGAGATCCTTGTGAATATTGGACCAATGGACTACAAACTTTCACTACCTCTCGACGGTTAAAGTCCATGATTTTTTCCATGTTTCCTTTCTTAAAATATATCTAAAGGATGTTTATCATGTGATTGATTGGTTTGTATTGCAAGTGGAACTAGAAGGATAATTCTAGGCTGGGAACCTTAGTGCATATTTTAGCAAAAGCATCTCATGCTCCAAAAATGATCAATCGAGAAATTTGAAGGAGTAGTGGAAGCACTATGGGCCCTATGAAGCTACATGGGAGATGGTTGGTCGGATGTGGGCTATGTATCCTTCATTATTTTCCAGTGGAGGAAAATGAGTTTTTTGGTATATATACATATTTATGTATGATTTCTATTGTAAATATCACAATGATTTTTGTTATAAATATCCAATAAGTGGCATGGTTTTCATGTTTCCATTAGTGTCATGATGGTTTTTCTTTTGAGTAGATTGTTCACTGTAAATATTTCAATGAACTAAGTTATAAATCTCCATAATAAGTATGTTTTTTCTTTTCAACGGTTTTTCCGGTTGTAGGTGTCATAGAACATCAAGGACATTGTTCTTGTAAGGGGAGGGGTTTCTAACATCCCTAGATTAAGAGTTCATGTAATAAAGTTAATAAAGGAAAAATAAGACCAAGGTCATGCGATACGTATTCCAAGCTGAATTTTGGGAAAAATTATCCTAATGGGCATCACTTGTTGTTTATTATGGCTAAGGGAAATCAACAAAGAAAATCGAAAAGGAAATGAAAAGCAAAAAAAATTTATTGTTGGCATTTTATTTATGAAAATAAAGGAAATTAGAAGAAAAGGAAGGTGAAAGGTCACGAAAGTTGCATGTGAGGAGGAAATTGAAGGAAAATACGAGGGGAAAATGAATAAATTACGGGCGTTAATAATAAAAAATTCTTCGAGGATCGAGTGCACAACTTTTGGTTGATTATATTTTTTTTCATTTGAGTTTTTAAATTGGTTTTAGAGAGGAGAAGATCATCGGAGGAGAGAGCAAGCAAGTAAAGGAAACAAAAGGAAATGAAAGAAAATAAAAGGAAAGGAACGCAAAGGAAGGAAAAAGTAAAAGAAAGGATCAAGCAAGGAAAGGTTGGATCAAACAACTTCAATGAGAATACTTGCAAGTGACAGAGTTGCATGTATGATTTCTTAGCTAGATGTGGCATGCATGGTATTGCATGTGTGTATTCGGTTCACTTGTTGTCATTGGCATGGTTTTTTTTTCGGGTTTGATAGTGGTTTTAAACCTTTCCTTTCCACTTACAAATAGCCATGGTGTGATGGGATTCATTCTTGGTTGAGCTTTGGATTGCTAGAAGGTTTTGGATGCTGGGGTGAGGTGGTCTCGTGAAAATCCCAAGGGTTGGGGGGTGGAGATGGTTTTCTGCTGGGAAGCCCTCAACAAGTGGGCGGAGACATGAAAATTCCTTAAGGGATGGTGAAGGAATTATGGGGCATCCAAGTTGGGTTTGGTTTTGCGATCACAAAACCAGTTTAGGTGAGATCACACTATGGTGAGGGTGGAAGTGGTTTAAGCTATAGATTCCCTTGGTTTTTTTATGGATTGGTTTATTCCATGAGACCCCACTTTCATGTTTGGAATATGGCATGGGGGGTGATTGGCTAAAATAAATATTTGGTTTAGCCCAATATATGGTTGGGTGGTACGTGGAAGTCCCCTGAATTGGTTGGATTTTTCTTATGGTTAAAAAGAGATAAGTTTATATTTTCATTAATGAGTAATTATAATTGTTATTATGTGGCTTTAATGTTTGTTGTATCATTGTTAATAATCTAATTATATGTTGGTTATAAACATGGTTTTATGACAAATCTTAGTCATGGATCTCATCATATTTTTTATTAGTAAATGAATGAATAATGAATGCATGACCTAATTGGTGTTATGAAAATTATTTTGAGAGGGCATTAGTCCTTCTTGTTAAGCCTCATATAAGTTTTAGATCCCTATGTTCAGATATGCATTCATGACCCGTAGGTTGCATGCTCATAATGTATTTGACATAATGACAATCCTCGTTTGGGAAGGGTCTAGTCTAGTACTGGTTGAATTTTTGTTTTGGGAAGCTTTGTTTATATATTCTTCATAACTTTTGGAAACCTTATTGAGTTATGGGAATAAGCCCGAGCTCTAGCCCCTGAAAAAAGTTGCTCAAAATTTGGGGTCATAGGCATAGAACAGTACTAGAAAAGTCCACAATCATATGGAATTAGGCTTATGAGTGTGACTGGAGGGCTATAGTTTCATGGAGGCCTTGGTAAGGGAGCGACTAAGGCTCTACATTAGTGAAAGGGAGAGTCAACTCAAGGGTTGGACACCGAAGGGTTTGGACACCTGAAGGGATTGGGTCGCTCTTGGAGGTCCTATAGCACCCAAGGGAGGTCATTAAAGTCTTAAGTTGTCAAATCCATTTCCTTATGGTCATATAGGAGGTTTAGTCTTATCATAGTGACCCCTAACTCATGTTTAACCTAGGAAAACTAGTGAAAGTGGGTAAAAGTGGGAGGAAGTGGGTTACATTCTATAACTTTGATTACAAAATTTCATTAATTCATTGAACCCTTTAAAATGAACTGTTTCATTGTTCATAAAGGTTAGGATATTCAAATTTACTTTTATTTTGATAGATCATGCATTAGCCAGGGAAATAGCTGAGGGAAATGAGTGGGGTAGATCTTAGGCTAGGATTTTTTCCCACAAAGTTTCACTTATGCTTGCTAATATTTTGCATTTTAAAATTATGACACATGATTTTTCTTTTCTTTTCTCTGCTACATCAACTTCTTAGGGAAAAGTTTTCAAGCCCCTACTCAAGGATGAGGAAAATAGGGAACCAATACTAGTGACATACAAAAATCAACTTGAATATTAGACATGGATATAAGGGAAATATGTAGAGTGTTAAGTATGGATTACCTTAGAAATGCAACATCAATTAGTACCTCCCATTCTTTCCCCCTCCTAGATAGTAGACAAAAAGGCCTCAAGGAAGGTCACACTAGAAAAGGGGAAATGGATAACAACCAAGGTGAATCATGGGAACAATAATAAAATATAAATTAGAATATCATTATATTCAACTTGCGATCCACACTAGAATTCCCTTAAAAATTAAATGAAAAACATTTGAATAAATGGTTATTGTACTTTACAATGAATGACTCACCTTCGTCAAATGAATAAGTTATGTAAACTAAAGAACTAATTAGAGCATGGATGGAGGGCTTGTGACGCTGGTTATCTATGGACCATCATACTATTGTTGGTGGACAAGCTAAACATATAGGAAAATAGTTTCAATTAAGGGTTACCCACTTGGGTGAGTAACAATTGCTCATGCTTTCGATTATTCTAACTTGTTCTCTTAGAGAAGGAGGATATTGTGGTTTTCTTATTTCACGAGGTTTCATTATGCTTTCTCTTCATATCTAATTCCTAATCCTCTACAATTGTATGAGGAAAAAATAAGTTTATTTCCCTAAATAAATTTTCCCTCGACCTTGGGATGGACTTGATTGTTAGTATGAATCTTAATCACAAGTGTACAAAAAAGGGCTCACTTTAGCCGAGCATAAAAAACCAACCCTAACGAAAGCAAAGATGGCTGCCAATATCTTTAGATCTCCGAGTTAGTTGACGAAGATAAATGCTACAAAATCTAGATCTATGCATTAAAAGACATTAAGCGAGAAATAAAAGCAAGAGTTGTTGCATGCATCCAATAGACAAGACAAGAATGTTTTAAAGAATTTTTTTGTATTTATGACACTCGGGAGGAGAACATAGAAATATGTTACCAACCCTCCTCAATGGGATGGGTTCTAGGAAGTCCTCAACACTTAAGATCTAAAATGCCTCTCTCTTGATGGTGTAGAAAACCCAAACAAAAAAAGGAACTCAAAGGGAGCTCATAAGAAAAATGGTAGCAAAATATGACAATGATGGCGGATCAAAGTCGGACCAAAAGTATATATTTAGAGTTATCTTTAGGAAACAAAAGGTAGTGAATGAATGGAAAAACCCATTCTATTTATAACAAAATATTGAGTTAGTCTAGATATTGGTGCATAATTAAAATATTATTAACCAAATCAAGATCCAACTTTTTATGGAATATTTTATTATATTTGTTGGAGGTAAAAAGAATTTGACTTGGGTCAAATCCCTTTATTTGTAAATAATAAATAAATAAATGATTTATTATTATTTTAAGGATATGGTTGAGTAATAATCAAATAAATAATGATCTATTTAATTATTTATGAATGATTTAGTCCAACTCAACAAGGAATATTATTTAAATAATGTTTAAATAATTATTCCTAGAAAATAATAAGATAAATAATAATTTATCTAATTAATTTTTCCCTGTTTTGGGTTAAATATGACCAGGAATATTAATTAAACTTCTATTTAACTAATTATTCCTTGATGAAAATCAAACAAATGTGGATTTATTTAATATTTCCTCATGGGGTTTCTGTTTAGACCATAAACAACTTAATAAAGGTGGTTTACTAAGTTATTTTTTCATAGTGAAAGCAAATTTTTCTTAGGGTAAAATTGGTCTTACATGGTGTACTTAAGTCCATCTAATAGTAACAGAGTTAGATGACCAAAAAATGGTGTAACAGATTGCCCCCTCAGTGTGTGAGCGTTAGGAGCTAATCATATGACCAAAGTACGTTGTAAGAACTCAATCACTAGGCACCGAAGGGGAAGTCGAGAGAGAGAGAAATATAAGGTAGACCAAAGCTCTAGAGGACTAGACCCCGAGGAGGCGATACTTTAGGTGTGAAAAGTCTCTTTTATGAGTGAGTACACATGCTATAGGTGGTGGGGGAGGCATACCTATTCCCGCCGAGACAAAGTACAGAGAATAATGCGTCGAATAAACACGACACCGAGCAATATAGTACATGTCTGGCATAAACATGAGCCAAGTAAAAAAATTATAATGAATCCGATATACATATTGTGCCCAGGGATAACAGCCGGGACCTATACAATAATATCCGAGTACATGAGATACAAATACAACCCAAATGCCCTTGTAAACGGAAAGGGCTCGAAAATCTAATTGATACATGCAAACAAAAAGGCGCTGCAAGCGGCCGAGGCCGACATCATCAAATCTATGGAGTTAAATCAAAGGTCCGTAATGAAGAGGTCATCCAGGGCATGTGGGGGCTACATGTAAGGGCCACCCCCTCATGAGGGCTGAAACATCCGACACGACACCCGGAATCACCGGTATCATCGTCGCGTCATTGAACCATCAAGTATACGGATCTCGATCATGTTGAAAGGAGTCGGAGCTGAGAAACAATCAAGTCGAAAGGGAAATACGAAGTCTCTTTGCCCGATCCGAGGCACCGAACAAGAGTGGAAGCTGAAACCAAGGTACAACACCCTCTATACCCGTCTTCCGTAATGAAAGATATGATGTCGACAGTAAGGAGATCCGACATAGGTGAGGCAATAAAGGATCCTCAACTAAGGCATGAGAGAAGATAGTAGAGTGACTAACGATAATGACACCAGGGATGATGATGAAATGGGGGGGGGGTACCGAGTAGCAGACGGACGACTTCCCTTGTTAGAGCATAAAGGGCATGGATGACCTAGAAGCAACAAACATTAAGGGGGGATAGGGGACAGAGTAGGAATGAAGGCCATAATGTGCGACATGAGATAGGAACCAAGCAATGAAGGATGGAGGACTATAGCAGGTTACAAAGGGACTCGGGATAGACTCCATGGATGTGATGATGACTCAACTCGGATGCTCTAAATAAGGGTGACTCGATGGTGCTGCCACATAGAACGAGCTCCAATGGGGAACATAAAAAACATGAGTGCAAGATGGTTACTCACGACGAAAATCGACACAAGCATGGACAAGTATGAAGGAAAATTGGTGCCCCAAGTACAAGTGTTGCAAGTGAAGAAAATTTGATTTTGAGGAGTGGTGAAGTGACCCTTCTTGGACAAAAAGTGTCCTGGTGAAGTATCAAATCATGAAAAACTAATAGATACCCATTTGAGGGCTCGATGAGAGCTTTCCAACTCAGTATAGATGGTTTGTCAAGTTGAGCTATGGTTTGGCCACACACAGTGAAAGAAAAATCGGGGGTTTCTCTTTTAATAAGGAATTTTCCCTCCAAAATTCACTCATTTGCAAGTGGATATGTGGTGAATGTAGAGAAGAGAGAAGGCCCTAAATCCCGCGTGATCGTAGCGGACAAACCGATCGTTGGAATCGAGATCCGTCGCTTGCGGGTAAGAGGCCTAACCCTAATATTTCATTTCAATTGATTAAAAGTTCGGTTTAGGGTCCCCGCAGCTCGGGAACATACCCTTTCTCCTCTTCATGGCCGGGTCACACTTTTTTGGGTAAAAAAGCTGCAACTCGGGTAGCGGTGTTTTGGGCGTAGCGCGACTCGTCCCAGAGATTGGGCCCTGAAAAGTGCGACTCGACGAGAGAGGGGTTTTTCTCGTGTTTTTTTTTGGCTAAGAACTTTATTTTTATGTATGAGGGGGCATAGGTGCCCCCAAGCATGTTATGGTCATGCCAAAATGTATTTAGAAAGGGGGGATCTAAAACACATTTTCATGATGTGGTGCGCCTTTATTTTTTGTTATGGTTACTTGGTTCGAGAAAGGGAATGGAGGATTACGAATCTCTTTTTGGTACTGCATATATCAAGCAACTGGACTTAAGTTTCCGGGTTGGCATACATGGTGTCGCTATCCCAAAGAGAGGGATTTGGAGATAATGAACTCGGTGCTTTCCTAGAAAACCCACAAAGTTGGTCAAAAAACAATGTCTAGGGGATTGGGTTGTTCATGTAAGATGAAGGAATGATGAGGGTATAATTCCCTAGAGTGATCTGAAGTGATATGAGACTCTATAGGTTCTTCTAAATGGGGAAGAATAAGGGTACTAGAGTCGACATGACCAGATACACTAGGAGAGTTGTGGAGAATTACTTCTCCTAGTCTCTCAAATATGGGTGTCCCCTTACCCAAACATTGGGTATCAATGTGATGACCACAAGGTGTATGTTGTTCAAATGCATGGGTTCGATGTAAGGGGGGATAGATAAAGTCAGGGGTGGTGACTGCTTCCATAATGTTGTCATCGTAATAGCATATGGGGTGACTGGTGGAAGAAAGACCACTTGATGTGGGGAAGCAACCTGACTCATCATCATGAGAAGAAAGGTTCACATGTGGATCGTCACGGGGGCTTACGGAAGAACAAGTAGATAAGGTATCCATTTATGTTGAGCCTAGGGTGATCGCTGAAGTGAGGTCAAGCGAAACAGAAGGGGAAGTCTCAGAGGGAGCTCCCACCGTGGATCACATGAATGATGATAGGTAAAGGATGGTGGTCGTAGGCTCTGTCATCTCAACATTAGGAGGGGGAATTTCAATGGGAGCGGGTAAATTCTCAAGTGGACTCAAAGCATATTGCACAAGGATAGGAGAGGCGGATTGGTTATGTTCAATATTGTACTCCCGAACTACCTCCAAAGAGGTGTAGTAATGTGTGAGGCGGGAACAACGATGGGAATAATGGCCATGGAGATCACACAAAGCATAGGGTTGGTTGGTGTGAATAGTCTTATGGTTCTTGGCTATAGTCAAGGAAGAAACAGAGGCTTCAGGGACTGTAGACTCAGGGAACGCAACATTAACCATGAGCTTGATACGAGGCAATTCAAGACATTTATCGGTGGCATGGTCAGTGACACCGCACAAAGCGCAAGGCTTTGGATGCTGAGGAGGAGTAGGGTCAGTCAGGGCAGCCTTGTCTTTAGGTGCCTTCTTACAAGCTTTGCTCCCTTTACCCAAAGCTTTCGCAACAGGAGGAGGTTCCTGTTGAGGTGGCTAAGGCATGGTAGCAGAGGGAGGGGTCATGGAGACCAGTTGGACCAGGGTCAAAGGAAGATAAGGTTTGGGTTGACCAGGTGGGGTAGTGGCTAGGGGATCTATGTACCAGATGGGAATCCCTAGGGTCAGGTTAGGGAGGGATAATGTAGCCATGATAGTTACTGAGAACACTCTAGGAGGGGGAGCTAGGAACAATATCTAATCGGTGGGGTAATGTCCAGGCGGGATGGCTCTGAGATGGGTAAGGCTAGGGGGAACCATGCCGGGAGGGTAAAGAGGATCATGGATACCAGATGCAGGTGAAGGGCTAGGAGAAGGGGTCAAGAGGCTGATTCGAAGTGCTAGGAGCAGGTTGCGGGGGGCGAGGCTGCTTACTAGCCAAAGCAGGTTGCTTGAGGGAAGGCCGAGATGATTGCATCATGCAATCATTCAATGAGTTGGGATCAGACATAAGAGGAGGAAGACTAGGGAATGAACCAAGAAAAGAGGAGTATTTGTAGACTCAAGGTGAGACAATTGTTAGGGGGTCGATGGTTTGCTTATTGGTCACCGAAGATATGATGGATTCAGGGGAGGTCTAAGACTTTGGCTCGTAATATGTCAACTGGTCAATGGTGAATATATTTCCATTATAAGGAAAGGACATATTGCGGTGAACCAGAGATGGTACAACAGACATCGTATAGGTGTAGCTATGAAAAAATAGAATGTTGTAATATAATGGGGCATCAATTAATTCTATGTCAATGAAAAAAATCTTGCCCATAAGAGTAATAGGACAATTGCGGAACATGCCAATGGGCTTGGAGGAGTGGCCATCCCACGCTTGGAGGGTGATAGTGGAAGGATCCAACTCAGGTGATCCGAGTTTCTTCCGAACCAAAGTGGACATCACACAGGTGGATGCCCCCTCATCAATGATACAATGGGAAATGTTGGCATTTCAGATCTTGACGGGGATTTTGAAAGTGACAGAAGAGGGAAGGGGCGCATGTTCTGATCGATCAACATCGAAGATGATCAAACTATCATCTTAAGGATCTACAGTGCCCATGGAAAATAGTAGAGATTTTTGTTTTGAAGGGCACGAATGGAGGAGTTCCAATGTTGAGATGGAAGCTAGAGATTGAGCCAAATCATCTATTATACTATATGAATGGGTAGCTTTGCTAGAAGTAGCGTTTCAGTGTAATTTTCCCTTAGGGATATTGGTATGAACCAATACCTTAGACTGAGGGATCTACAAAGGACCATTGCTTGTCGAAAGAGGCTCTGTAGAACCGAAATAAGGGGGCTCGAGAGCAGACATAGTGAGAGGCTTGTTGTACTGACGAGACCGGGTCTGAAGGTTGAGGTCAATAGTAATGGGTTGGTAAGAGTTCATCATGAGAATCTAGTAATTGGAGGTACTAGATGGAGGAGGTTGAGTTTCCTGACCTTCAAGTGGTTGGGTAGCCACAAATCTTTGCTGAGGGAAAGGATTAGTAAATACAACTGGCTGAATAGGTTCAACATTAGGAGGGATGGAAGGGGAGGCTTGTTTTCCTTGCGATGCTATTTGAGTCTCCCACATCTACCACATCTGTGGTAAAAGAGGAAAATCATGGGTGTAATTACCATATACATCGCAACATGAACAAGGCGTATTTGTGCAAACAGACCTATCTTGCTTGGGCTGAGTGTCTTGTTTCTGGTTAGCAGTGTTAGGTGCATTACCTTGGGGATTAGGTCTAGGATTACCGGGGGTAGATTGATTTTGAGTGCCTTTCCTCTTATTTTTGGAAGTAGGAGAATTAGTCACGTCTTGTTGTGCATATACCTGCCCCTGAGGGGCCAGTGGCTTCTCTTCTAGGCGTTGAGAAGGAAAGGGAGGCGAGGGTGCTAATGCTAGAGGAGTTGAAGCACTAGGCTGTGGATATGGATAATAGGGAGGTTGGGTAACATTGTGGTAAATAGGTTGGGAAAAAGGAGGAGGCATGTCTTATCCTGGATACATGCTACTGGGAGGGGGAAAAGTGTTAGAGGTGTTCGCCCATCCCTGAGGGAAACCATAGCCCATTGGAGGATGAGCATATGGATGAGAAAGATCTCCAACGATACCATTAGCAGCATGGATGCCCTCGGTGTGTTGGAACCACTAGGTCTAGGGAGATAAGGTAAGATGGTATAAACATAACCTGACTGAGCATAGATCAGGTCATATTTTAAAAAAATCTGGAGAGCAACTTCTTCGATTTGAGGGAAATGCGATGTGACATCTTTGCCGATAGCAGGCAAAAGGGCTCTAAGGAACCAGTCCATGTAGACACCGTCTTCGATGGTAGGGGCTTGACATAGGCTCTTTCTTCTCTGCCATTCCTAGACATGATCGAATAGGCAGGTCAAAGACATTTGACAAAAATAAATCAAAAGGTCGGTACGAGTGTCATAATGAAGGGGAAGCTAGAAATGAGACAAAAAAGCCCAGGCAAGAGTTGCAAAGTTGGTATGAGAGGAGGAGGCCTGGTCGACGTAACACTTAGAATCTTTGCCAGTAAGCGTACGTTGGAACAACTGAAGACTGACAGAGTCATTGATAATGGAGTTAGACAAACACCACATGTGGAAAGATCGAACATGATTTATAGGATCTTCTCTAGTAAGACCTTCAAACTTGGGGATGTCAGAACGGAGCTTGGTTGGCATAACAGGCCAACTAGCGTCATGGTGTATGGGGTCATTAATCAACTGGTTAAAATTGGGAAAACTAATGTCTGCCATATAGGGGAGAAAGGGAGCAACCAAGGTAGTTCTTGTTGTGGTCCCAGTAATAGTATTCCCAGCATTAGGGTCGGGGTTGCCACTAGCATTAGGTCCTAAACCAGACATGGTGAAGGTGATAGGGGGAGAACCAGGGATGGAACTTGAAGGGGAACCCAATGAATCAGAAAAGGATTCAGAATGTGGACTCGGTGGAGGACTAAATCGAATCCTACCCAGAGGAGTAAGTCTTCCTACCATAAACTGAGGATGAAGGCCAAGAAGTCTTTGGGATAAATGCCTTGGAGGCACAATGATGAAAGCATAAACATGGTAGAAAGGGAACAAAGACCAACGAGGGCAAGGAGGTACAAGATCAACTAATTACAATGTCAAAACAAGGGCAGCAAGGTGCAAGATCAATTGATTACAATGTTATATTATTTGCCTGGCGATGTTAACTAGGCTCTTCTTCACTTAGGGTGTGTGTGTTAAGTGTGTGAATTTTAATTTTTAAACTGAGACATTTGTAGAGAAAAAGAAAAAGTGTGTTGTATAATTTTAAATAAACCTGCAGATAATAATATATGAAACTGAAATAACAGAAAATAAACAACTAATTATGCATTAATCTAAACCCAAGGAGTTGGGCCTCTCAACAACTAGTATATTGGTGGGAAAAAAATCTAGTCAAAACACACCAAAATAGCCAATCGATCTAAATTCAGGAAAGACAATGATCTAAAGGTCAGATCTGCTGGAAATAGGTGCATAAAAATAGAAAAAAATTAGAGGGAAAATTGTTGTAAATCAGGTGGAAAAATGCTAAACCTGGAGGGAAACAAAGGGGATCCTAGAGGAAGACCCAAAGAAAACTAAAAGGGATGGATGAATAACCAATCTGAAGTGGATCTGAAGGTAAGAGATTAGATCTAAAAAATGGTTAAACATACTGAAATTTCAGACAACTTGTTGCAGCTAAAACTCTTACTAGAAAGGAGGAGGGTATTAAAGCCCTAGAGGGCTAGGTTCCCACTTTGATGAGTAAAAAAGATCAAGAAAAATTCCAAAATGGGTGGAGACAAAGGTGAGACAACCCTGAACAGAGGCCCAGACAAAACCAGAAAAATCTCAGAAAAATTCTCGCAAAAAGTTCAGGTCATAGTTCCTGACCTGTTTTCTGTAGAGGTTGCAGGTTTTGGCCTGTATCTGTGTCCTAAAGCTCCAAGTCACAGGTTTTGGCCCAAAAAGTGTGACCTTCACTTTTGGCACTCTAGGGAGTAGGGTTCAAAAAAATTTATCATCTCAGCTGTGGCTGATGCTTGTCACCTGCGCAATAGGTCCGAAAACACACGAAAGTTAGAATTTTTAATGTTTTAGGGTTTTATAGGTTAAAAAAAACATCAAGAAGAGAAAAACAAGAAGCTGAAGAGAAATCCTAGGGTTTGAAGCAGATGGTCATGCAGGGATCTGAAAAACGACATAGGTCGTAATCATAAACCCTTGTGGAGTCGCTAGTTGTTACGATGAATTCTAATCGCAAGTGTACGGAAAAAATACACTTTAGCTGTGCATAACATACAACCCTACAATCAAAGATGGCTACCAATTTTTTTAGATCTGCAATTATTTGACCAAGATAAATGCTGCAAAATCTAGATCTATGCAGTAAAATACATTAAGCAGTAAATAAAAGCAAGAGTTGCTCCATGCATCCAATAGACAAGACAAGAATATTTTTAAATATTTTTTGAATTTTTGACACCTGGGAAGGGAACATAGAAAGATGTTACCAATCCCCCTCAATGGGATGGATTCTTGTAAGTCATTAGCACTTCAGAGCTATGATCTCTCTCTCTTGATGGTGTAGAAAACCCAGACAAAAAAATGGAACTCAAAGGGAGCTCACGGGAAAAATGGTAGCAAAATATGACAATGATGGAGGTTCAAAGTCAAACCAAAAGTATAGATCTAGAGTGATATTTAGGCAACAAAAGGTAGTGAGTGAATGGAAAACACATTCTATTTATAACAAAATATTGAGTCAGTCTAGATATTGGTGCATAGTTAAAATATTAATAACCAAATCAAGATCCAACTTTTATGGAATATTTTATTATATTTGTTGGAGGGAAAAAGAATTTGACTTTGGTCAAATCCTTTTATTTGTAAATAATAAATAAATAAATAATTATTTATTATTTTAAGGATGTGGTTGAGTAATAATTAAATAAATAATGATTTATTCAATTATTTATAAATGATTTAGTCAAATTTAACAAGGAATATTATTTAAATAAGGTTTAAAGAATTATTCCTAGAAAATAATAAGATAAATAATGATTCATCTAAGTAATTTTCCTGTTTTGGGTTAAATATGAGCAGGAATAATAATTATATTGTTGTTTAAGTAATTATTCCTAGAGGAAAATCAAACAAATGTGGATTTATTCAATAGTTCCTCACGGGGTTTCCTGTTTAGACCATAAACAACTTAATAAATGTGGTTTACTAAGTTATTTTTCGTAGTGAAAGCAATTTTGCTTAGGGTAAAATTTGTCTTACATGGTGTACTTTGGTCCATCTAATAGTAACAAGTTAGATAACCAAAAAACAGTGTAACATATTGCTCACTACATGTGGTTATTAGCATTTCTCATTACACACGTTTATTTAGTGAAGTTGAAGTTATGGAAGAAATAGTCTTTTTCATTGGAAGATACACTTTCAAGAAAAATTGTGAGTTTAGTTTAGAATTAGTGATTGTACAATAATATGCATATATATTTGACACCAATATGTTGAGAAAATAAATGAGTATTAATATGCATATAAAAAAGCGTCAAATATACAAATGATTTCCACCCAAAGTAGCAGCATTTGAGGGTCTTGTTATCCATCTCCATGATAGAAGAAGTGATAAAAATTCACCAAAATTCACTTCTAACAGCTGATCAAGAAATTCGTATAAAATTTCTTAGTTTTGGAATAAGTAAGGCCTGAGAAGAACTTAGACCGATTCAAAAATTATCGAAAAATGGTCAAGGCACTCTACTTATAGATGCAGAAGAAGTAGAAGATGAAGAATAAGAAGCATAAAATACATTGATCCAATTGATCTGATGATTATGAAAGGATGAAAAAACTAATCCAACCACTTAACTACGATGCATACTTCACATTGATTAGGAATCATTCCATATATTGAAAATGGCAGCGTAGCAAACTACAAAATTGTCAAAAGGTCGCTTAGTACAACATTAGTTTTATTATTACATTATTGAAATGTAGAGACAAACCTTGTTACTTCATGGTACATTCATGCACCTCTAGAGAATACAATACTCTTTATGCGCCAACAATAATGAGATCGATCAAAATCCAAATTCATGAATCAAAGACTAATTATTTGAAGATAAAGATCAGGAATGTGTGTACCTTCTTAGAGATGAAGTGCATTCTTACCTTGTTATGTGTTTCATTTCCTCCATTTCTTTCTCATAATTGTTGATTTCTACATCTAATACCTTCTGGGATATATTCGAGAATCAAAATCCAATGCAATATGAAAGAAATACTATAGAGGATCGCAAATTTAGATAAGATTAAAAACAAAAATCAATTCATCCTATTTTATCATGAAACCATTAAATTGGATCGCATTAGAAACAAAAATAAATTCATCCTATTTATTCATGAAACCATTAAATCTCTAGTCTCTAATAGAGTACACAAAGCACCACTTATTAAGACCAATCCATTATTATGAACCCCTTAATATCAAACTCATTACCTATTAAATTAATAACCCATCATAACTCTAAATCACTAATCTACTAAACCCCTTCTCCATTGACCCACCAATCAACATATTCTCTAACCATTGATCCATTAACCAATAATTCGTCTAATCATCGATATACCATCTCAATCACCTCTTAACTACCCACTTATTATAATTGACTATGGTTGATTAAAACCATTTATCCACTAACCAACAATTACTCTAGTCATATATCAACCAACTCAATTACCCATGAACAACCCACTTATTATAATTTACCATGGTTGATTATATTTAATCATGGTAGATTATAATCCAATATATTTATTGATCCATATTTATGCAGGAATGCAATAGAATACACATATAACCATAAATAAAAAGATGTAGTGGAAATAAAACTTCATTTCATTAATATCAAAGAACTAAAATTTGCTTACAGACAGAATGGAAAAAAACTAGCAAGGGCATTGGTAGCTTATATCTGAGAAGAGATGTGACAGCTATAGGCCTTTGAACTATTTTACAATGAGGATCGAGGGCCTATTTATTATATATAAGAAATGGAAAATTCTAAACATCCAAAAAAATAACCCTAGGAGATGAAGTGCCAAAACTATGGGCCCCGTTTGGGTAAATTGGTGTTTCAACTTCCCAAGGTCGTAACCTTGGCATACTATCTCCATTTGACGCACGTGATACATTGTTAGAAACATCTATCTGAGCACTACAAATTTTGACCACAAATATCAATTCTATAAGGAAATCATATTCTCTGGAGGTGAGATTCCCATAAAACATCGTTTAGGGCCTCAAAATGGCTCTAGAAGTTCAAGACCCAAAAAACTACTAAAAAATAGTAAGTTTTGCTGAAACTAAAAAAATGAAAGAGACAATGGAAGGGCCCTAGGTGGAATAGGTAGGTGGCCACCAATATCCACCTGGATTATTCCTGCGCCCTTAGGAAGCAATGGTCCCCATTGCGTTGAGTTCCTCCATGAGATGAGGAAGCTTCTGTTGAACTTGGTCCCTCGTAAACCACTTGCCTTGGTGCAGGAGTTGACCAGCTTTGACAACCCGATACAGTTGGATATTCTATTGGTGAGTGTTATTGATTTGCATGTCCATGATACAATCTGTGGTGGCCTGTTCCATTCAATCTGGGTTTAACTCTGTTGGTGTGAGTTGTTCTGCAATGTCAGAGGTGTCCATTAGAGGTGGGAAGTAGGGACAAAGGCAGTCCACATTGAATACTTGGTGTAGACCAAGGAATGCTAGAATACTGAGCTCGAAGGAATTGTTGCCTACAACCTTGGTGATGGTGTATGACCCATATCGGAGTAGGCGAAGCTTGCGGTGGGGTCCAGTGAGGCGCTCCTTCTGCAAATGTAGCAACACTTTGTCGCCCACCTGGAAGTTGTGTGGCACTCGATGTTGATCATGTCATTGTTTTTACTTAGCATTAGCTCTATCCAATATGTCATGAACCTGTTGGCGGATTTGTTGAATGTGCTCGATGAAGATGTTCCCTTTGTCAAATTTAGACTAGACATGAGTCGAATTTCCCTCAGTAGCTGCAAATGGCATGGCTACATAAATGGGACATAGCAGTTAGAATCCCAAGCCCACTTGAAAGGGGTTGTGGCCGGTTGAGTTGTGGAGAGCCCGATTATAATTTTTTTTTACACAGGGGAGGCTCTCATCCCATGTACGTGGATGATTTGAATTGTACGTGAGCAGAATGTGTACAATCATCCTATTGACGACCTCTATCTCGCCATCAGTTTGGGGATGGAAAGTTGTGGACTTGGTGAGCTTGTTGTCCAGCATTGACCAGAGGTTGGACCAAAATGTGCTAAGGAACCTACTGTCCCAATCTGATATGCTATACTTTGGGATCCCAAAGTGCACCCACACTTGTTCAAAGAAGAGTTTAGCAGTGGATTTTGCTGTGATATTCTTCTTGCAGGCTGCCATAATGGCCAACTCCAAGAACCTATCGAAAACCACGAAAACATAGTCGTTTCCATGCTTAGTAGAAGGAAGGCATGAAATGTAATCCATGGATATGGATTCCCAAGGTCAACTAGGGATTGGTAGCAGGGCATAGAGGCCTTGCTTCTTGATGGTCGGTTTGGTAATGACGTAAGCAGTGCAGGATTTGATGTACTTCCTAACATCTTGTTGAAGGTTCAGCCAATAGAAATACTTCTACAGTACTGCCACTATTTTCTCGACCCTGAAATGCCCAGTGACTCGAGTGTAGTTTGCTTCCCATATCATCTTGGCACGCTCGCTTGAAGGAACACAAAGGTGTCCTAGGTGACATAATAGTGCATCTTGGAGGTGAAAATTTTGAACTTGTGTACCCCCCAAGAGTGCCTAGTATGTGTGGATGAATTCTGTATCACTCTTGTAGAGAAGTGACCAATCAGAAGTATCATGCCCACAAGAATTGAGAACGGTGCTTAGTGCCATGATCGGTGGTCAGCTGAGGCAGTTTGCAACATTATTGGTGCTACCCTTCTTGTAATTGATGTTCAAATGAAACTGTTGTAGATATGTGGACCACTTCTGATGGCGATCATTCTACAACTTCCCTTGTGTCTGTATGAACTGTAGGGGTCAGGGATCTGTGTGGATTATTGTTTCCTTCCCCAAAATGTAATTCTTCCATTGTCGACAAGCCTGCATAATGGAATACATTTATTTTTCATAAGTGGGATGCTTTCGAATTGTGTCGGACAATGTCTCACTGTGATATGCCACTAGATGCCCCTGTTTAGTAAGAATTGCCCCAATAGCATAGTCAGAGGCATCTATCTCGATTTCAAAAGTTTTTTGCAATTCTGGTAATGTGAGCACTGGGGCAGAACAGAGGCAATGTTTCAATTCTATGAATGCCTTTTGTTGATATTCCAACCAAAATAATTTTTCTTTTTCTCCTCCCTTGGTGACTTGACTCAAGGGCCAAGCGATATGAGAGAATCCCAACACAAACATGTGGTAGAAATTAGCAAGACCCAAAAATTTGCGAAGCTCTATTAGAGTGGTTGGGGCTGGCCAATCCTGAATGACTTGGATCTTGGTTGGATCCACATGCATCCCCCTTTTATCAATAATGTATCCCAGATATTGAACCTGGGTCATGCCAAAAGTGCACTTCTCCAAATTGGCACACAACTTGTGTTGCCACAGTGTTTGGAGGACTTGTCGGATGTGGTGGAGGTGCTCTTCCTAAGTCTAGCTAAAGATCAAAATTCCATCCAAGTACACCACTACAAATGACTTGGTGAATGGCTGCAAGATGTCGCCCATAAACCTCATGAAGGTTGCAAGAGCATTAGTCAACCCAAAAGGAATGACCAACCATTCGAAAAATCCCTCCTTGGCTTTGAAGGTATTTTTCCACACATTAGAGGGTTCGATTGGTACCTGGTGATACACAAACTTCAAGTCGATCTTGCTGAAATATTTCACCCCTTTGATTTGGTCCAAAAGGTCATCAATCTGTGGGATTGGGTACCTATTCCAGAAATTAATATTGTTCAGTGCCCGATAGTCAATACAGAGTCCCCATGTCCCATCCTTCTTATGTACCAACATGATCGGGCTTCCACAGGGCAATGAACTTGGCCGAATGTGACCTTTTTGTAGCAGCTCAAGAATCTGCCTCTTGATTTCATTTTTCTCTAGAACAGAGCGCTGATATATCAGTCCATTGGGTAGAGACACACCTCATTTAGATCAATGGGGCGCTTGACTTGACAGTGCAGAGGAACCCCTGTGGGTGAGGTGAAGATGTACCCGTACTCCTCCAAAACCTTGTCCATTTTTTTTTGTCGTGCAGAGGAGCCCTATCTAGAGGTCGTGGCCACAATCATATTCTTGCCCTGGGGGTAGATCATCAGAAAAACATATTTCGTAGTTTGGTAAATGAGCTTACTGCATTGTTTTGCAGTAACCAAAGAGATAGCAGCAGGCGTTGGTACCTCTAGTATCCTGTACAAATTATTCCCCAAAGTAACAATAACAGCGCAAGTTCAGGACTCATACACAGCATGTCACTTCCACAAGTATGGTTGGCTTAATAATACATCAAAAACATCAAGAGGACCAATGTCACATAATCCCTCATCTGTGAAGGGCTTGATGCTATAGGGAAGGCGGCACTGCTAGCTGATGCAGAGATCCCGTCCTTGGTGAAGCCACCCGATGGTGTATCGATGTGGGTGTGATGTGGCCGAAAATACCAACTGCTTCACGACATCTTCTGAAATGAGGTTATTTTGGCTACCATTTTCAACAATGAACTATAGTGGGGAACCCTTTACCCACATTTGGGAGTGGAAGAGACACTCCTCCTCCTCTGGATCTTTCGGTTCCTCCTTCTTGGTATTCACAGTGGAAACATTTTCGTTGGGCTCCACATCAATAATTTGTTTGTCAATACCTAACCTAGGATTTATAACTAACCCAATATATCATTGAAAGTATATACACATGAAGGAGAATAGCACATTTTTATCTCAACATTTATTTGAAGATAATATACAAGTAAAATTTATTTACAACATATTAAAAAAATTCATTTCCTTTTTATTTCAAAAATTTATATAAGTAATTATAAATCAAAGAATACCTATATTACTCGCTTGGTTGAGATGCACCTGACTTTTGTTGAGATGCTCCTACTGGGCTACCCGACTAGATTTACCTCCCAGCCAACTAGGATTGATTTCCTAGTCCAGGGAACCTCCATAGGCTCCCTAGCCCTTCGAGCCCAATTCCAACAAGATGTAGTGTTTCCAAGTGGGAATCAACACCCTCCAACTCCAAACAAGACAAAGAATCCTCTTCAATGCCAAAACAAGGCCAAGAATCGTCCTCAATGCCAAAACAAGACCAAAATCCTCCAGAATGCCACAACAAGGCAAAAATCCTCCAATGTGCCAAACAAGGCCAAATCCTCCACAATGCCAAACAAGGCCAAAATTCCTCCCCAATGCCACAACAAGGCCCAAATTCCTCCCCTTTCCTCTTATCCTCCTTCCCTTTTACATCTTTTCCTCTCATCCACTTCAACTACTTGCCATTAATTTCATGACTAACCCCCCATCCTTCTCATTTATTAACATTTAATTTCCTACCATATATAGATATTTTATTCAAAAACAAATGGGAGAAGACCAAAATGTAAATTGAGATGACATATTATATGTACAAAATCTAGATATTTGATTTTAGAATTAAATGAGGGAAGGCCATACCTTATCTAAAATTTAAATTGAGATGACATATTGGATGTACAAGATCTAGATATTTGATTTTAGAATTAAATGAGGTAAGGCCATACCTTATCTACATGTTAAATTGAGATGAAATATTGGATGTACAAGATCTAGATATTTGTTTTTAGAATTAAATGAGGAAAGACCATACCTCATCTAAGATTTGATTTGAGAAGACATATTAGAATTGAAATAAATAATAAAGGTCATACCATTAAAATAAAATAAAATTACAATCTCACAAGTGTAGATATTACACATAATTTTATAAGTCATTATTTACATATTAATTAAAATCTAATCAAAATTTGCCTTATGGGATCAAGTGGGGAATTACATACACCCCAGAAAACTTCGTCCTGAAGTTAGAGTGAAAATGACACAATGATTTTGAAAATAAGGCATAACAAAATATATATAGATATAGTAGTCAAATTAAATCAAACAATGATACCACCTCCATCAAGAGTCTCCAATCTAACTTATAACCTCCTATCCTTTCTAACCTACTTCCGCCCCCATCCTATCCATCGTTTGCTGCAATATACTATGGCATCGGCTATACCAATCTAACCACTAATAAAACCAATATGGTAGAAGCATCGACTATATCGACCTAACTTCCCCAGCAGGAAACTAACAATCATTATCACATGTCTAGGGGAGCGTGTCCATCACTACCCTCCCACGATTCTAGGCTTGGATGTTACACGGTGGGAAATACCTCCACCCCTCCTCAAAACTAGGGACAACACCGTAATATGGACCACACTACGAAGCTGGTTGGATACTTGTCATCAAACAATCCAGTCAGGTAGTCTTGTCACCTGTATCAATTACACTTTACCCATATCATAATAGTGCATATCAAGTAGATACAAAATGTAATAGAACAATGTACATCATACCATTCCTCATTGGATATGTCAACATTTCCTATCAGGAGTATATATCTTGGTTATCATATAGTTCCTTGCAATCTGCAGGTTAGTTCTCATTCATGTATATACATAAAAACCGAAACATATATAGATAAGTGATCTTAATCCTCATGTTATGATGTTCAACATCCATGTCCCAATTTGTACTTCATAATACACACTAGAATAAATCTTACATTAGCTAAACCAAACTTTGGATAAGTCATTCATTAGATAAATCATAACCAAGTAGGTCATCCTTCAGTTAAGTCGTACAATCAAATAAGTCATACAACAACATTTTAATCAACAATACCTAATATATCTATTGGTTTATATAAGTAGTTTCATCTGTCCAACTAAATACAACAATATTACATAGCGTTCATAAAATAACATGGAACTACCAAATAGAGTCTTAGTATAGGTAGTTATCTAAGTCAAAGTGGGAATCACAGATGCTCGAAAAGTGAGGGGTAGTCACGACGTATAGTTTTTGCATCCTCCCTGGTAGCAGATCCTGGGCTATACTTGTCCCACTGTATCTTATGAGTAATTTGTATGGTATTATAGAGAATTTATGTTATGTGATGGGGATTTTTATTTGACTAGGTCGCTCAGTTCCTATATTTAAGGACCTCACATCTTTTGGACCTAAATTTATGCTTGTAGACTCTTATTATCAAATGACACGATGATTGTTTTGAGAAATATTAAATATTTAAATATTATGTTAAATCTTATATATAGAAGTCTTGAAAGCTGGAGCTAGTTCGAATGGGAGTATCACAAGTATATCTATTTATCTATTTACAAATTATATTGGAATTTTATAAATGGCCACTATGCTAAGAGCTTGAGTGTTTTCTTAAGTTCTAAGAAGTAAACATTGTATGCAAAAGGCAACTAGAGATTGATAAGTGAAGTACAAATGGACTCCGAAAAGTGAGAAATTGTGTCCATGGACTTGTAATATTAAGTGGAGCACGTTTAGAGACTTTATGAATCATAATTAAATAGTAAGTAAAGAAATTTTAATATTGTTAAAGAATATCCTTTTTTTTCACTTCAACTTGCTCTAAAGAATGATTTTTAACTCAACAAACACAACCACTTTCGTGGGATACCTAACCTTTTTCTCAACTTTCTTTATCAGGCTTGTTAGTTCCATAATACCTTTCTCATAAAAACCATATTTTCCTTTTAAAATAATTCCTAATATAACATATATAGTATTTCCTTGAACAACCAATAATGGTCCTAGGAATGGAAATCAAGTAGCCATTATATGAACAAGAATATAAATTATGTAAGGAAATAGCATAGCTGAGCATAACAAAGTAAATAGTAAGAACAATTATCTTATTCAAGACTGTCTATAGTAATTGTTTGAATTGGAGTTATTGACCACCTAGTCATAGTTTTCCAATATAAGCATCATCACCAAGTCATCCTATGAAGTGAGAAGGGTGAACGGTGAAGTGGGTAAATGGCTACATAACTTATGTCTACCATCCTTTGCTATGGCTGGCCTATTTTCCCCTTTATAACCATTTAATGTAGTTTTCCATTCAAATCCACATCACATTGTGTAGATTGATTGTGGCATCACATATTCTCAATTTATTTATCTTCTAGAATTTTTATTTGCTTCAATTAGCTTGTTTTATTTCATTTCATTTGTAGTATTTCCTTGCATTAATGTTACCTAAAAAATGTCATGATTCTCATACTCTATGTCATGTTGAATTTTAGAGGCTATATAATTCACTAATGAGCTTATGATCATATATTCAATCTTTTCTCATAAATGGTCCCTTTATAATCCATTTTATTACTTTTTTTTTTTTAATTTCCATCTTGTAGAATTGCTACTCACTTTCTTAAATAACATAATCCTTATTAGGTTCACACATGATTTTCTCAATCTCATTTAATCGTTGGTATAGAACTAAACTTATCTTTCCATTTGACTAAGTACTAACTCTTTATTCGTGATCATCATACTTATTCATATAAATTTCAGTCTCTTTTCTTTTCTCTCCTTAATACACTTTATTACATCTTCCTTCTTATCTAAATTGATTATTATTATCCTAGAATGTGCCACATAATTTCCATATTGAGGCTTATTGTTATAAGATGTTAATAATTATCTTGAGAAGTTTGTATACTTTGTTGGTATCATTTGTCACAAATTGAATCTTGTGGTCAAATAAATTTTATGTATCATGTATGAAAAATTACGTAAACTATCACTCCAACGTTTTTTTTTTCTTTCGTTTCAACAACTTCACATTCATTGATGATACAAATAAATTGTTTTTCTAGTATCTGTAAGCATGCATGAATCACTCATGAATTTAATTCCCTTTCAAAGTTTCTAAGATAACTATGTTTTAAACCAAGGGAGAGTTTTCATCTAACAACCAATGAAAATTTCATTCCTTAATAAACAATATGATGTTCCTTCCCTAACTCTTTTGTTCTCACATAAATTCTCCTTGGAAAATTATTTTCGTCATTGCAAATATAATATAAGTTGTCATCACCCAAAGTATGAATTAATATATTGTATTCCTTACTAGGGCAAAACAAAGATGAAGGACATTCATTTCTTCAAACACAAATTGTCCTTGAAAAATTATTTTCGTCATTGCAAATATAATATAAGTTGTCATCACCCAAAGTATGAATTAATATTTGTATTCCTTACGAGGGAAAAACAAATATGAAGGGCATTCATTTCTTCAAATGATTACAACACTAGTGTTGAAAGAATCTATATTTTTCCATGCTAATCTCATTGATATATAAGGAAAATGTAACACTCATAATACCACTACAACTATGACAATTTTTTTAAATTTTTTTTAATATATATAAGGATAAATGTATAGTTATTAAGGAGAATTCTCTATTTTAATTACTAAATGAGACCCTTTTTATTTAAACTTCCCATTCCTTGATAACATGATATTGCTTCCAATATAATATGTTTAAATTAGAGAAAAAATCAAAATTGCTAACACTTCTAACACTAGAGATAGCCTAACTCCAAGAATTTTGTGGAGAATTGAACCCATGACCTCTCATTGCCAACGTGTTATTAAGGAGTGGAACTCAACCAATTGAACTAGCCCTATAAGATGTTTTCTTTTATTTTCCAACTAGTGATACATTTTTAAATATATTACGACAAATATATTTTTATTAATTTTTTTTTTAACAATAATTAATTACCAATCATTTATAACTTTCAAAATTTTAGACATTAACACTTCCTATGATTAATAATTCTATTTTATATTTTCTACTATACCAAAAATGCAGGTGTCTTTTCTCAATATGGTGATACCCTTTATCATATTCTTTTGGGGTTGTAAATTCCATGCTATTTTATTTCACTTGTCATGCAAAATAAATAAAGAAAAGGTAACATTTTTTTTAACAACTTACTAGTTATCTATCATGCATTTTCATGAATACAAAGTTTATTGTTTCTATTTAAAGATTTAGGTTATGACACTGAGTTTTATGATACTAAAAGTAAATATACAATTCACTAACCAATGAACACAATGAAATATATTTTTCATAAGGCACCATAAGATTTCAAAAGTAGATGATACTGCTTTTCACAATAGCATGAGCTCAAGAGTCGAAACATTAAAATCACACAAGTGGAGTCAAATCCTCCTTAATTTTGGAAAATTATATATATATATATATATATATATATATATATATATATATATATATATATATATATAGAGAGAGAGAGAGAGAGAGAGAGAGAGAGAGAGAGAGAGAGATTTCAACTAATATAAAAATAACATTCATGGCAACCACTCAATTAGTTAAAGCTAACCAATAAATTAAAAAAAAAACAAATAAACATGAACATTATTAACCTGAGTAAAACTATATTGTTAGATCATAGTTTTATTGGGTGATATTTTTCTCAATAAACTCTATTTCAGGTCATTATTAACATGAGTAAAACAATATTTTTAGATCATAGTTTTATTGGGTGATATTTTTCTCAATAAACTCTATTTCAGGTCTTTGGGCAGATGCCAAAACTATTTGAAATTTCAAAATTTCCCAAGAAAACCAATCATAGAGATGAGATATATATATAATTGTTGTATTGACTAGCACTTTTCACATGAATTTCTATCCTAATGTTATTATTCCATTTGAAGCTTAAAAATTAAACCACCCCAAGTAGCCAATTAACAAATTCAAGTTTCATAATAAAACTATGAACATTAAATAATCCCAAACTTAGAAATTGGAAAACAATACCTCAAACAAGGTAAAACAATAGATTAGAACTGAAAAGTTAGTTTCAAGATAAAAAAATTATGTATGTTTTAGTTTCCTGTTCTATTCAAACTTATATTTTAAAAACTAATAAAACTATATAATTAGACTTCTTGGTAAATTTCATAAATTATTTATCATCAATTATACAGGTTAAAATAAAAATCAAATATCCAAAGATTATTAAGTAATTAAATAATTGTATAAAAATATATTATATCATCATTTGCATATTTTTATGATCATTATGAAATCTACATTTTTTTTTAATTTGAAAATCAATTATACATTTAAATTTAAAATTAACATTGCAAGTCTACATAAATAGAATAATGAAACTGTAACATAGGCCGTTAACTTCACATGGAAATGTAAGAAGTTCAGTTTTTTTTTTTTTTTTTTATACAAGTTACTCATGGGTAACTATCCATTCACTATTAAATATTTCTTACTCATCATTACATAGAATGTTTACCAGTTCATAGTGTAAATTTTAGAATAAGAATAATAAGCTCCTTAACCATTATCAACCTCCATTACAGTACATTAACATAATACTTTATGATGTAACCTACCAATCATTTCATTATTCATGTAGTCATCACATACTTGCCATTATGAACATCATAACAAGAAAGGAAATCAACATCATCATTTTGACACAAGAATCAATCACATCATTGAACACCAATATACCCTGGAAACCCCGTAGGGTTGAAACCAGCAAACATTTAATTTTATTATTAAACGCTCGTGAGGGTGATCAGCCCTCACTCAATGGATTATAAGGGAGACCATCCCTTAACCATTGTTTATAAATCTTACAAGGAAATATACAAATATCTAGCTTAAATCCATTACAATAAATATGATACCATTTACCCTCTGGTCTTCATATCTTCATATCTTGATGGCATGGATGTACCTACAATGGTCCATCAAACACTGGATTATCTGGTAGTTCGCACTCATCTACATGAACTATAATCACTTACCTGCCACCGGGTTAAGCATAATATTTCCTTTATACATATCACCTTCATACCCTGCTAATGTTACCTTCAACGTACATTGATGTCAAGATTCATAAATTATAATAAATCATTTCACATGTCTATACTATAGTAGTTTCTCCATCTACTCATGTATATTCATGACATGCAAGTAAAGTACCTTGACATTCTCCCTTTAACAACACATACCTCATATGTGATGGTTATAAGTCCTCACATTAACTAATGTTTCTGTCGCATAAGCATTCATTCCTGCAAGACAATAGCTACATCTCCCCTACATATATTTAAAATAAACTAATACTTAGTTATGATGCTCATGCATGCAATTTACATAATTTAATCAAAATAGCGAACCTTTGAGCTATTAATTTTAGTACATGGAATGCAAGCTAACATAACACATGTTGCTCCCATGCATGCAAATGCATATCAATTCTAAAAGAGTCTCCCTAAAGGAGTGCTTACACAACGAAGCACATAACCTCCTTCACGAGTCTTCCCAAAGAAACTCTCAACACAAGTGAGCATGTAAACATATGTTTTCTTTTCTGTAAAAATATACAATTAAGCATACAAATACATGTCCTCTTTTTGAAGATTATACTAACAAGCATTTCCAATGTAGTTTAACACAACATGCTATCTTTCCCACCTACGAACATGTATATTCTTTCCAATGAAAGTTAATACTTATTTTGCATCCCTATGCATGACCTTATTCCAAAATAACTAACATAAAATAACATATTAGTTTTGATATCATAAAGGTACTCACATATTCTCCTAAATATTAAGAAAGCTCAACATTTCTTTACCAATACCATGGTAAACTATTCATGGATTTATGAAACTATCCATGGATTTATTAATTAATCTGTACCAATACCACGGTAAACTTATTCTTGGATTTCTGAAACTATCCATGGATTTATTAATTAATATTTACCAATAATATGGTAAATTATCCATGGATTTATTAAATAATTACTATTTACAACATGGTTAATGTATAGAATATTAATGTGAGAAACTTCTCTTTTCTTCTTCACTACACATGAAAATATTTCAAAGAGTTACCCTCTATATTCATTCTCAAGAAAATACCTTGGATTTGTTCTCATTTCCTAAACTAAATGAGTACAAAATCCCTTTTAAAAATAAATATCATGCATCTTCTATTTTCTTGCTTATACAATATTATGTAAATATTTATATTAAAGAGTTACCTCCTTTAATCTATTCAAGAAAATCCTTTTTAAAGTAATTACCATAACTAACCCTTGTTTTGGGCATAAGAGCTAGATAGACCCTTTTTTTTTAAATAATAGCACAGTTAACATGTAACCTTTGCAAACCCTTGCAAAGGAATTAACACAATGGAATTATCTTCTACTCTCAAGATAAATATATTGTTTCGAAAATAGAAAATATCATTTTCTTATCTCAAGAAATATGAGAAAGATCATTCGTATTCTTTCTATTTTCTAATAATCTTTTTTCAGAAAAAACTATATGATATATATAATCTTTATTTATATATTTCATCTCACAAAGAAAAAGATTATATAATAAGGAAATTTAGCCAAAATTACTTATCTTGGCAGTCGACACTTACCTTCTAAATTTACATTTCACTTGCACTAATTATGCAAAATATTTAAGAAAATACATGGCATGATTACTTATCTTTTTCCTTGAAGAGTAACCACCGTAGCAAACTTCAGTCCTTGCTTGGAGAAATTTGATTGCTCCATTCTACATAAGGAAGCGACCTCTTTCTACATTGTCTGCATTCAACTTTTGAGAATCTTTCATGTTTGCATTGGTTTCTTGTACCAACTGCCTACTTTTCAAGTTTCTTGCATCAAAGAAGAACTCGTTACGCTTCCGATTGGGTCCACATGAATGTTGATCTAGTCCCATATAATCTCTTTTCCCATGGGAAGTTGTCAATGCAATATATTTCTGTATGCAATTAAACAATTTTCTCTTGCAGATGGTGGAGGCGGAACATTTGTTGAAGTCTTAATATATCACTTGATGAGTAAATGAGAGTAAATATTGTTGAGCCTCAAAATTGTGCTTTCTTTCATCTTACTTTACCTCATTTTCCTTTGTCCGTTGCTATCCTAGACCCAATTGATCAATGAATTTAGTTAAAATTACTTCTAGAATGATTTACATGACTGACTTGCTAAGTTTTGTGATTTTTGCCATTGTAAAGCATTTTGACCGGAACTAGCTGCAGAATGCAGACATTCCGTAGCTAACTGGCGATTCTACAGCTGTCTTCACATTTGAGTATGTTCCAGGTGGCCTCTCAAGAAAAACCGCATATGGGCATAATCCACGTCATGTCTACATTGTTCGTTGCTCACCATGAAGGAAGAAACGGATTCTGGGTATGGTTTTGGTACGTGGGAACACATTTAGGAAGGCAGACTTCTATTAGGACTGTCTCAGTCCAGATGTCCGTTTCCTTTTTACATTGCCACTTCAAGAGTCCTAATGTGATTCCGATAAGGAAAGACAATGTTCCTGAAATTGTTGCAAGTCTTGTTATTTACATTTGTTATATAAACACTTGGGAAACCGAGAGCTAGGTAGATTTTGTTCTAGATTTTGCTTAGATTCTGTGCTACATTTCTGAAGACGCAGAGTGCTCTGTTCAAGTTATTTCACTTTTAATGAAGCAGACAGTGTTGTTTTGAAAGCGTTGATTTGATTTGGAGTTAGATTCCGTTAGGTGGTAGAGGGCACCTGCCTCTTGCACAGATTTATTTGCGTAATTTAGATAAGTATTCTAGCTGCCTTTATGTTTTTGAAGTTGAGTTTGTAGTTGCTTTCATTAGCTACTGTAGTTATACTCATTCTAAAAACTCTTCCAAAAGAGGAAGCTCTTCCAAAATATTATAATGATGAATGGGAATTGGCTACAGTATTGTAGGATTTTATTGTAATCTCTTTTATTCACCATCACAGTTATACTTATGCTAAGCACTCTTCCACAAGAAGAAACTCTTCCAAGAAATCTTTATACTGTCTTAAGCATGATTGTGATCCTGAGCACTTCATTTGTGTGTTTGCACTAAGTACCATAGCTGTCCTTGCTCTTAAACGCTTGTCTAAAATATCATAATGACGAGTGGGAGATAGCCATGATATCTTAGTTTTTAATTGCTTTCTGTCTTTCTTTTTGCATAGCATAAGTTAGGATACTCCGGAGTTTAATTGCACTTAACTCATGTTCAGTTGTTTTGCTTTACGTTTGATAATGACTTGTAGTTTAACACTGTTTTAGGCTAGTGACATTTTAGGTTTGGTTGTAGCTCAACTCATTGCATTGGCACTCCACATTCAGTTGTCATTCACTGCATATTAGATTACTTCAGTTGTTAAAATTAACAAAACAGCCTTCATTATTTACAAACCTCTTCTTGTTATAAAATCCATAATTGATTCATAACCATATGAACAGAAGACAATATCATTTTAAGGCCTGAAGTACTTCTGCAACTTCCTGATCATCTTACAAACAAACATTTCCTCAAAAGACTATTTTAAAAAATCTCTAACCTTTGAGTGAAGTGTAGTGTTATCAAACTAAGTGGCAGAATAGAGTTAGGAACTAGCCTTAGAGTAAAAGACCTTATGATGGTATCAATGTTTTACTCCAATTATGCTTCAACAAATATCTAATCAAGGACAAAATGTTGCATCATTATAAGTTAGTTGTTTAACTGTTTAGATAGGATTTGCATACTTAATTGACCATGTCTCAAGCTCTCTCTCAAAACACCTTTGATGAAAGCATTTGACAAGTTGAGTTTGTGTTTTGAATCATTTGTTTAAAAGTCATTATCAAGCTTTGTTTCTGCTTAGTCATAGTTTAGATTTGATTCTGTTTCAGTATTGCATTTGTATTTGTTTACCATCATAGTTTAGGCTTCACTTTGTTTTGACCAATAGTTTCCCTTCATTTAGCACTTAGTTCTTTTCCTTTTCAAAATAAAACCATAAAACCAAAAACATCAGAAAACACTAAACACAACGTAGTGGGAAATAGATACCTAGGCACATATAGTGCACCACACTTCAGTAGTTTACTAACCCTGGTTGACAATTAATGAAATCAATTTAGGAGACTAGATTGAGACCAAACAAATACAATGCATCGTAATTCCCTCTAGTGACACCAATCAAATATTTAGACTCTCCTCCTTTTTAGAAAGGATGAAAAATACTCCCGTAAATAATGAATACCCATTCAGGAATTCGTTTTGCATCAACTGATTCTTGATTTTCTTGATATAACTATTTTGGTAAAACATGGTAGTTAAAAAAATGTAAATTACAATGGTTTACATGGATGTTACATACTCCCCCCCCTTAAGAGAAAACCATCCTCAATGTGCTTCTCTCACTGAAATTTAAACTTATACTCATGATATAATAATATAAACAACCCAAAGGGGGTCCTTCCCCTTCACAATGAACACTTTTGTTTTCCTTAAATGCCATTAATTGAGACAATAATGTTTTTATCCATATTCATAAGCATGTACAGTGCAAAGAAAATTTCATTTCCATTTCTATCTGCTTATCCCTTATTCAATTCATAAAAATATAGAAAAATATCTATACGAACTTACCAATTACTATTGGAAGAAATGATGGATTTTACGTAACCTCTCATAGAATGGTTGAACACCCATCAACACTTCTCGGAAAGAGCCTCTAATGTATGACTAACCATTCAATCACATTAGTCATATAGTTTCAATCAAATGAAAACACTTGCAACTATCAAACATTATTGCAATATAAAGAGATTTTTTAATCAAAGTACTTCCATAAGTACTTAGAGAAAACCAACCCTCTCATCAATGCATCACGTGCACACTGTCTTAGCTCCTGCTAAAGACATCCACACAGTACTTCAAAAAGTACTCAGAGAGCACCTAGCTCTCTAATTGTACCAATGGTCAATCAATGCACCATAGGCATATCCTAGCCTCTGCTAAGACATTCAAACAAATTAGTAATAAAATAAATGAACTTATACATTCAGTAATTCATTTTAATATATCACATAACTTTTTAATTAGATTATTCCACTCTGAAACCATCATGGTAAGAAAAATGCTCCTCCCAACCCATGGGAGTTGGTTTCTACAACCAATTCAAGTCATTTTCACATCCAGACAGTCAATCATTCCATATTAATTCAAAATAGCACAACACACTAAAAAGTCTTTATACTTATCTAGAAATTTAGTCTTTCAAGCTGTGGTCCTCCCAACCATCAAGGGAGGCTATTATGTCCTCCACTTGCCCCTATCTCCAGAATCTGTACGGTGCCACGGGTTAACAGTGGATCTTTCTGCTATGACCTCTGGATGGCCAATCTAGTCACACCCATAAATTTCGGTTTTACAAGGGTTGTTGTAAGCTATTTTCAACTGGTCCCAACCAGCTCTAGAAAATAATCCCCCTTTACCAATTTCACAGAATTCCTACTCTTCCTCTGGGATTCAGCTTTATTCTCAGAGGAGTAGGTAACTGTCTTTCCAGCTGTCCCCAACCACCTCCTATTCTTAGAAACATTTTTACCATCAACTTAAAAAAAAAATCTTTTCATTAATTAATTTCAGCAAATTAAATAAGTTTCTTTATCAACAGTGACAATTTAAGTTTTTCTTGCCAAATAAAAGAAAATTAAACAAATTTTCTTTAACTAGTTAATACTAGTTAACTTTAATGAATCTGTCACAACTTCCCCCCTAGAAGTAACATACATGTGTTGTACATTATTATGGCCGAAACAACAAAATCATGCCATGATACTTTAACATTTACTGTTGTAATTCACATTGCAATGTTTATGATGTTTTATTTTTCACAAATTTTCTATTTCCATTAAGCTACCCATGCTTACTATAAGAAACAATGCTAATCATAAATATGCATTTCTCAAGCACATATTATCTTACGCAATCATTTTAAGTTCCTGCATAAAATGTTGTTATGCATACAATGTCGTCATGCATAAAAGTATATACAAATATTCATTAATACGTATGTGTCAATAACGATTAGAGTATGAGTGCAAAGATTTCCAATTCCCATAATGTTACGTTCCAACAGACTGACACACGAAGTAATTATCATAATCACTTGTTCACAACTTTCACATAGCTTTAGTCAAAATCGATTCGTGCATATAAATTTCATTAGTTATTCATTCATAACTAATCAACGCTATTAATAATTTCAATGCATCCATGTCACGAGTCACTCTAAAACTAGTCATTCCTGCCACTAATGATCTTAATGCATTCATGATGACTTATGCAAAAACTAGTCTGTCAACTAGTCATTGAGTTAAGTCTCACAACTTGACCCATTAAGAGGCTTTATTCAATTTAATTTTAACACTCTATCATCTTATATAAGGACTTTCCTCATCTTTTGCATTCATGCATTAGTTTCACACATCATTACTATACACAATCATCTTTTTAAAGTAGTGCATGGTAACTTTAGAAATTTTATTGCATGCAAAAACAACTACTTCTTTTGAAACTCAAATGAAAAGTAACTATTTTTCTTTCATGCTTTTTATACTTTATTTCCTAAAGAAATAAAGCATAATATACATATTAATCTCATATGCATATTCTTATGCAAAAAATGTATATTATAATAGCATGTACCTTTTTAAGAATTCTCTTAAATGGAAGCTAATCTCATGCAATGCCATTTATATAACAATTCATTTTTAAAGGAAATCAACATGCATATGCATAGACTTCTTAAAATAAAATAACATAAAATAATTATCTTTATTTCATTTGAAGAACTTCTCTCCCTACTACAGTACTCATCCCCATCAATAAATTCACATTTCTCCTCTACAACAATGTTTTCTTTTAGCAACATCGACAAGATTTTATAGCATGATTAGAGAAATCATTAATCAATAAATAATTAATCTTTGGGTGATCCTTTAACACCTATTCATGTGCATATATGAGATGTGAATACAATGTCACAACATGCCTTCTTCTAGCATCTCTACATTAGTGTGAGTAACTAATTATCAATTCATGTCAAATAACTCCCACATTATTATGAAATTTTTCACACACGCACACATTCGTACAAGACAAATCACTATATCTGTTAAGAAATTCCTTTAATGGAAAATGACACAATGTGCATTCTCTTTACTTAAACTTTTACAAAAGACCCACCACTTCAGCTTTTGCCTTTGGAGCATGCAAATATAATAAAGCTAACACATTGACTGTTGTTCCTACGCATACAATGCATAACTATTCTAAACTTAATTTCCCAATAAAGTACTTAACATAATCGAGTAGGCAAACTCATGATTCCTCTTCGAGGACATATAACATAATAGGCATGCAAAACATGGTTTTATTTTTCGTAAAACTAATGGAATAAAACATAAGAATACATGCCTTATCATTGAAATATTATACCCACATTAGCCATGTATATATTCCAAGGAAACAAAAACATTACTTTAGTTTTTGTACATGTAGCTCATCTAGCAATGTAGTATATTCAAGAGGTTATTCTCTTTAGCCTATATTTATTTTCAAGAAACCAAATTCCTATCTCCTTTCATGGAAACTTCAACCCAACAATGGAATTTCTACGTACATGGAAAAGATATATCATTTTTAAATAAACTCTAATTTCATTGCTATTTACTTTGTACGCATTCTATTTTCCATAAGTGCAATAACTATTGTTTCAAGAAAAAGAAAGATAATAATACTTATCTCTTGAAACTCTTTGTTCAACCTTGATTAGAGATGTGATGCCTTGCTTCACATATGCGCTTTTCATCTCGGATCTCTCAATTTATTTTCGCTAAATCCCAAAGGTGCTAGTGTTGCAACATTTTGCTCTAATACCACTTGTAACATACGTCATTAACTTCACATCGAAATGTAAGGAGTTCAATTTTTTTTATACAAGTTATTCATGGGTAACTATCCATTCACTATTAAATATTCCTTACTCATCATTACATAGAATGTTTACCAGTTCATAGTGTAACTTTTAGAATAAGAATAATAAGCTCCTTAACCATTATCAACCTCCATTACAGTACATTAACATAATACTTTATGATGAAACCTACCACTCATTTCATTATTCATGTAGTCATCACATACTTTCCATTATGAACATCATAACAACAAAAGGAAATCAACATCATCATTTTGACACAATAATCAATCACATCATTGAACACCAATATACCCTGGAAACCCCATAGGGTGAAAACCAGAAAACGTTTAATTTTATTATTAAAAGATCGTAAGGGTAATCAGCTCTCACTCAATGGCTTATAAGGGAGACCATCCCTTAACCATCGTTTATAAATCGTATAAAGAAATATACAAATATCTAGCTTAAAGCCATTACAATAAATATGATACCATTTACCTTCTGGTCTTCATATCTTCATATCTTGATGGCATGGATATACCTACAATGGTCCATCGTACACTGGATCATCAGTAGTTCGCACTCATCTACATGAACCATAATCATTTACCTTCCACCGGGTTAAGCATAATATTTCTTTTATACATATCATCGTCATACCCTGCTAATGTTACCTTCAATGTACATTGATGTCAAGATTCATAAAGTATAATAAATCATTTCATATATCTATACAATAGTAGTTTCTCCATCTACTCATGTATATTCATGACATGCAAGTAAAGTACCTTGACATTCTCCTTTTAACAACACATACCTCATATGTGTTGGTTATAAGTCATCACATTAACTAATGTTTCCGTCGCATAAGCACTCATTCCTGCAAGACAATAGCTACATCTCCCCAGCATATACTTAAATTAAACTGATACATAGCTATGATGCTCATGCATGCAATTTACATAATTTAATCAAAATAGCTAACCCTTAAGCTATTACTTTTAGTACATGGAATGAAAGATAACATAACACATGTTGCTCCCATGCATGAAAATGCATATCGATTCCAAAAGAGTCTCCCTAAAGGAGTGCTTACACAACGAAGCACATAACCTCCTTCACGAGTCTTCCCAAAGAAACTCTCAACACAAGTGAGCATGTAAACATATGTTATCTTTTTTGTAAAACTATGCAATTAAGCATACAAATACATGTCTTCTTTTCGAAGATTATACTAACAAGCATTTCCAATGTAGTTTAACACAACATGCTATCTTTCCCACCTACGAACATGTATATTCTTTCCAATAAAAGTTAATACTTATTCTGCATGCCTATGCATGACCTTATTCCAAAAAAACTATCATAAACTAAGATATTAGTTTTGATATCATAAAGGTACTCACATATTCTCCTAAATATTAAGAAAGCTCAATATTTCTTTACCAATACCATGGTAAATTATCCATAGATTTATGAAACTATACATGGATTTATTAATTAATCTGTACCAATACCACGGTAAACTTATTCTTAGATTTATGAAACTATCCATGGATTTATTAAATAATTACTATTTACAACATGGTTAATGTATAGAATATTAATGTGAGAAACTTCTCTTTTCTTCTTCACTACACATGAAAATATTTCAAAGAGTTACCCTCTATATTCATTCTCAAGAAAATACCTTGGATTTGTTCTCATTTCCTAAACTAAATGAGTACAAAATCCCTTTTAAAAATAAAGATCATGCATCTTCTATTTTCTCGCTTATAAAATATTATGTAAATACTTATATTAAAGAGTTACCTTCTTTAATATATTCAAAAAAATCCTTTTTAAAGTAATAACCATAACTAACCGTTGTTTTGGGCATAAGAGCTAGATAGACCATTTTTTTTAAATAATAGCACAGTTGACATGTAACCTTTGCAAACCCTTGCAAAGGAATTAACACAATGGAATTATCTTCTACTCTCAAGATAAATATATTCGAAAATAGCAAATATCATTTTCTTATCTCAAGAAATATGAGAAAGATCATTCATATTCTTTCTATTTTCTAATAATCTTTTTTCAGAAAAAACTATATGATATATATAATCTTTATTTATATATTTCATCTCACAAAGAAAAAGATTATATAATAAAGAAATTTAGCCAAAATTACTTATCTTGGCAGTCGACACTTACCTTCTGAATTTATATTTCACTTGCACTAATTATGCAAAATATTTAAGAAAATACATGGCATGATTACTTATCTTCTTCCTTGAAGAATAACCACCGTAGCAATCTTCATTCCTTGCATGGAGAAATTTGATTTCTCCATTCTCCATAAGGAAGCGACCACTTTCTACATTGTCTGCATTCAACTTTTGAGAATCTTTCTTGGTTGCATTGGTTTCTTGTATCGACTGCCTACTTTTTAAGTTTTTGGCATCAAAGTAGAACTCGTTATGCTTCCGATTGGGTCCACATGAATGTTGATATGGTCCCAGATAATCTCTTTGCCCGTGGGAAGTCGTCAATGCAATATATTTTTGTCTGCAATTCAACAAATTTCTCTTGCAGATGGTGGAGGCGGAACATCTGTTGATATATCACTTGATGAGTAAATGAGAGTAAATAAAAAGCATCGTAATGCCCTCTAGTGACACCAATGAAATATGCAGACTCTCCTTTTTAAAAAGGATGAAAAATACTCTCCTAAATAATGAATACCCATTCAGAAATTCGTTTTACATCAACTGATTCTTGATTTTCTTAATAAAACTGTTTTGGTAAAACATGGTAATTAAAAAAAATGTAAATTACAATGATTTACATGAATGTTACAGAGACCCAACTAAACAAAAAAAAAAAATGGATAAGAATAAATGCATCTTACAAAATTTTATACAACCTTTTAGATGAGTAAATGTTTATGATGTTTGAGACTGAGCTCAAGTAGTTATACAACCAACATTTTTCCTTCAAATATCATTTAATAGTTTTCAACCTAAACCATTATGTGAGACAAAAAGCAATAAAGCACAAAATCCTCACTGTACATTCATATACATTATTATTATTATTATTATTTTTACTATACCCCATTAATATATATATTGCCGCCTATCCCATTTATGAGAATAAGAAGGCGTGTTTAACCGCATAGATAGAAACAAAACTTGTCTGATCAACATGACTCGTGTTTTATCTCCCTGAATGGCTTATGTCTCACCAAACAAAGCACTACTTCTGTTCTAAAGTCGTTTGAAAAAGTCTTCACCTAATGGTTGTCTAACAAAGCAACCCTCACTTCAAATTGTAAAGCCAGTGACTTGAAATTAGGTTCCCAACGCTCTTAGGATGTGCTTGTTCAAAGATAAAGCTTTCTAGGATGACGTGAGTTGGTTATTAAAAAAAAAAAAAACAACATATTGTAAATAGACCAATCCCAGCGTGAGCTAAGGTCATAATTTTGCAGTGACTAGTAAAGTGTATAGTTACAGTAAATCTAGAAATAGCGTGTCAAAAATTAAAGGACAGTTGAGAATATGATATGATGTTTAAGCTTTTACGGAATCTATTATGCCCAATATAATTTTTTTTTTTTTATAAGTGAAACCACGAATAGTTCCTAAGGAGAACTAGGTGGTTCTTGCTTATTCCAGTTACTAACTGTAGAGAAGAATCTCATAATTATTAGCACAGCTACATTGAAATTGGTGAGTGGTATGTTTTTTTTTTTTTCTAAATCATATTGCCATTCCTTTAATTTTTCTCACAGGATTTATGAGTGATGTGCTTTTAAAGATTAAATTAACTTTCCTTTGATTTTTCCCACGGGATTTATTACCATTTTATTAATTTGTACTGCCATAGGCATCAACCAGAGAAAATTGGTCTTTACTGTGTATGTTGATAGGTCGGATGCACAGTTAAAAGATACAAAGGTGCAGAATAATGAACAGATTAGACAAATCTTTCTTCCCAGGTCGAATTGAACAATGAGAAAATCTTCAATTTATGGAAGCCAATGAAGTTTAAATTTCATTCACTTGTTATCATTTTTTTAATTTTTTTTCAAAAATGTAGAAATTAAAATTTATAAAAATGAAAAATAAATATCTTAATCTTTTGTCTTTTTAGCAGTGTTGTACAGATCAAGCACATTTTTTTTAAGAGTAATTTAACTCCTGTAAAGGTGAATTCAATCCTCAATTCTTCCTGAAGCCTGAAAGACTCATGTTAAATATTTTATTTATTTATTACAAATAGAAATTCTCAACCCCTCTTATGAAGTTTTAACCAGAAACCTAGCAGAGGCCCATGTTAAATAACACAAAAACGTTCAACTCCTCGGATCTAAACTATTTGCATAACCAAATTTGAGAACAAAAATTGTTGAAGCCAAAGAATAAACCATAGTACATTGCAGACATGAATGAGAGCACAATTGGAAATTTTAGGACAGACCATGGCAGAGCAGGTTTTCTTTCTCTTTTTTTATGTTATTTTATTTTATTTTATCTGATCCACAACAAAAGTTTCTATGTCAGTGCTTTACATATAAATCTGCTACAACTAATAATGTAACAAACCATGGATATATCCACAGTACCTGACAAACATAAACACAGATTTAGGATGATTCAACCATTTATTTAAGCTCAATAACCCTAATATCATATCTATGCTGCAAAATTCATACATCTATGAAAAATTCCAGCAAGTATGCCAGAGAAGATAAATCAAGGATTTCAGCAGAGTAAACGCCTGGATGTGTTGAAGATAAGGACAGGGAAGACAAACACATTAACAGAGATAGCGAACCTGTAAACGGAAAAATAGTCCTTATAACTCACTGAACATGAACTTGGAGGCCCTCCACCTTCTACATCTTCATGGCCCGTATTCATCAAATCGCCAGAAACGTTTTGTAATGAAGTCCAAGTGGGTCTCTGTTATGAATGCAAAGGCGAGAGAACAATGGTGGATAGGCAGGCAACAGCAGAGAGATAGACATGAGGAGGAACCCAGGAGATGCCATGTCCACAACTCTTGGGCTGAGAGGGGGAGTGAGAATGAGTGCTCAACAGAGACCCCAAGACTGCAAGATGGAATACAACATAAACACCCACAAGCACAAACGTATCACCTGAGTTCTTAGATTTCATCCGGATGATCTTACTAATTGACAGGCCAGATGATGAATTCTTTATTTGATCCAAATTTGATTACACAAATTGAATACCACCCAAACATATGAATGAATTCGAATGCTGAGGGGTTATTTTAAGGGAAGGCAGCAGGGGAAAGTGGCCGGATTGTTTCTATTCTAAGGCATTCCTCATCCGTCATATTGGCATCTGGAGAAGCAAGACAGATTCAGGATAAACATGTTCGGGGAAATTCGGGTTTCAGAAGAACTCAGAGTGTTGGGTATATATGGTTTGATCATTGCTGTTATTATAAGTGCCGGAATCAACCCGAAGGCTAAATCCTATTATTTATTTGATGGATATGCCCACTTATCATCACGGCTAGCTTGTGGTCTTTCTGGCTTGTCTGCAGGAATGGCTATTGGCATCGTGGGTGATGCTGGTGTCAGGTATGTATGGTTCATTAAGAGCACACCTCAACTAAGTACCCTCTATTTTGTATTTTCATGGTACATTATTGCCCCCTCACCCAGCAACCCAAAAGATTTTTTTTGAAAATATTCTCTTGGAGAACATTGATTCCTTGGTTGATGTTAGATAAAAAATCAATAGAAGAAGACGTAACCCATGAGTTCATGTATTTGCTTTTGTTCCAGAAATCACGTGTTTTGAAATTGCATTCATTCTAAAATCATGTGAGTTCATGTATTTGCTTTTGTTCCAGAAATCACGTGTTTTGAAACTGCATTCATTCTAAAATCATGTTCTTAAAATTGTATTGGTTGGAAAAATAATGAATTTGAAAAGCAGAATGAGTTTGTATTCATTTCATCAAAGCAACAATATATTTTGGAGCGAAGGCACAGAGGCTTAATTCTTCTAAAAGCGAAGTGTCAAAATTGGCGAACCCGGTGAGACCACATCCTTTTACAAGCAGAGCAAGAATTCGTGGGCTTCTTTTTTAGTCCTCACCTCTGCATATTCCAGCATTAGGGCAGTTGTTACACTAACTTTAGTCAAGGAGCTGTAGGAAGTCCAGAAAGATTATGATCAAGGCGGCACTGAGGGCAATGATGAAGATTATTCTATTTCTTTAAAATGAAAGAAATTCACATTCACATTTACGGTATATATATATATATATATATATATATATATATATATATATATATATATATTATTTGCATTGTTTTTATAAGTTTGTTTTTATTTTAAAATAAAATTTCTCAACGGGTTGATGGGTTTTAGGCTTCAGATTTTGAATTTGGGCTTTGATACTATATGTTAAAACCTAACCTAGGATTTTTAACTAACCCAATATATCATTGCAACTATACACACATGAAGGAGAATAGCATATTTCTATCTCAACATTTTCAACATTTCTCTGAAGATAATATACAAGTAAAATTTATTTACAACATATTAAACAAATTCATTTCCTTTTTATTTCAGCAATTTATATAAGTAATTAGCAATCGAAGAATACCTGTATTACTCGCTTGGTTGAGATGCACCTGACTTTTGTTGAGACGCTCGTGCTGGGCTACCCGACTAGATTTACATCCCAGCCAACTAGGATTTATTTCCTAGCCCAGGGAACCTCCATAGGCTCCCTAGCCCCTTGAACCCAAGTCCAACCAGCTGTAGTGTGTCCGAGTGGTAATCAACACCCTCCAACTCCAAACAAGATAGAGAATCCTCCTCAATGCCAAAACAAGGCCAAGAATCATCCTCAATGCCACAACAGGACCAAAATCCTCCACAATGCCACAACAAGGCAAAAATCCTCCACAATGCCAAACAAGGCGAAAATTCCTCTCTAATGCCACAACAAGGCCCAAATTCCTCCCCTTTCCTCTCATCCTTCTTCCCTTTTATATCTTTTCCTCTCATCCACTTCAACTACTTGCCATTAATTTCATGACTACCCCCCATCCTTCTCATTTATTAATATTGACTTTCCTACCATATATAAATATTTTATTAAAAAATAAATGGGAGAAGACCAAAATGTAAATTGAGATGACATATTGGATGTACAAAATCTAGATATTTGATTTTAGAATTAAATGAAGGAAGGCCATACCTTATCTACAAGTTAAATTGAGATGACATATTGGATGTACAAGATCTAGATATTTGATTTTAGAATTAATGAGGGAAGACCATACCTTATCTACAAGTTAAATTGAGATGAAATATTGGATGTACAAGATCTAGATATTTGTTTTTAGAATTAAATGAGGAAAGACCATACATCATCTAAGATTTTATGTGAGAAGCCATATTAGAATTGAAATAAATAATAAAGGTCATACGAGTAAAATAAAATAAAATTACAATTTCACAAGTGTAGATATTACTCAAAATTTTATAAGTCATTATTTACAGATTAATTAAAATCTAATCAAAATTTTCCTTATGGGATCAAGTGGGGCATTACATTGTTTCCCTTTGTCATTCCCCTTGTCAGGATCTGATTCAAAGTCGGAGCATGCATCTAATTTAGAAGCCCTCATCTCGGCCACCAGCGACTGCTTGGCCCGACACTCAATTGTGTTGTGAGTGGAGCTCTTATGGAACTCACACCACTTTCCTGTGACCTTCTTTGGCTTTGTGGTGTTGTTCTTTGCTTATGGCTTTGGAAATTTTTCTGGGTCCACCGTGCCTTGGCTTTGTTCTTTGTTTTGCAGTTTGGGTGCACCTTTCCCTTGCTTTTGATTCGCAAATCCAAAGTCTCGCTTCTTCTATTTGAATTTTTGCTCAATCTTGGCAGCATACTGGTATGTCGTACCAAGCGAGGAGATGTCGAGGAACTCCATTTCCTCCTGAATGTATCTGTGCAGACAACTGCGATACTTTAGCATCAAAAGTTTCTCCGAATCTTTGATACCCAACTTTGTGCGCTGGGTATGGAACACATTCGTCAGCTCATGCACATCTTGATCCCTTTATTGCTGCAAAGTGGTCCATTGTATATACTTTTCCTCATATCTCCCCATGGGATAGTATTGTTCCTTGATGGTGTCTCGAAAAGAATTCCAAATGGGTATGACTAAGAATAGAGAGGGTTTTGTCTTGTCTTTTTTCTCATAGTAGGTTTCCCAGTCATCCTTAACATTGGGGGTAGCTTTGAGGAGTTCAAAAATAATCTTCTCCTAGTCAGAAAAGTCATGAACCAAGAAATAACCTTCTAATAGATTCAACCATCTATCTACGACATCTGCATCTATTTGACCCTCAAATATGTGAATGTCAAAGTTTACTTGTACCTTAAAGGGAATCACGCTTCCATAGTGGTTGTTGGATGTAGATGCACCATCGATGGGTTGATCCGAATGGAAATTGACATCCACCCATGTTATCCATCCACCCATGGAATTTACCCATGGTATTTTAAATGAAATCGACCCATGGTATTCATCCACCCATGGTATTTATTTGCCCATGGTATTGTAAGCGACATCTAACCATGATATTCATTCACCCATGGTATGTATCTACCCATGGTATTCATCCACACTTAAAATTTACCCATGGTATTATAGTTGGTATCTACCCATGGTATTGACCCATGGTATCCACCTATGGTATCTAGCCATGGTATTGTAACTCAAAAAAAGGCTATAAATAATAAGCCTCGCTTTGTAAAAGGACAGATTGTCCACCACAATGTAGCTTCTATAGTTATTCTTTGTTTTAATAAAACAACTTTCTTTGTGGTTTTATTTTTTGTGTGTTCTATCTCTTTTCTGGCATTCTAATTTTGCAGATGTTGTCAGATCCATTTCAATTTTTTAGATCTTGGGCACCTCCCCGCAAGATCCAGATCATGGGCAGTCGTTGAAGGATTTGGGAAAAGTTATCCATCATTGCATTCCTTTGTTTTTCGAGAGCCTCCTCGAGAAATATTTGATAGGATCTCATGCTCCCTCATCTTTCTTTTCATCCCCCATGGGCGGCCATCAGGGTTTGCGAGGCTGATCTTGAAAATATTCAACCAGATCAAGCCCCAACTCCTTATACCCCAACCTCATTGGGGACATGCAAAGAAGGATTAAGAAAAAGCAGACCGCTCTGATACCACTGATTCAGATTTATGTAGGAACACAATAGAATACACATATAGCCATAAATACAAAGATGCAGTAGAAATAACACTTCATTTCATTAATATCAAAGAACTGAAATTTTCTTATAGACATAATGGAAATAAACTAGCTAGGGTGCTGGTAGCTTATCTATGAGAAGAAATGTGGCGGCTACAGGCCTTTGAACTGTGTTACAATGAGGCTCGAGGGCCTATTTATTATAGAGAAGCAATGGAAAACCCTAAATGTCCAAAAACCTAACCCTAGGAGATGAAGCGCCAAAACTATGGGCCTCGTTTGGGTAAATTGGTGTTTCAACTTCCCGGGGTCGTAACTTTGGCATATTATATTCGTTGGACACACATGATACATCGTTAGAAAGATATATGCGAGGACTACAATTTCTGACTGCAAATATTAATTTTAAAAGGAAGCCATATTTTCTAGAAGCGCGATGCCCAAAAAACGTCGTCTAGGGCCTCAAAACGACTCCAGAAGTTCAGGACCCAAAAAAATGCTAAAAATAGTATGTTGTGCTGAAACTGAAAATTTGAAAGAGACAATGGTGGGGCCCCAGGTGGAATAGGTGGGTGGCCACCAATAACCACATGGATCAGTTATTTATAATTATAATGCAATCAACCAACTCATACATAACCCACTAAGCCATATATTTTTAAAACATTGTTCACTACATGTGGTTATTAGCATTGCTCATTACATGTGTTTATTTGGTAAAGTTTAAGTTATGTAAGAAATAGTCTTTTTCATCGGAATATACAATTTCAAGAAAATTTGTGAGTTTCAGTTACAATGAGTGATTGTACAATGATATATATATATATATATATATATATATATATATATATATATATATATATATATATGACACCAATCACTTAAGAAAATAAATGAGTATTAATCTTCATATAAAAATGTGTCGAATATACTAATGATTTCCACCCAAAGTAGCAGCATTTGAGGGTCTTTTTATCCATCTCCATGATAGCAGAAGTGATCAAAACTACCCAAAATTCACTTCTAACAACTGGTCAAGAAATTCATATAAAATTTCTTAGTTTTGGAATAAGTAAAGCCTGAGAAGAACTTAGAAATTCTTAGAGATGCAATGTACTATTACCATGTCATGCATTTCATTTCCTCCAATTATTTCTCATAATTTTTTATTTGTACATGTAATACATTGTGGGATATATTCGAGAATCAAAACCTAATGCAATATGCAAGAAATACTTTAGAGGATCAAAAATTTGGATCAGATTAAAAAAAATCAATTCACCCTTTTAAATGATGAAACCATTAAATTGGATTAGATTAGAACACAAATCAATTCATCATCTTTAATCATGAAAACATTAAACCCCTAGTCTCTAATACAATACATGATGCACCACTTATTAAGGCCAATCCATTATTATCAACCCCTTAATATCTAACTCATTACCTATTAAATTAATAACTCAACATAACTCCAAATCACTAATCTACTTAACCCCTTCACCATTGACCCACCAACCAACACATTCTCTAACCATTGATCCATTAACCAACAATTCACCTAATCATCGATTAGCTAACTCAATCACATATTAACTACCCACTTAGTATAATTGAATATGGTTGATTATAGTTAATCATGGTATATTATAATCCAATATAGTTATATATAATTTTAATGCTACCAACCCACTCATACATAACCCACTAACCCATAAATTTTTAAAACATTTCTCACTACACGCGGTGATTAACACTGCTCATTATCTGTATTTATTTGGTGATTTTTAAGTTATGGACTAAATAGCCTTTTTCATTGGAATATAAAATTTCAAGAAAAATTGTAAGTTTCAGTTAGAATGAATGATTGTACAATGATATGCATATATATTTGACACCAATATGCTAAGAAAATACACGACAATTAATTTTCATATACAAAAACTATCGAATATACAAATGATTTCCACCCAAAGTAGAACCATTTGAGGATCTTGTTATCCATCTCCATGATAACAGAACTGATAAAAACTGAACAAAATTCACTTCTAACAATTGATTGAGAAATTTTATTGTACAATGACATGCATATATATTTGACACCAATCTGTTAAGAAAATACATGACAATTAATTTGCATATACAAAAACTGCCGAATATACAACTGATTTCTAGCCAATGTAGCAACATTTGAGGGTCTTTTTATCCATATCCATGATAGCAAAAGTGATAAAAATTGATCAAAATTAACTTCTAACCGTTGATCTAGAAATTCGTATAAAATTTCTTAGTTTTGGAATAAGTAAAGCCTGAGAAGAACTTAGATCGGTTCAAAAATTATCAAAAAAGGTTCAAGGCACTCTAATTATAGAAACATAAGAAGTAGAAGAAGAAGCACAAGAAGCATAGAATACATTAATCCAATTTTCCTGATGACCATGAAAGGATGAAAATTACAATCCAAATAGTTAACTGCATTGCATACTTCACATTGATTAGGAATCATTCCATATATTGAAAATTTCATCGTGGAAAGCTACAAAATTGTCTGAAGGTCGATTAGTAAAACATTGGTTTTATTTTATCTTATTGACATGTATATACCAACCTTGTTAATCAATGATACATTTATGCACATATAGAGAATACACTACTATTTATGCACCAACAATAATGAGATCAATCAAAATCCAGATCAAAATCCAAATTCATGAATCAAAGACTAATTCTTCAGAGATAAAGATCAGGAATGTGTGTACATTCTTAGAGATGTAGTGTATTCTTACCTTGTCATGTGTTTCATTTCCTCCACTTCTTTCTCATAATTGTTGATCCGTGCATGTAATACGTTGTGGGATATATTTGATAATCAAAACCCAATGCAATATGCAAGAAATACTGCAGAGGATAGAAAATTTTGATCAGATTAAATACAAAATCAATTCATCATATTTAATCATGAAACCACTAAATTGGATCAGATTAGAAACAAAAATCAATTCATCCTATTTAATCATGAAACCAGTAAATCCCTAGTCTCTAATATAGTACATGATGTGCCACTTATTAAGACCAATCCATTATTATGAACCCTTTAGTATATAACTCATTACCTATTAAATTAATAACCCAACATAACTCCAAATCACTAATCTACTAAACCTCTTCACCATATACCCTCCAACCAACACATTCTCTAACCATTGGGCAATTAACCAACAATTCGTCTAATTATCGATCAACCTACTCAATCACCTCTTAACTACCAGCTTATTATAATTGACTATGGTTGATTAAAACCATTGATCCACTAATCAACAATTCTTCTAATCATTGATCAATCGACTCAATCACCCCAACTACCCACTTATTATAATTTATTATGGTTGATTATAGTTAATCATGGTAGATTATAATCCAATATAGTTATTTATAATTTTAATGCTACCAACCAACTCATACATAACCCACTAACCCATAAATTTTTAAAACATTTTTCACTACATGTGGTTACTAGCATTGTTCATTACATGTGTTCATTTGGTGAACTTTAATCTATGGAAGAAATAGTCTTTTTCATAGGAATATATAATTTCAAGAAAAATTGCGATTTTTTTGTTGTTTAAAATAGGAAATGAATTTTTTCATTGGAATAAACAAACACTTTAATGTAAATTTGTGAATTTTTTTGTTCAAAATACATTTTTGAATGTAAAAACGGATTCAACACCCTAAAAAATTCTGCACATTAAACAATTTAAACTCAAGTTTTAAAAAACTCTGGATTTTGGTTAAAATTAATTAAAAAAATGTTGTGGAAAAGGACAATTTGTCTATATATTAGACTAAGCCTATTTATTTCAATGAGAATTATATAAATAGTTAATATAAACTTTTTATGGCACTTTCTTAATATATAAATTATCTCTTATTTTTAATTATTTTTAGGTTTTCATCACAAATTTATCTTGGTTCAAATGTTCTAGGTTTTTGTCCTTTTCTATTACATTTTCCAATAAATTTTGTTTCAAATTTGTCCTTGGTTAAAAATTATTGAAATTGTAAATTCAACTTGTTAAATATATATAAACTACACACCTTCAAAGTAAGATCAAATATGATAAATTCTAAATATTAAATTTGAATAGACAAGATATTCTCAAAAATTTTAAAGACTTTAAATATATTTCTACCTTTTAAATAATAAAAAAATAATAAATTGATAAATTGAACAAAAACCGTGTCCACAAATTCTAATAAAATAAATAATTTTAAAACAATTAAACGTCTAACTCTATATAAACAAGAAATTCCAATAAATAAATAAAAACTTAAAACAATTAAACTTCACCCTCCATAATCAATTAGACTTCAACCATAATCAATTAGACTTCAACAGGTATCGAAATTATGACTATGATGATTATCCAGATTTAATCTAAAAAAATTCAAAGACATTAAATATATTTCTACATTTTAAATAAATAAAAAATAATAAATTGACCAAAAGTTGTGTCTACAAATTTTAATAAATTTTTTTAAAACAATTAAACGTGGAACGGTATATAAACTTCAAATTCCAATAAAAGAAAAAAACTTAAAACAATTAATCTTCACCCTCCATAAATCAATTAGACTTCAACACATATAGAAACTATGACTATGACGAAAGGCATAATCCATACTTAATCTCAAAAATTTTAAAGACTTCAAATCTATTTCTACATTTTAAAAAATAAAAAATAATTAATTTAGGAAAAACTATGTCCACAAATTCTAATAAAAAAAATTAAAACAATTAAATGGTTAACATCTAACTGTATATAAACCACAAATTCCAATAAAATAAAAGACCAAAAAAGTTAAACTTCAGCCACCATAAATCAATAAGACTTCAACATGTATAGAAACTATGACTATGACGAAGCGTATAGTCCACATTTAAAAATAATAATATATCTAAATATTGCGGTGGAGTTACATCCAAAGATATTCCAGAGCTAATAAATACTATATACTATACGATGATATTTATTATTTTACAACATAATATATATATAGCTTGCCCAAATTTTCAATATTGAATATTGAAAGTGTTTGTAAAGCATTCATGCTAGAAATCCTAAAAATTCCTGAAAATCTTTAGAGGTAAGAAAAGGAATTGTTTGACTGTTTATAGTTTATTGAAAAAAAAAAACTGCATGGAAACCTTGGCTCTTAGTGTTTGTATGATCGAAATGGGACTATCCAAAGGTAACCATTAACCGATCGTTGGTAATGTTTTTTCGATAAAAAGAAGCACAAAGAATCTCAAATGTTGCATGGGTGGCCTTCTCTTTTGCAACTCTTATCCCATAAATGGGCTTCATAACACCTTGTTCATCTACGTGTGCAACATTAACATAAAACCAAGTTCGCTAAGCATAATATTTAAAAATCAATTTAGGTCTCATGAGATTAAGTACAATCAGGTTACAAGATAACATTGTGACTCCATGATAATCAATTTAGGCCTCATAAGATTAAGTACAATCAGGTTACAAGATTACTTCGTGACTCCACGATAGATTGAAGTTCATTGTCAAAATGTATTTCATATAGATTGAAGTTCGTTGTCCAAATGTATCCACATATTTTCTTATAGTTGGTTTTGAAGTAGTACATTTCTCTAGAATGAGACATTTCAGGAAGCAAAAGTAAAAATAATTAATTTTAGTTTGTTGTTTGAATTAAAATTAAAAAATAATATAATGACCTAATCTAGAATCGAAAAATTTACAACAAGAATTTTAGTCTGGAAGGACTGATGAACAAATAGATTTATCTCTACAATACTACAAGGAAAATACCCTATAATGGATGTTTTTGAGGAAGCCCTTATAAAAATAACCCAGATATCTGTTTGTAGCAAAGGTCACTAGAGTATGTTGGCGGGTGGAGGTTTTTGCAGATGTTTTTTTGGCAGTGTGTTTCTAATCATAACACGCATCAATGTGTTTTATTTAAAACACACTGGTGCATATTATCAAATGGCACATTGAGAAATTGTGCTCTCCATACAAACCGACCCGGTGCATCTCAGTTATCCAGTGCAATGTAAAGAAGTGCAGTGCACCATTGATACAACCACCTGGGGTGTCTCATAATCGAGCACACTGAAAAAGGGTTAATTAAAAAACAATTAAAGGTCGTAAAAAACTCCTTTTTACTTGTTACAGTGCTATAGATCTCTCAAGCACTGGTGTGAGTTTTTCTTCTCTGAGGTGCCCTGCCATTGGTGCTCTCATCGCTTGCATTGCTACCATCCATTTCTCACTATGTGAAGTTTGAATTTTGCAAAATGGTGGGAAATTTGATTTTTAGTATTTCGTTGAAAATATGCCTCCTACATGTGCAAATATGAAAGTAATCTACTTGTTTCTCACCAAATTAAGCTTCTAGCCGATTAATTTCTAATATTGACTTAAAATTCACCATTAAAAAAAAAAATTATGCGCAGTGCATTCGAGTTGTTCAGCTTGCACAGTTCGTGGTGATCATTGTAAATTTACAGGCTGCATTGCGACTGATGTTAATGGAAACTGAACTAGGTGCTCTGGTGTGGTACTGATAAAAAGAGCACCGAGAACAATAAATAGTGCGATGCGTGTCAGTTTTTGGTCGCACCAAAAATTTAAAAATTTTTAAAATAACTCTATGTACGGCGGTGTGGTTGTTTATCGGAATGCATCGGTCATTATGTAAAAATAGACATAACTCCCTGGTGCATCCATATTACCGGAACACACCACCACCGACAGTGGTAAATGCTAGTTGGTTGTGTATTGTGCTTTAACAACCACCTCAGGGCAGATTGTTTGGTCAACGCATCGCACAAAAAGATTTGTTGTTTTCACGGTGTGTGATGCTTTCTCATGCACACCGTGGGCAGTGCATGATAGACAGGTATGCACCGGTGGCAGTGCGTGATTGTTTTTTTGGGTGCACCGAATAATTTTTTTCGAGAAAAGTTATATTTATATATTGTAAATACATTTGTCATTTAATAAAAAAGAATAGGTTTTATGTATGAGGGAGACTGATGTATAGAATATCTGAATCATTTAGTGATGTCAACAGAGAGAGGAAAGGCAAGAACAAGAGTAGAGGGAGAACAATTATAACATGATATAGAAGTGGGAGGCACGAGAGAGGGAGATACTTCTGTACCCTCACCCTATTATGGCACCCACCTAGTTGCTCTTAAGGGAGGTAGGCTTCCTTAAGTTCTATGAGGAGGCTACATCCCTGAAGGGGCACAGTAGTTATTAGGACAGTTGATCTACAGGTGGGATGCCCACTGACAGGCTTTCGGGGTCGGTCCTAGCTAGTGGTACCAGCCCTCTGAGGAGGACATTTATTTTATTACTAGGATATCTAGGAGAGGACGGGATTTTCCCCAATTCCTATATGTCCTCATTGGTTATGTAGCTAGATTTTAGTTGGCGTACTCGCAGAGATACATTATGGATGATATACTTTCTCCCGCATATTTTCAGGTGTCTAGTGGTCAGCTATGCATTGCTTCATTTGGTCCAGAGGAGGCTAGGTGTCTCTCACTACTACTGATGACCATTACACATTACACTAGAGACGAGCAACACATTAGTTGCCCTATTTTATTTTATGTTGATTATTTATTCTAGACACCACAACCTGTGAGATGGTCTACCATTTTTTTGTTAAGATTTTGTATAGCATTAGATAGATGTCGTTCTTAAGCACGTGGGAGGTTGACCTTCCCTTTTTCTTTAGAGTTATTTTGTTTATTTTTTTAGAGGTTTTCGGAGACGAGGCCTACTTTTTTCCGCCAGCCTCGTAGGTTGACGTTACATGTACAGATGCAGATGTGGGGCGAGATTATGCCCAAGGGTGGCCTATCCAAGTATCTAGCTAAGATATATAGTGATGCACTAGAGCTGCTAGCCAATGTTGATGATCACATATTCGTGATTGTGCCATATCCTTAGGTGGGTTTGGATTAGCGAGGGTGTACCAACATCCTCTTCACACAAGATGAGCCACCATATGCTAAAGGTAATATTAGTGTTTTCTTTAAATTAATATAGTTTAATTTTACTGTCTTAATTAATTATAATATAATTTATTCTAGCATGTTCTTTAACTTGTTTTATTAAATTGTTTAGTGAAATTGTCTAATTATTGTTTTTTACTATATATTTTGTAGATATTGGCACATTCATTAGGGACATGGTTCCACCCCCACATGATGATCTTGTAGGTTACGAGGATATAGTGGAGGCCACAGATCAGGGTGACAAACCTCCTTAGGTGCATATACCCATGTCCGTGTGGGGTAGGGTGGACATCTGATTCAGGATGGATTTGTGTGACCGACTATGTAGAAGCATGGTTGATGAGGGAGTCTGCCTTTCGACAATCAGAGAGATCCCAGTTGATCATACGTTCACAGAGATCTGGAGGGACATGCCCCGTCATATGATGAACCTTATGCATCATATTGTCAGAGCTTTCAAGCTACTGGTGGCTAGGAGGCATAGGTTCCATGTAGATGCACAACAGAGAATCTCATCGGATGATCAGGATCACAAGAGGAATGACCATTATAGTACTCCACCTCCTCCTCCTTCACCTCATGCCGGATATGAGAAACCAACATCTAGTCTTGAGCAGGCATCTTCTAAGCAGACACCATCTCAGTGGGCACCTATTCATTTGCATACACCATCTGAGTAGATACCTCTTGTGTAGGCACGTCCATCTGAGCAGGCACCATCCATTGAGTAGATTGCACCATCTCAGCAGGAACCTCCTAAGAAGACACCATATGATCAGAAACAAACTCCTAAGAAAGCATGCCCATCTGATCAACAGGCACCATCAACTAAGCAAGCACCTCTGGTTGTGCAGGCACATCCATCTGAGCATGAGGCACCATTTACTAAGCAGACCTCAAGTACTAGTTATAGTATTGATGTAGTACCACCAGATATTTGACATTTATATGCAATTCTATTACAGTTGTATATTTTTGACATTATACACTTATATATATATATATATATGGTGCATGTATTTTATGTTCATGTTTATGTACTTAATTTACATGTTGGTGTTCATCATGATGTGTATATTGTTAGGTCATGTTAGATATGTTCATTTAATGTGCTCGTAGATAGATGTGTATGTGATAGCAGTTATTTGACATGAGATGTATATTTGATGTTTGTGTTGTGATGATGTTATACAATGTTTGTGTTTTGTTAGATGATCATGATCATGATGATTAGATTATGTTAGTGAATTTGAAAGTGTATTTTAGAATATGATGTTTGTACGATGGTTATCATGATCGTAATGTTTATTTTTAATATTAAATCATGATATTTATTAAATATTATGTATTTGTAATTGTAAAATTGTGTAATTGTAATTGTAATTGTATGTATCGTGATTGTAATTGTAATTTTAATTTTAAATGTATGTAAAATTGTAATTGTAATTGTAATTTTAATTGTATTGTATTGTGAAATTATAATTGTAATTGTATGTATTGTTATGATTCAATCTTATTAAAATTGTAAAATTTGTAAAATTGTAAAAATGAAATTTTAATTGTAATTGTATGTGTTAGCCACCTATAATTTTTTGTCAAGCAAATAGGTCGCTAAATATTTTTCTGAGCCTTCAAGAGACACATTTCCTTGAACATATCTCATCCTTGAAGCCTCTATGTGTCCTTTGCCTTTGAAAAAATCTTCACTATTGTCTCCATCAAGAAATCCTCACCGTTTGTGAAAAAATTATACTAAGAAAAGCCTACATATTCTCCCTTTATCCCTGCAAAATTCCCCATTTTAACCTCTTTTCCCTTCTCAAATTTCCCTAAAGGACCTTCATAATCCCTTCCTAAACCATATAAATCACCAAATTCCACTTTAAAAACCAAGTGAAATCCCTTCATTTGATTTTAAAATCCCTCTTTCCTCCTATCAGAACCATTGTTTAGCCTTAAAAACATCGTTTTTAGGCCTAAAAACCCACTTTTTATCATATAATAGGCTAAGCCCCTTTCGGCCCAGCCCACAGCCCCTTATCCACATGTAACCGAGCGCTAAGACCAAGCGCTAAGGTGTAAAGCACTAATCGCAATCGGAAGCTTCCCATGGGCATGTTTCCTTTGTTAATCAAAAAGTTCCGATGCGAGAGAGAATTTGGTCTATTGGTCTCAGAAGCATTACCAGTCGTTGATCTATATAGATCTAATGGCCAGCGTAGACTTCGCACCGTGCCCAACCTCATCCCTTTGTCAACCTCGATTGTGATCTCCGCCGTTAATTCCCATTTAAATCCAACGGCCATCGCATCGCCACCCCAATCACCAATCACAAATTTTAAAATGTGCCACTCTCGTTTTTCCCAATTGGTTGACTCCCTATTAGATCCTGGCTGTTGAATCCATAAGAACCAATGGCCAAGATTTTTCCTCACTCCACCCTTATGTCCCCGATTGGTCATCCCTGATCCAATCGTAGCCATCGATCTTTCGCCGATCCGACGGTCCATATGTAATCGAAACATCAACCCATCGGAGTTTTGTCCCTTGCCATCCTCCGATGCGATTAGATCGCAGCTCTCCATCCCTTTTGATCTGACGGTCAAGATTCTTCCCGGCCATTAACTAGCCCCTCAGCTTTTCTTTCCCTCTTCAAATCTTAGTGGTTTATTCCGCTGATCGGATGGCCTACATCAAAACCACCATTGACCTGTCCCCACATTACCGACCGTGCAACTGTCGATATCGTGCTTCATCCACCACCTTTAGATCTCGTAGTCCCAGATCCAATGGCCAGCATCCATATCACGTAACTTTGGCATGCAAGCTTTAACAGTTTGAAATCACACGATATGGGTGGTTTTATTTTGCTACGTGTCGGTCGGAAAGCTATATCGTGTGATTTTGGGAAAAATTCAAAACCACTCAATTTCAACACGAAAACAGTTGTTTTCACCAAAAAACCACTTCCCCTCTTCCACCTCTGAAAGTTTTGTAGAAAATTTTAATAATTGATATATTATTCACCAAGATTCTCCTAATCACACACTATTTTATCTTCATGCACAATACAGAATCTCTTCTACCATTGATCATTACATGCGGAAATAAAATCAATTGCATGCACACATTAAAACCATAAACAATCACACATATGAACACAATATTTCATGGGAAAGCTTAAAGCTAAAAACCCCAACTATCTGTATATTATATGTCATAGAGATCATGTAACAATCATTGTACAAATATCCTCACAAGATCTCAGCACAACCTCAAATTTCTACACACTAATCAAGCTAGATCTAGCAAAACACATGCTCCAATCTCTGCCACCTAATAGCCAGCCTCTATTGCGTAATCAATGTTGTAGGATGGCTCATTAAATAACATAAACCACCTGGCTTGTACTACGAAATCCTCATGGGCTCCTCTAATCACTGGTAGTTTCAAATATGTAATAGTATAGTCACAACTGATAGTTAACTTGCTCTTTCACCTATTTCTGCACTGGTCTCCACTGAAACTGTCCATGCACTGAAGTTAACTGATGTATTCTTTAGTTGATTAATGAGTTTATAATTAGTGAATTAATTAATAATTAATTCACACCACTCTCACTATTGTATACATCAATTAGATTAGATACAACTAGTTCAACTATGTTTAGATTAGTTAATCTGAACACAACTCCATTAACTCCTCAATCAAATCCACCAAACTCTCTCACATGAGTTCTAACTGAGGTAGCCATGCAATAGCTCCATTTAACTCCTAGGAATAGCGTAATTCCTTTCGTTAGCTCTTGTGCCACATCCGTGCACTTAACTGAAGTGCTCCAAGAGAATAAGATAATGTTTATAGTCCAAATATTATTAAGAGCTAGTAATATTCGACATATCTATTTTTAGACTGGCAATCTAAAAATAGATTCCGCCCGGTATGTATAAAAATATAATTCCATCTATTTTTCCCGACTTGACCAACCATCCACAAATAGCATCCTGCAACTCATAGAACATGATCCATATGTCTAAAAATAGACATAGTCTAAAAATAGACTTTGCGCCAAAAATATCCTGCTGGCCCACTTAGTGAAGGCGACTCTTTTCACTAAGCTCATCATCTTGTTGCAATCTCAACACTCCCTCTCAACAAGATAGGGATTATCTACCACCCCGATCCTGCCTCTGTGGTATTCAAATTTGCTCCTGGTGAGTGCCTTCGTCAAGATATCAGCATCCTCATCCTCCGTAGGAATGTATGAAAGTAACATGATCTTCTGCTACACACAATCTCTGATTTGATGATACCAGATATCAATGTGTTTAGATCTATCATGAAAAACCGGATTAACCGAGAGTTTAATGCAACTTTGATTATCACAATAAATCACAGTAGGATCTAAGTGTGAACCGAACAACCCGACCAGGATCTTCCTCATCCATATAGCCTCGCATGCAGCCAAACTTGCTGCCATATACTCGGCCTCTGCTGAACTGAGTGCCACAGATCTTTGCTTCCTGCTGTACCAAGAAACTGTTGTCGACCCAATACTGAAAATCCCTCCAGATGTGTTGTTTCTGTCCATTGGGCTCCCTGCCCAATCTGCATCCATTAAGCCACATAGCCTCACCTCATCCGACTGTTTGTACCATAATCCATATCCTGATGTGCCTCTAAGATATCTCAATATATGCTTTCCTGCCTTCCAGTAGAGCTTGGTAGGCTTAACCATTGCTTGTGAAAGTTGGTTCACAGCATAGCATATGTTGGGTCATGTATTGACCAAATACATAAGGGACCCCACCAACTGTTAATAAACAGTGGCATCCACTACCTCTGCTGAAGTAGCATCCTCCTTCCTCCATCCACCAGGTAGAGGAGTATCAACAAGCTTGAAGCCATGCATGTTGAACTTCTCCAATATCTCCCGGGCATACTTGCCTTGAGAAAAAAATAGTCCATCACTGCGCTACCAAATTTCCAATCCCAAGAAATAATGAAGGAGGCCCAAGTCCTTCATCTCCAACTCCTTTGCAAGATCATCCTTGCATGAGTGTATCAACAGTTCATCACCCGTCAAAATCAAATCATCTACATAAAGTACAATGATTAGCAACTTACCCTCCACCACTATCTGGTATAGGTTCGGATTCGCCTCACTCTTGGAGAATCCAAGTCCAGTAAAATAATTGTCGATCCGTGTGTACCAAGCACGAGGTGCTTGTTTCAACCCATACATCGCTCTTTTGAGCTTGCACCCATGAGAATCGCTGCTAAAGATCTAGAAACCTTCGAGCTACTCTATGTACACCTCCTCCTCAATCACTCCATTGAGGAACGAAGTCTTCACATCCATCTGATGAATGTGCCACCCCATCTGCACTGAGAGAGAAAGAATCGTCTGTATGGAAGAGTACCTTGCGACAGGTGAAAAGGTCTCCTCATAATCGACCCCCTCTATCTGTGAAAAGCCCTGGGCAAAAAATATTGCCTTGTACTTCTCCACACTCCCGTCAGCTACTTGCTTCACTTTGTAGATCCATCTCGAACCCACCACTGATTTCCCTTCTGGCCTTGGGACAATCTCCCATGCACTGTTTCTGACAATCGAATCATACTCTTCCACCATGGCATCTACCCATGCGGGATCCTCCACAGCTTCCTCGAAAGAGGATGGCTCTATCACGATACACTTTCTCATAAGAGCCATGAATCCAGTATACCAGTCAGGTGACTGTCTCTGTCTGTGCTTTGATGTAGGTGCTCCTACAACCCTCTCTGCATCTTGAGCTAGTTGCTCAACTTCTATAGTGCGCTTCCGCCCTCTGGTGGTTGGCGTTGCATGAGTGGTCTCTTCCACTCCATGAAATTCATCTTATGGCTGATCCACATCTTGAAGCTCATCCTTAGGAACTAATAGCTCCTCATCTGCATGCAAGTGTGGCTCCCTCTCAAGCGAACAATTCATGGCTCTCTCCTCATGAAATTTGATATCCCGTTGCATAACAGTATTGCGAATGTCTAGAAAATACACACGATAGTTGTGGGGTGTATCAGTGTACCCCAAAAATATCCCAACCTCTGCAGTCAGCTCCAGCTGCTTCCTGGCATCCTTCGTCACATGAATGTAAACAGGTGAACCAAAAATCCTCAAATGGGAAATATCAGGCTGCTTACCAGAAAACGCCTCCTCAGGTGTACTCATGCCAAGTATCCTGTGAGGACAATGGTTCTGCACATATACTGCAGTATTGCATGCCTCAGCCCACAAGTATATGGGAAGGCCCTGATCATGCAACATCACCCGTGTAGCACCGATGATTGTTCTATTCTTCCACTCAGCAACCCCATTCTGCTGTGGGTTATGAGGTGCTATGAGCTCTCTTCGAATTCCTTCTGTGATGAAAAAGTCCTTGAATTCACCAGAGATGAATTCACCACCATTGTCGCTCCTAAGAGCCTTCACCTGCTTCCCTGATTCTTTCTCAACCAGTGCCTTGAACTCACAAAACTTTGGGTATGTCTCGCTCTTCTTCTGCATGAAGAAGATCCAGCACTTCCAAGAAAAATCGTCAACAAATATGACATAATACCTGTGCTTTGCTGTCGAAGCTACTGATAAAGGTCCACACACGTCTGTGTGAATTCTCTCAAGGATCGTCGTGGCGTGACTATCCTTCTCATGAAAGGTGGCTTTCACAAATTTTCCTAAGGTACACCCCCTTGCACTGATCTGACTGCACAAGAGTACCCTTAGGAAGACTAGTATAAATCTACTGCAGTATTTTCAAAGCTCCATGGTGAAGGTGGCCCAATCTCCGGTGCCACAACTCGCCATCATCCCGGCTCACCACTCTTTCTGCATTGCCTGCCATTGTTGCACAGCCATATACCTGCAATTGATAAATGTTCTTAACTCGAACCCCTATCCTCCAGGTCTCACTAGTTGCCTTACTGCACAGGAAAGCCTTTCCCTCGCTAAAGACAACATCATATCCCTTGTCTTCTAACATCGCCACAGAGATTAGATTCTTCTTCAATCCTCGGACATGCATCACTTCCTTCAATACGAAGGGTTTACCAGACTCCCTCTCAAATAAAATGGTACCGATACCGGTCGCACTGTATCTACCATCATCGCCCATCTCGATGTGCACTCCAAGATCTTTCTCATCCAAATCAGTAAACAAATCTTGATCTCCTATCATGTGAAAACATGCACCACTGTCAAGAAACCACACTGAACCCATCACACTTGAGAACAAGCATGCGATTAGTGAAAAATCCAGCTCAAACTGTGAGGCTAAGCCCTCTCTAGCTGAAGATCCAATAGCCTGCTTATTTTTCTTCTTCTGTGGACAACTAGTGGCGTAATGTCCGTGTTGGTGACAGTGAAAGCACTTCACCTAGGACATGTCCTGCTTCTTGCCTTTCGCACCGAATTAAGAAGATTTCTTGCTCTTCCCCTTCTTTTCTTTGGCAGCCAAAGCACAATTCTCCTCATCAGAGTTCTTTGATGAAGATCTGTCCCGGTACTTCGCTTTATCTCCTCTTGCACAAGATCCGACCAAAGTCGCTCCCATCCTGGCAATTTCTCCCAACCATTGACAGAGTCCTGATAGGAATGCCAACTCTTCAGAAGCCCAAGGAGAGCCAAGCTCACCAAGTCCTCATCATCAACAGTAACCCCCACACTTCCCATCTCATCCCTGCATTGGATGAACTTCGTGAGGTACTTGGGCATACTGTCGCCTTTCTCCATTTTTATGTTTCTGAGTCTATCCTTGATTGCCAACTTCCTCTGGTCGCTCTTGCTTTGAAATAAATTTGTCAAAGATTTCCACATAAAGAATGGAGAAGCTTTACCATGAAGGCTGGACACTCTGTGATCCTTTACACCTTCCAACAGAATCCTTCGACACTTTGTTGTCTTCTTTTTCCATGCGTCAACTACGGTAGCATCACTAGAAGTAGGCTTTGGAATTTTTGCATCTATGAATTCCTTCAACCAATTTTCATCCAGCACCACCTCCATCCTGTCCTTCCATGCAATATAATTCAAGCCCCCCTCAAGGGCATACTCTAATCGTAATCCTTTAAAATACATATCAACTTCGACACTAAGAAAACACTGCTACAAATTCGAATTCCACCAGCTCAAAACTCAATCGCTTCAATGTTTTGCAATTGCTCCAATGATAAATATCACTCTGATACCATGTAGAAAATTTGAATAACTGATATATTATTCACTGAGATTCTCCTGGTCACACACTATTTTATTTTCATGCACAATACAGAATCTCTTCTACCATTGATCATTACATGCGGAAATAAAATCAATTGCATGCGCACATTAAAACCATAAACAATCCCACATATGAACACAGTATTTCATGGGAAAACTTAAAGCTAAAAACCCCAACTATCTGTATATTATATGTCATAGAGATCATGTAACAATAATTGTACAAAGCTCCTCACAAGCTCTCAACACGACCTCAAATTTCTACACACTAATCAAGCTAGATCTAGCAAAACACATGCTCCAATCTCTGCCACCTGATAGCCAGCCTCTATTGCATAATCAATGTTGTAGGATGGCTCATTAAATAACATAAACCACCTGGCTTGTACTGCGCAATCCTCATGGGCTCCTCCAATCACTGGTAGTTTCAAATATGCAATAGTATAGTCACAACTGATAGTTAACCTGCCCTTTCACCTATTTCTGCACTAGTCTCCAATGAAACTGTCCATGCACTGAATTTAACTAATGTATTCTTTAGTTGATTAATGAGTTTATAATTAGTGAATTAATTAATAATTAATTCACACCACTCTCACTAGTGTATCAATCAATTAGATTAGATACAGCTAGTTCAACTATGTTTAGATTAGTTAAACTGAACACAACTCCATTAACTCCTCAATCAACTCCACCAAACTCTCTCACATGAGTTCTAACTGAAGTATCCATGAAATAGCTCCACTTAACCCCTAGGAATAGCATAATTCCTTCTGTCAGCTCCTATGCCACATATGTGCACTTAACTAAAGTGCTCCAAGAGAATAAGATAATGTTTATAGTCCAAATATTATTAAGAGCTAATAATATTTGACATATCTATTTTTAGACTGGCAATCTAAAAATAGATTCTGCCCAATATGTCTAAAAATAGAAGTCCATCTATTTTTCCTGACTTGACCAACCTTCCACAAATAGCATCCTGCAACTCATAGAACATGATCCATATGTCCAAAAATAGACATAGTCTAAAAATAGACTTTGCGCCAAAAATAGCCTGCGGGCCCACTTAGTGAAGGCAACTCTTTTCACTAAGCTCATCATCTTGTTGCAATCTCAACAATTTCATCCACGCAATCTCGACCGTTGATCTATATAGATCTATGACCCTCATTCTATCGCACATGTCATTCATATTTTTCCATCGGGCTACCATAGGACTCCATCGTGGCATCTCAACTGTTGATCTCTTTCTGAGATCTAATGGTCCATACTCAATCGCCCTCCACCCATGCCAGTCCCACCATTCAAGGCCCGATTTCACTGCATTTTCATAACTTTTCTTTTTATTCTGCCTAACATCAAAACTTTATGTTATAACATTAAAGTTTATTTCTTCCACCCAACCTCAAAAAGAGATCCCCACAGTAAATCTCGACCGTCGATCATCATTAGTCCACCTAATCTAACGACCCAAAACCATTTCTTCACCGGACTTCCATTAGACCATTTTTTCGCCATTACACATCAATTTTCACCTTTTCCTCCACTACAGCCACTGTTTCTACTGTTGCGTTGCCCTTCCCATGATCCTCCACAGCATCCACCACCACTCCCGCATGGATTTTCCTAACATATTTGTGTGTTTTGCAGGATTTCAAACGCTGAAAAATGTTGTTGCCCACAGTCACTGTCATAGTGACACAGAGCACAGAGAAGGCCATTTTTTGAGCCAGGGATTGTAGAGAAAATGCCTCGGAAGGTGTTTGAATGAAATATTCCATTAAAGGCCAGCGTTTAACTTTGTAAAACCATCTAGCACCATTAAAACTCCATTTCCACAGATAGAGACCATCACAGGAGAAAAAAAGAGTATCAGTGAAGAACTAAGGAGGTTTAATGCCCATTATTGAAGATTTCAAGCCTTAATTCAATGTTTAAAGGGCGAATGTACCATATTGAAGACCTTGTGATTAATGTAGAAGGCCTAATGAGGGCTAAAGCACAGAAAAAAATCTTATCAGTGTCTCACATGAGCAGAAGTTTCTTTCCCGTGAAGGACAAGTTCCCATACTATTTTTATTGCTACATCGAGTTCCTGAGAAGATCTACATCCTGGTAGAAAGTCATAATGCTACCAGAGAATTTGTTATGCAGTATGGCAAGGGTGAAAGTCATGTATCTGCATTTTATCATTATCATAGTACAAAAGAGTACTACAGCTGAAAAGTACATCAAAGAACATACCTGGAGTTACTATCAGCCTGCCGAAGACCACTCTTTAACCTAAAGAGTACTGAAGATGAATGCATAGATATTAAGATAGAATGGGCCTCGAGCCCCTTCCTTCTATTTCTGTTTTAATGTTTCATTTAAGGTTTCACCTACCTCCTTTGCCTCTCTTTAGCTATAAAACTCATGAGGAAACATATTTTAAAGGTTGTTGATCGGATATCTATGAATTGTAAGTTGTTTCTCTTGAGATATAGTTCTGTGTGTAAAGTTGTAAGATATGCTGAGGAAGACGTTTTCAGACTGAATGTCAAGCTATTGGGAAATGTTGTATATGACTACTATTTCTCTTTAATATGACAAGAAATTTCTTTGGATCTTGATTTAAAGAAGCAGTGATGTGTTCTATCTTTGTCTCTGTTTTCCTTCTCTAATTCATTACATTTCATTTCTCTGGTAAGAATAAGAAATCTAGCTTAGGGTATACCCTCACATGGTACCCTAATGCTCCTTCTCTTCTTATCTTTGATATTTTCTACTGATTGTGCTATCTGAGAACTAATTCAAGATAATTTAACCAGTGTAGTAGCTGTTATTCACTGGTAACTAATGTATGAATTTATGAATCTGTTCTTAGATGTTCTTGTCTGGATTTAATTGAAATAATTGTGACACTGGGAGTTTAGAATGCTGATTCTATCTCACTAGGGTCTTTTTCAGTCAATTGAACCTTTCTAAGTACCCTTAAGTTGAATGTCGAAGCTTTGAAAGTTCAAAGCCTTTCTTTGATCTCAGGCTTCACCTTTGTGTTTAAATCTTAATTGTTTCTTGTTGTCTGAAGAGTTAGCCTTTTAGGGGTTGGATCATAGCTGTTTAAGGCATACCCTGTCCCTAGATCTGATTCCTAAGTGGTCACCTTGGATGTTTCCTTTTCATTCACCTTCTTTCCTTACCATTTCATACCATACTATCATCTTTAAAGATCCTCTGTTTTAGATGACTAGCCCAATTGAAAGCCTTGGATACTGAATAGCAATTAAACCCTTTTATGACTCCATTGACCAATGGTCTCGAGTGTTCTCTGAGTTATGTCCCTTTTCCTAGAATCCTTCTTTTCTCACCTTTGTCTTATATTGAACCCTTCTTTCATGTTTGCCAACAACCAAAAAAATCAAACAAAACAACAACCCCTATGCCTATAACTAGCCTAATACCTTAAAACTGAACTGCAAAGACATATACCTTTTCATTTATAGACAGATCCCTCTCTGGACCCAGGAGGGCTAGATCCTGAGGTCCCAAAGTGGTTTTGATGTTTTTTTATCTTTTGGTAGAGCCAAACCTGCCAAAACATAGGAACCCCAACATAATGGCGACTCCACTGGGGAAATTTAAGTGAAACACACCTTTAAACACATCCAAGAACTCAAAGAAGACCATAGTAGCTTGAGTTTGGTGGTTAATCACTGTGGTGGACAGTAAAACCTTCTTGAAATGTCCTAAACCTTCCACCTAGCGACTCCATAGTTCCTTAATGATTAAAGACTCTAGTGGTGATCAGTAGGCCTACTGATTATCTTGGTTTTCACTAGACTCCGCTGGGAGAGCAGATTGCATTATAACATCAGCCATATTAGAAGAAACATCTAGGATTAAGCTTCTTGGTTAAGATACAAACATACTGGATTCAAGAACAATCTATACAAGAGCTTATCCTAACCCAAACCCACCTGAAATAGTTGACAACCCTAGTAACATTCTTAGGAAATCTCCCACTCCTAGAAAGTAAACTATTATCAGACACATCCATAGAGCTAACTCTGCACCAGAAAAATTTACAACTCTATCAGACACTTGTTGGAAATACTGAGAGCGGGGGGGGGGTGAATCAGTATTCCTTTCAATTAGAGCATTAGTTAATCTTCAATTATTATCAATGTTTGTAAAATGATAGCAGCAAACAAGAGGAACAAAAATGCACACATATTTTAAGGTGGAAACCCACTCTGGGACAAAAACCACCTAATTCTTTTCTAATAATTCTTTAATATTCAACTCCAATTGAAAATAAAGCTCCAACTTCCTAGAATCTAGAAAAGCATTCTTCTCCAACTCCCACTGGATGGACACTCCAACGCCCAAGATTCTTCAGTAGTCAACTGAATGGATGCCCCAACACCCAATGAGCTACAACTCACCCTAGCACCATCCTAGCACCCTATAGAAGAATAAAAGAAGAATGGAATATCGTACCAGGGAAAATGGTCCACTTTACAATGATATAGAATGATGCAAAAGAAGAAGATATACTAGACCATAACCCCAACTTTGACACAACCACCTAATGATGATCCTAGACCTCCCAACACTACCTCTTCAACCCTTGGCAGATAGACACTAGTACAATTTGTACAATAATGTATTTACAATGACTAAGTACAATGATACATTTACAATGATTGTATGCAGTGCTGCCCACTTGAAGACTTCATATGATGAACTTATTGTTGCTGTTATGCACCTTGGTTTCTGCTCTTTTCATGCTACCCTCTGCTTCACCTTGATTTTCTTTGATGTCATAGAAATTTTGGTCCTTTGCAACCCTTGACAACACATGATCTAGATTTTTCTCGCCTTCTAGGAGCTCAATATTGAATCTGGTGTATCTCTGTCATTTCAAATCCTCAATATCTGATTTTTGGTCCTGTAGTATTCCTCTGAGTCATCTTTCCAATGCCATAGGTCTGACCCAAAATTGATTCTTGAAGAGAGAATTATACCCAATCTCTCACAATGCCCTAATTATGCACTGTTTTAGCAGAGCACACTTGTACGACGTGCCACGTGTCACTGTTTCTTCATTTGTCTTTGAAATTGATAAAGTGAAAATTAAAAGCTGTGCAATATCCATCACTTTTTATGGAATTCCAATCCGATACTCAGAGAAAGAGTTATGACAAATTTACCAAGGTCACTTCTTTGAGATGAATTTTAGGAGCCTGCAAAAACCCTGACTTACACAGATCATATCTCCAAAAATATTGCTCACTTTGATCTGAAATTTTTACTGCAGCTTCCTTAGGATTTTGCTTCACCTCATAAAAATTTCAGCTTCTGAACCTTTGTAGACAAAAATTTAGAGCGAACATGCCAAGATGACATGTTTCAAATGGCTGAATCCCTTGCATAAGGAGGAAATGAAGATCACAATTTATATGGATGGCTAAGTTGAGAGGGGCTTCAACAAGTGAACGTGGGAGGGATTTTAGGAGCTTAAAAATATTAATTATGATTTTTCAATGACCCATGCCCCAACCCCATGGGGTTTTAGCCCACTAATTGGGGGTACAAACTTCAAACATGAATATCTCTCAAACCGTGAGGAATTACATGGCGTGCCATATATCAATGGAAACATCTCGACAAGTAAAAGCCATAAAAAGTATTATTGACCTAGAATATATTAATTTGGTAGGTCAAAATTCCCATGCAATATTTGGTTTTCCCCTGGTGCTGCTTGGGTTGACATCAATGACAACTGCTGATCAACAATCTCCCCCTTTGGCATTGATGGCAACGCAAGTACTCCCCTTGCGATCATGACACCTCTTCCTAAAACATTCTCTCCCCCTTTGACATCAATGGAAAAGGGTAACCCCCCCTGAAACATAACCATCCTACGGACCTGTACACACTTCCACTTCCGCTGACACACAATCGTCTTGCAGCCCTGTACACATTCCCACTCCCCCTTTATATTCTTGAAAAAGGAAAATCTAATGAGAACTTGGGAGAATCCCAAGCTTTTGACGAAGATATTCAAATGCTTCACGAGATAAAGGTTTAGTGAAGATATCAGCAATTTTTTCTTTTGTACAAACATACTCAAGTTTGATATTCTTTTCAGCGACTTTTTCTCTAACAAAATGATATTTCATTGGAATGCGTTTTTTTTTTGAATGCATGACAGGATTCTTGGAGATGCTGATGGCACTAGTGTTGTCACAAAATATGGGAATAGGCTCACTAAATTGTACTTGAAGATCTTGCAAAGTTTGTTCCATCCAAAGGACTTGAGTACAACATGATGCTGCTGCAATGTATTCTGCTTCTGCTGTAGATAACGAGATTGAAGTTTTCTTTTTGCTTAACCATGATACGAGACAACCACCTAGATAGAATGCTGCTCCACTAGTACTCTTACGATCATCAACGCTTCCTGCCCAATCTGCATCTATAAAGGCTTGAATAATGAGATTGTTACCCTTGGGGTACCACAAGCCATATTCTTCTGTGCCCTTTAGATATCGAAGAATTCTTTTGATGGAAATAATATTTGATTCTTTTTGTGCTGCTTGGAATCTTGCTACTTGTCCAAGTGCTTGCATAACATCTAGACGAGAGGATGTTACATATAGAAGACTACCAATCATAGATCTGTACAACTTCTGATCCACATCCTTAGATCAGTCGTCTATGCTCAATTTGCAAGCTGTTACCATTGGAGTAAGGACAGGCTTGTAATCTTCCATTTTGAATTTCTTGAGCATTTCCTTGATGTACTTAGCTTGACATATAAATATTCCTTTCTCTTTCTGAGATATTTGAAGTGCTAAGAAGTATGTTAGCTCACCAAGTAAAGACATATCAAACTCACTTTGCATATTTGTAGAAAAGTTCTTACTTAGTCGATCATAATTGCTACCAAATATTATATCATCCACATATAACTCAACAATTGTTAAATTATCTTTATCTATTTGTACATAAAGATTGCTATCAACAGTACCTTTCTTGGTTGCTTTCTTCCAACTTCTTTTGAAGTGACTCTTCAATACATTTGTGTTCTTCAACCTCAATTTTGAGACCTTGAACTTGTTCTTCAAGAGTGTTGGAATGGATCTTCTTAGCATTGAGATCTTTTATAAGCTTGATTGCCTCCTCATAAAATTCTTCTATGGTCAACCCTTCTTCTTCATTGTTTGATACTTCTTGTTTATTGTGCTTGGCCATAAACAATACTTTCTCATTGGCTTCTTCTTTGTTGTCACTTTCTTCATCGGATGAGGAGCTATCTTCTTTCGAGAGAAAGTTCCTTTTGGATCCTTTATTTTTGCCTTACTTGTTGAATTTCTTGAAGCCTTTCTTTCCTTTTGAGTTTCCATCACTTTTGTTCGAACATTTTTCTATGAAATGCCCAACCTCACCACAACCAAAACATATCAATGGAAGTTTACCTTTGAATTTCACCTTACCGAGTTTTATTTTTCTCGTAAAGTAAGAATATTCTTCATTTGAAAGACCTTCTCCATCATCTCCCTTTTCTTCACACTTGCAGGTGCATGTATTTTCAAATGAAGGTTGTTTATCCTTAATGGTTTTCGTAGATGCAACGAACGTAGTTTCTAGATGCGAAGTACCCTCTTCTTCATCAAGTCTCATTTCATATGCCATGAGAACTCCATGTAATTCCTCTTTGCTTTGTTTGTACAGATTTACACTGTATTCTAAGACTGATACCTTTGAGTTGAATCTCCATGGTAACGTTCTAAGAATCTTTCGTATAATAGTCTTCTCGTCAACAACACTCATTTTGACTTAGACTTACCAAGCAGTTTACCTAAAACTAGGTCATTCAGTGCTCTAGACCAGTCAGACCTCGAGCTTCCTGGTTCACCATCTCACAGTGGTCAACATATTAGGGATAGAGAGAGCCCTCCATATACACCTCCGGATATTCATTTCGTGCAAAATTTGGAGGAGCTTTCCAGTCACCTAAATCAGCTCAATATGATGTTCTTTGTTTCTATTCTTGTCATCACATTTAACTATAAGGTAATCCTTTATAAACGTTTCCTTTCACGACGACTTGGTGTGCGCCTGCGGTGTTACCACGAGCATAGTGCCTTTATACCCAATGATTATTAGTCAAAAATCACATTCACCGCAAAGAAGTCTACCACGACTCCATGACATGTAGATAGGATGGAAGATTCCTTTGACTATATGAGATAGATGAGATGGTCCCGAAGATGAGAATCTTTTCGAGCTTGGGAGGAGATGTGAAGAAAGCGGTTTAAAGTCTACCTCCTAAAAGTAACAAATTCTGCATATTTATATCAGTGTTAAACAAATAGGAAGTCAAGACCAACCCTCTCAGAAATCTTGTAGGAATACAAGAATCTTAAAAAATGTGGGAGAGTGTCCATGACTATTCTACAAGGTTTAACAATGTTTACAACGCTCTTCCTCCACACATGAAACCTCCCCAAGGTATGGCTTTAGTGAAGTATTTTGAAGGCTTTGATACTGACATGGCCTATCAGCTTAGGGAGAGAGATTACAACACATTGGAAGATATGCAGAAAGGGGAAGTGAGTGTAGAAGCCAACCTGATTGAAAAGAGAGCCAGAATGAGGTCTGAGAAAAGGGTAACGTATAGGGATGACACTGCAGCTTCCACATCTAATCCCAAATATGATAGTCTAGCCAAAAACGTGGAAAGGCTAGAGAAAATGATGGAGAAAATGGTTGTCACAGTTAGCAATCAGAACAGAAACCAAAATCAAAACCAGAACCATAACTTTAGGAGAAACAATCCCCCAAACAGACAAAGAGACTCTGACAAGCAAGTCATACCCCCATTTCAAGAGAACTTCCTCGATGAGGATGAGGGGATAATAGAAGAGTCCGAGGGAACCACAATAAACATGGTGGAAATAGACAACTCGATCCACAACTATTCCGCAGAATATAATCAGACCTCACACTCACATTGGAATGAGGGAAGGTTAGAATTTGAGGATTATAGGCTAGGATTTGAAAATGCCATCATGCAGGTTGAACAGTATGAACTTAGAAGCAAGAAGAGCTTAGACAATTCCAAACCAAAAGCTTCTGAGATTACCATTAAGAAAAGGCCTGAGAAAACTCCTAAGGTAACTGCTGAAAGCAACAAATCAGCAACTGAGAATTATGGGAAGAACAAAGAAAAAGACAGCCAAGATGCTGATAAACAAAGTCAACAAACTAGCAGCACTAGCACTACAGCTAATGCTCCTGATAAAATAGCTGCAGACACTATACATAGTGAGAATCAACACCCTGATTCTGCCACTAAAGTAGTGGCTAACAAAATAGAGTCGAGTCTTACAAAGAGTCAATATCCCTTCAATTTGGAGAGTGAGATCGCTAAAATTAAAATTTATGTCCCACTCTCTGAGTTGGCCACTCAGGATGTATATAAAGGCAAAATTTTGAAAGCATTAAATCTAGGTGAAAACAGTGACACTGTCAATCTAAGTGATGATCAACTTGCCCTTTTGTTTGGTCCAAATATATAAGGGAAGTTTCAGGAAGGGGTAGTACCTCCTTTTTATATCAGCCTCAATATCCATGACAAGATCCTTCACAACGCAATGTATGACTTTGGGGCATCACACAACCTAATGCCTAAGGTAGTTATAAAGAGGTTAGGCCTAGAGATAACCCGACCCTATAAGGATTTATATTCATTTGACTCTAGCAGAGTGAAGTGCCTTGGCCTAATCAAAGACCTTTGTGTGAACTTGACCCAGATTCCAGCAAAATGCATGGTTAAGGATGTTGTAGTGGCAGATGTGCCACCTAAGTATGGCATGCTGTTGTCCAGGTCATGGGGAGCCAAGCTGCAGGGTACAATGCAGATGGATGGGTCATATGCCACAATCCCTATCTTTAGCTAGCTTAGGAGACTGTATAGAGAGGCACAAATGAATTTCATGATTAGCAGCCCTGAAAAGCTTGAAAATTCACCTCTGTACTCTGTACACACGGATCTGGACTCCTTTATCCTTTGCAACGACGAATCCATAGGCCTTGGAGCTAAGTATAAGATTTGCGGAACTCCATACACATCATGAAGAACAAAATGCTCCACACCACGGTGTAGACCCCACAATACAACATACCAATGAAACCAACGTTAGGGAGGAAAACGATGATAAACCTAAAAACAATCCCTTATGGAGAATGAATTTCAATGGGTCTTGCACTAGAAAATCTGACAGTGTGGTTATAACACTAGGTGACTATATTTAAGTTATTACCTTCAAACTGGACTTCAAATGTACAAAAAATATCGTTGTTGTGTAAACAGCTCCAAAAATAGAAGAAAATAGATATCAATGCCTTAGAAATAAGCCACTTCGAGGGGGCAACCACCAATACATTACATAAATGAACAATTCTTGGATGATACAATTTACAAAACCTCCTTTCTATATATAGGAGTCCATGTGGCCATAATGTAATCCTAGTGGGCCACAATGTAATCCTAGCCGACCTAACAATAATAATTTAGAGGCACAATAATAACAAAATGGGGGTTACAAGGGTACAATAATAACAATAAGGAGGTTACACTAATAATAATAAGGGACTATACTAGTAATATAGGGACCTAGCGCCTCTCCTTCAAAAAGTATTTGTCCTCAATGTGAGTAGCTACGGAATTATGCCTTGTAAACTTCTCATCCTCCCATGTAGAATCTTCAGTGGGTAAGTTCTTCCACTTGATGAGATACTCTGAAATTGATCGATTTTGTAGCTGTCGATTTCTTGCTTGCGTGACCGCTTCAGGTTCCAATATGATTTTTCCTTCCTCATCAAGTTCTGGCAATATTGTTTGAACTGGAAGATTTTGACCTATAACCTTCTTTAAGCATGAAACATGGAAAATTGGATGCACTCGTAAAGAAGCAGGAAGCTCCAATTTGTATGCCATAGTACCAGTCTTTTGCAACACCTTGTAAGCACCATAGTACTTTGGAGATAATTTATTATCCTTCTTAGCTTGCTTGAGGGACATTTTTTTGTATGGTTATAGCTGTAAAAATACCCAATCTCCTACATCAAAACTTCTCTCGCTGCGATGTTGATCTTCCTATTATTTCATTCGATTTTGTGCCAAATTCAAGTTATCCTTTAAGAGTTGGAGAACTTCTTGCTGATGCTCGATGTGATCTTCCACTGCTTGAACCTTTGAATTTTCCCTTAAAGAAGATGTGATGGATGGTGGATGATATCCATAAAGTGCCATAAATGGGGTCATTTTTGTTGTAGTATGGAAGGAAGTGTTATACCACCATTCGGCGAGAGGTAACCACTTGACCCATTGTGCTTGCTTATCAGATACAAAACAACGAAGATATCCTTCCAAACATTTATTCACTATCTCTGTTTGACCATCGGATTGAGGATGATAAGATGAGCTATGAGCTAGTTGAGTACCCAAACAAGAAAATAATTTCTTCCAAAAATTTCCGGTAAAAATTGGATCTCTGTCACTTACAATAATCTTCGGGTTTCCATGTAGTTTTTTAATTGTTTGCATAAATGTAGTAGCAATTGTGTATGCAAATGGATGAGATAATGCACAAAGTGTGCATACTTGGTAAGAGTCTATCCTTTCCACCATGATGACACTCCTTCCTTCGGACTTAGGAAAACCTGTGATAAAATCCATTGAAATCTCCTCCCAACGTTGACTTGGAATGGATAAAGGTTGTAGAAGACACGGGGTCTTAATTGTCTCAACTTTATTTTGCTGGAAAACCAAACATTCCGCCACAAACTTTTGAATATTAGATTTAAGGTCATCCCAAAAAAATTCTTTCTTCATCCTGTGGTAAGTTTCTAAAAATCCCGAGTGTCCTCCTAAAGGAGAAATGTGCAATTCCAAAGAAAACTTTTGTTTTAGTTGGGAATTCTTGCAAATATATAAGCGATATTTGTACCATAAGGAATCATTTTTCCAACTAAATGTGTCAGATGTATTAGGATCTTGCTGCAACTTTTGAATGAGTGTCCAAACTTCTTCGTCCTTCTTCCATTCATCCCTTACTTCGGTTATCCAATCTGGTTGGATAATAGAAATGACACAAAGCAATGCTTCCACCTCTTCATCCTTTCTTGAGAGTGCATCTGCAATAACATTTGGCTTCCATTTTTTGTAGATTATTTCAAAGTCATACCCAACATCTTTGTGACCCATTTTTTCTGCTCTTCTGAAGATTGTCTTTTTTTTCCAAAAAGTATTTAAGACTATCATGATCATTTTTTACCTTGAAGTGTCTTCCCATTAGATAAGGTCGCCATTTATTTATTGCATGTAGTATCTCCAACATTTCCTTCTCAGAAATATCTTTCTGTAAATACTTTCCTTTGATTGGATGACTTTAAAAAGCAATGGGTCTTCCTTCTTGCATTAAAACAGCACCAATTCCATTTCCTGAGGTATCACATTCCACAATAAAGGTTTTTGTGAAGTCTGGCGTAGCTAAGACTGGTGCTAGGCACATTGCCTCTTTAAGAAGTTCAAAGGCCTTAGTTGCTTGAGAAGTCCATGAAAATGCATCTTTCTTCAATAATTTTTTTATCGGTGCTGCTATTCTCCCATAATTCTTAACAAACTTGTGATACTACCCTATTAACCCAAGAAATCCTCGCAATTTCTTTATGGTTGTGGGAACTTTCCATTCCTTAATAGCTTTAATTTTGTTAGGGTCTACCTTAACACCTGCGTAGAATACAATATGGCCAAATGTACTATTGTGCTCAAAGAAATTGTTGGATGTTTGCTGGTGTTTAGGTGTTTCTGCCCAATAGTTTCAACACCTTGTCAACATGTTCCAACATGATCCTTCAAGACACCCTTTATAGATTAGTATATCATCAAAATACTAACACAAATTTTCTAAGGAAGGGTTTGAAAATGGAATTCACCAACCCTTGAAATGTAGAAGGTGCATTGATAAGGCCAAAAGGCATGACCAAAAATTCATAATGACCCTCATGAGTTCTAAATTCTATTTTCAGAATGTTTTCAGCCTTCATTCTAATTTGACGATATACTGAACGAAGATCCAACTTGGTGAAATAAATTTCTCCATGTAATTCATCAAATAATTCATCAATCACAGGAATGTGAAATTTATCTTTAATAGTGAGCTTATTGAGCTCCCTATAATTCGAACACATGCGCCATGATCCATCCTTCTTGTGCACCAATACTACTGGAGCAGAGAAAGAACTTTGACTAGGTTGAATTATACCAGCCTCTAACATTTATGCAATCATATGTTCAATTTCGCTCTTTTGGACATAAGGATATCTATAAGGCCTGATGTTTGGAGGAACACTTCCTAGAATCAAATGAATAGCATGATCATGATCACGAATAGATGGGAGTCCTTTGGGAGTTTCAAACACCTTGGAATAATTGTCCAAGACTTGTTGGAGATTTGCAAAAATAGATGATTTTGATGTTGGAACTTCTGGTGAGCATAATTGTGCAATTACGCCTCATTGTTCTTTACTTAGAATATTTGTCATGAAATTAGAGCTTATTATATTTCATGTCTTCCTTGAAATACCCCTTAATTCCAATTCCTTTCCTTCTGAAAAAAAATTCGAGAAAAGTTCTTGAAAATTAAAGGCTACCATTCCCAAAGATTGTAACCATTGTACTCTAGTACAACGTATTTTTCTCCATAGGAATGGAAAGCATTGGACTAGTGACATATTCCCCATGGTTAAACGATATTATGGCATTTTAAGAGAAGTTGCATGGTCCCCTCCATTTGCAACCATTATACGACGTTCTAGTCTTTGGTGTAGAAACAATTTAATTCGGCAACTGCCTTACAATGAATAAAATTATGGGTGCTACACGAATCAATCAACACTATTACCCTTTTCTTCTTGATATGTCCTTCTATCTTGAGAGTTTGAGGAGTGGTAATTCCTGCCAGTGCATTACACGATATGGTTGGATTCATTTCTTCCTCTTCTAGGGCTGGTTTCTAGTGTATATCCTCTTCTTGTTCATTTTCTTCTTCCTCTTCATAATCTATGTAAAAAAAATTTTTCTCAACACACTTATGACCTTTATTGTATTTTCTATCACAACTATAGAAAATCCCTTTTGCTCTTTTTTCTTCCAATTGTTGTGGTGTCAACCTTGTAGGTTGTGGAAGTCTAGGAGTAGCAACACTTCCATCTTTATAGATGTTAGTGGTAGGTTTCCTTGTCGTCATAATTTTACATTCAATTTTTTTTGCCAACCTGAATGCCTTCTCCAATGAATCACGTTCCCAAACGCAAACCTCATGTTGGATATTGTCCTTTAAATTCCCTATGAAGACATCAATCCTGTGTTCCTCTAGAATATTTTTAGCCCTTATATTCAATTTTTGGATGTCCTCAATGTGCTCCACCACTAAACCGTTTTGTTTGAGATTTATAAATTGGCTAAAGAAGGTGTTGCTCTTTGTATCCTCATAATGTGCTATCATTTCCTCCGTAAAAATTGACCAAGTGACAATTTTTTTACGGGAGCAAAGCCATCGATACCATAAAAATGTATTTTTGTTCTAAATGTAAAGTTGCAATGCGTACCTTTTGTGTGTTTTGCACATTATTGAGATCAAAATATTGCTCCATCTGTAGTATCCATGTTACAGGATCCTTTCCATCAAACTTCCTCATATCCATTTTTAGAATATGGTGGTTCTTCCCGCCAACATTAGAGTTTATGAAATCATGATTAACATTTATTTTTTTCTCATCATGAGGTTCTTCTACTATCTTTTCACCATTAGGAAACATTTCTTGTATCAACTTTGTCAAACCTTCTATGTCTGCTTTTAGATCATTCTTCATGTTTTCCATGTTATATTTCATGTCATCCATCTTAGCTTCCATGCCAACTTCCATGCCATCCATCTTCGCTTCCACGTATTTCTTCAAAACTTCAATTTCATTTTTTGTTGCTCTTTGCGAGAGTGAAATTTGTTGCATTTGGTATTGTAATTTTGATAGATCATGTTGCAATTCTTCATCTTCATGAGTCATAGTAGAGCCTTTTGAAGGCTTAATGGGTGTTGAATTATTTTTCTGGGGCATTTTTTAGAACCCAATACTGATATCTATTCTACAATATGACCTTGGAATCAATTCAAATTGATTTTTAAAACAAGACTTATGCAATTCAGAAAAAAATACACACCTTTTTCCTGCTTTTGAGGAGCTCGATATTGAAATTGGATTATCTCTGTGATTGCAGATTTTCAATATCCAAAATTCAACACTGAGTTAGCCCTCTGAATTCTCTATTTAATTCCATAGTTCTGACCTAATTTGGATTCTCCAAGACAAAGTTATGTCCAATCTCCCACAATGACCTAATTATGGACTGGTTCAGTAGAGCCAACTTGTACGACTTGCCACGTGTCACTGTTTCATCCTTCACCTCTGAAATTGATAGCCAAGAAACTAAAGTCTGTTTACCTATGACCACTTTTTACAACACTCCAATCCGATGCTCAGACGGAGAGTTATTGAACTTTTCCCACGATCACCTATTTGAGATGAAATTCAGGAGCCTGAAAAAACATTACTTTCCATAGATCATATCTCCAAAAAATTTGTGAACCAAGCTCTGAAATTTTTTGACGAGTTTCCTAAGGATTTTGGCTTCGTACCCTAAAAATTTCATATTCTAAACCTTTGTAGAAAAAAATTTATAGCACAGATGCCACGATGACCTGTTTAGGAGCCTGAAAAAATACCTAACATCCAAAGATCATATCTCCGGAAACATTTCGAACCAAGATCTAAAATTTTTAGACGATCTTCCTCAAGCTTTCTTCTTCGCACCCTAAAAATTTCAGCTTCTGAAGCTTCGTAGAAAAAAATTTATAGCGAAAATTCCACGATGACTTGTTTCAAGCAGCGAAACCCTAGAATCCAAAGCTCTGATACCAAATGTTGTGTAACCAGCTCCAAAAATAGAAGAAAAGAGATATCAACGCCTTAGAAATAAGCCACTTCGAGGGGGAAACTTCTAATACATTACATAAATCAACAATTCTTGGATGATACAATTTACAAAACCTCCTTTCTATATATAGGAGTCCATGGGGCCATAATATAATCCTAGTGGACCACAATGTAATCCTAGCCGATCTAAAAAAAATAATTTAAGGGCACAATAATAACAAAATGGGGTTACAAGGGTACAATAACAACAATAAGGGGGTTACACTAACAACAATAAGGGACTCTACTAGTAATATAGGGACCTAACAATCGTAGAATATGAGGCCCTTATCCTATGCTTGAATCTGTTGAAAAAACTAGGAGCCCGAAGGATAGCTGTACGTGGAGACTTTGAGTTAGTCATAAAACAAGTGAACAGAGGAGGGTATACCAAAAATCACCCTAGATTGAGAGCATACATAAACGATGCTATGGATTTACTGAAAACCTTTGTAGAATACGAGCTGGTGTTTGTTCCTAGGAGTCAGAACATCATTACGAATGGATTAGCCTGCATAGCTAGTTCATATCATAAATCACCTAGTGACAAACGAATCATCATTAAAAAAATATATAGACCTGCAATGCCTGATAATGAGAAATATTGGCAGGTCTTCGAGGGCGACAATTAGATAGAGGATTTCCTGATTGGTAGGAATGAGTTTGAATTCTCTAATTCAGACTCTAAATCCGATGAAAGCTGCCTGACTCAAGAGTCCCATGACGAAGAAAGATCACCACCTAATGTAGAAATAAACTTGTTAACTAAAGAACTTGGAACTCATAATGAAGAGTACAAGAACGTAGAAAAAGAAGAAATAGAGGGGTTGCAGTTAAAAGATAAGAACATACCCAGAGGACTAGTACCTTTAGAGGACCTTTTTTATTTTAATGACGTAGCGAATAAACCCACTATACAACACTCAGAATCCAATGTCGAGGAATGCAACATAGGCACTAAGGATAAGCCTAAGATGATTAAACTAGCTAAGTCCTTACCAGCAGGCATGAGAAAGAAATATATTGACTTATTTAAAGAATTCATCGATGTGTTTGCCTCGAGCTACGAGGACTTAAAAGCCTATGATACGAATATTATCCAGCACAAGATCCCTTTGAAAGAAAACCAAAAACCCTTCAGACAAAAACTTCACAGAATGAACCTGAAACAACTGCCTCTAGTCGAAAAGGAAATCAAGAATATGTATGAGGCAGGAATCATAGTGCTGGTGAGGTTTTCCGATTGGGTCTCAAACCTTGTAGCTGTAAGGAAAAATACGGGTGAGATCAGACTGTGCATTGTTTTCAGAAAACTTAATAGAGCGTCACTTAAAGATAATTACCCCTTACCCAAGATGGAACACATCCTACAAAGGGTAGTTGGCTCAAAAAGGATCTCCCCGTTAGAAGGTTTTTTAGGCTATAACCAAGTTTTAGTACTCCCAGAAGACCAAATCAAGACAACTTTCACCACTCCGTGGGGCACTTTTATGTACGTAAAAATGCCTTTCGAACTAATGAACACTGGTGTGACCTTCCAACAAGCAATGGACATAGCCTTTTCAGAGGAAATAGGGCACTTCATTGTCATCTATCTGGATTACATAACAATATATTCCAAGATTGATGAGGAGCACCTAAAACATCTGAGAAGAGTTTTTGAAAAATGTAGAAGGTTTGTTCTGTCTTTAAATCCCAAGAAGACTGTGTTCGGGCTTCAATAAGGTAAGATTCTTGGCCATATTATATCAGAGAAGGGAATTGAGATAGACCCACAAAGAGTTGAGGAAATACTACAGATTACTCACCCGAGAAACATAAAATAATTGCAATCCTTTATTGGGAAAATTAACTTCTTAAGGAGGTTTATTCCCAACTTAGCTGAACACTTCAGGGATATGAAAAACATGCTGAAAAAGGGTGTAGGGGTTAAGTGTACTTTAGAGGCTAAAAAATATTTTGAGTTAGTTAAACTTGCACTCACCCGGGCACGTGTCTTAATCAACCTTGAATTTTCAAAATATTTCCTGATATTTTTCTTTGCCTCCGAGCATACAGTGGCTGCAGTCCTGCTACAGAAAAATCAAGAGGGACAGGAACAGCCTATTGCTTTCTTCAGCAAGGCTCTGAGGGATGCACCCTTAAAATATAACACAATGGAAAAACAGGCCTATGCCTTGGTAAAGGCCTTGAAAGAATTTAGGGTGTATATTCTGCATTCTCACATCATTGCCTACGTTCCAAACATAGTGGTAAAAGAAATTTTGTCCCAAGATCCTGATGGAAACAGGGGAAAATGGATTTTTGTAATATTAGAGTATGACCTGGAAATAAAACCCACAAAACTGATCAAAGGTCAGGGCTTAGCTCAAATAATGGCTGAATCTAACCTGTAATCCCTTGACATAAACATGGTGGATGCCTTGGATGAACATGAGGGTTGCCTGATCCTACTGTTGAAGAAAAAATTCAAAAATCTCCTTGGTATTCTGATATCCTGTATGTGCTTACAAACCTCAATGCCCCTTCTGACTTATCAAAGACTAAGGCTCAATTTATAAATTTGAAAGCTAGGAACTATTGCATTTTAAATGAATTCATATACTGGAAAAATGAAAATGGTTTTCTATTGAAATGTCTTCCTAAAACTGAAGCAGAGAGGGTAAAACATGACTTCCATGCAGGAGAGTGTGGAGGCCATCTAAACTGGAAAGCCATTGGTAACAAAATACTCAGAGCTAGCTATTATTGGCCTACAATTTTCAATGACATCCACAAAATGATAATTGCCTGCCATAAGTGCCAAATTTTTTAGGGCAAATGGAAGCTCCTCCCTTTACCATTGCAACCTATTACTGTTGAGGATCCCTTTCAACAATGGGGCCTAGATTTCATAGGGGAAATACACATTGCATCTTCTATTCAACATAAGTGGATTCTTACAGCCATAGACTATTTCACAAAATGGATAAAGGCCATCCCTTCTAGGAATGCCATAGATTATGTCATCATTAAGTTCCTAGAAGACCACGTCCTCTCTAGGTTTGGCTGCCCTAAAAATATAATCACTGATAACGCTGCTGCTTTTGGATCCAAGAAAATTATTGATTTTTGTCACAGGTATCAAATTGCACTTGGTCATTCAACTGCTTGTTACCCACAAGGTAATGGGTTAGCTGAATCATCAAACAAAATCTTGGTGACCATCATGAAGAAGCTACTTGAAGAGAATAAGAAATCATGGCATAACAAGTTAGTACATGCTTTGTGGGAAGACAGATTGACTACAAAGAAGTCCATCCGAATGTCACCATATCAGCTTGTTTATGGAATAGAGGAAGTTTTTCCTACCAACCTCGGGGTACCAGTGATTAAAATAGCCCAAGAGATTCAGACAGAAGAGGACAACATGGTGAGGAGGATAAATCAAACAATTCATCTCCAACAAATAAGAGAAGAATTCTATAACAGAGCTCTGAAAGTACAAGAAAATGTAAAGAGGTTGTTTGATAAGAGAACAAAAGCTTGTGACTTCAAAATTGGAGACAAGGTTCTTAAGTGGGACTCTAGGAGAGAAGACAAAGGAAAGCATGGAAAGTTTGATAGTTTGTGGTAGGGTCCTTACATCATCCAATCCACCATTGGTCCAAATGCCTTTTTCCTACAAGAGATAGATGGTACAGATCTGTTTGGGGGTCCTATCAAGGGCAGGATGCTTAAGCATTACTACTACTGATTTCCATTTTACAGTTTTCATTTCCATTGTAAATACCATTGTTTTGTTTTTTTTCAAAGAAAAAGAGAAAATGTTTCAAAAAAGAGAGAAATAGAGGTTCAGACATGCTCAAAATTTGAATCTATGAAGTGCAAAAGAGTGGCTCTAACATTATCAAAACCTGAGTCAGAGGAAGTAAAGAAGTTGGTTCTAATATGCTCAAAATCTGAACCAACAAGAAGAAAAAAGAATCAACTCTAACAAGCCCAAAACCAGAGTTGAAGTGAAGAAGAGAAAGTGACTCTAACAAGTTCAAAACTTGAGTCACAAAGAAAAGAAGGATGCTTCAAAGTTTCAAAAATTTCTAGCCTTCATTTTTTTTTTTCAACTCTCTGCAATTTCAGTTCATGTGCAGTTGTTTTTATGCCATGGATCCACAGCAAACCAGACTGTCTAATCCTATTTTGACTATTTTTAAATTTCTGTTGTAGAATGTAAAGAAATAAATCTGCTAGAAATTTTAATCCTAGCAGATATTAGTGTAGGTAGAGAAGCTATGGGACCAATTGTTTAATATGGTCTCATGGAGGAATAAGGGTAGAATTAGATTAGTATGTTTCTACTTCCAATAAAAAAAAATGATGAAGAAGGTCTGCAAATTCAAATGCAGCTTGAAGAAAAAATGTTAGGACTGTAGGATGGGTAGGAAGATTGTTTGGGGAATGTTTTCTGCTGATTAATATCCATCATTTTTGTAACAGCTAAATCAGAGAAGAAAGATGGTTCAAAGATCAGGCATCTAGCCTACTTACCAAAGAATATTTCTGAAGTTCTTGACATCTTCCAGAAGATGCCATCCCCATGTGGAGCCACTGTTAGCCACCTATAAATTTTTGTCAAGCAAACAGGTGGCTAAATATTTTTCTGAGCCTTCAAGAGACACATTTCCTCTGAAAATATCTCATCCTTGAAGCCTATGTGTGTCCTTTTCCTTTGAAAATATCTTCACTGTTGTTTCCATCAAGAAATCCTCACTGTTTGTGAAAAATTTTTACTCAGAAAAGCCTACATCTGCTCCCTTTATCCTTGTAAAATTCCGCATTTTAATCTCTTTTCCCTTCTCAAATTTCCCTAAAGGACCTTCATAATCCCTTCCTAAACCATCTAAATCACCAAATTCCCCTTTAAAAACCAAGTGAAATCCCTTCATTTGATTTTAAAATCCCTCTTTCCTCCTATCAGAGCCACTGTTTAGCCTTAAAAACATCGTTTTTAGGCCTAAAACCCCACTTTTTATCACATAACAGGCTAAGCCCCTTTTGGCCTAGCCCACAGCCCCTTCTCCACATGTAACCGAGCGCTAAGACCAAACATTGAGGTGTATAGTGCTAATCACAATTGGAAGTTTCCCATGGGCGCATTTCCTTTGTCAATAAAAAAGTTTTGATGCAACAGAGCATTTGGTCTATTTGTCTCGGAAGCATTACCAGCCATTTATCTATACAGATCTAACGGCCAACACAAACTTTGCATCGTGCCCCACCTCATCCATTTGTCAACCCCGATTGTGATCTCTGCCATTGATTCCCATTTAAATCCAACGACCATCTCATCGCCGCCCCAATCACTAATCGCAAATTTCAAAATGTGCCACTTTCATTTCCCCCGATTGGTCATCCCCGATCCAATCACAGCCATCGATCTTCCACCGATCCGACAATCCATATGTAATTGTAACATCAACCCATCGGATTTTTGGCCCCTGCCATCCTCCGATGCGATTAGATCGCAGCCATCCATCCCTTTTGATCCGACAATCAAGATTATTCCCGCCCATTAACCATCCCCTTAGCTTTGCTTTCCCTCTTCAGATCTTAGCCATTTATTCCGCTGATTTGACGGCCCACATCAAAACCACCATTGACCTGTCCCCACATTACCGACCGCACAACTTTCCATATCGTGCTCCATCCACCACCATTAGATCTCGCGGTCCCAGATCCAACGACCAGCATCCATATTGCGTAACTTTGGCATCCGAGATTTAACAGTTTTAAATCACGCGATATGACTGGTTTTATTTTTCCATGTGTCAGTCGGAAATTTATATCGCGTGATTTTGGGAAAAAATAAAAACCACTCCATTTTAATGCGAAAATAGTTGTTTTCACCAAAAAACCACTTCCCCTCTTCCGCCTCTGAAAGTTCATCCATGCAATCCCGACCGTTGATCTATATAGATCTACGACCCTCATTCTATCGTGCATGTCATTCATATTTTTCCATCGGGCTACCATAGGACTCCATCATGGCATCTCAACCATTGATCTCATCCTGAGATAGAATGGTCCATACTCAATCGCCCTCCGCCCATGACAGTCCCACCATTAAAGGCCCAATTTCACTGCATTTTCATAACTTTTCATTGTATTCCGCCTAACATCAAAACTTTATGTTATAACATTAAATTTTATTTATTTTTCCCAACCTCAAAAAGTAATCCCCACTGTAAATCTCGACCGTCGATCATCATTAGTCCACCTAATCTAATGGCCCAGAACCATTTCTTCACCGAGCTTCCATCAGAGCATTTTTTTGCCATTACGCAGCAATTTTCACCTTTTCCTCCACTACATCCACTATTTCCACTACTGCGCTGCCCTTCCCATGATCCTCCATAGCATCCACCACCACTCCCACATAGATTTTCTTAACATATTTGTGTGTTTTGCAGGATTGCAGACAGTGAAAACCATTGTTGCTCACAGTCACTGTCATAGTGACACATAGCGCAGAGAAGGCCATTTTTTGAGCTAGGGATTACAGAGAAAACGCCTCGGAAGGTGTTTGAACAAAATATTCCATTAAAGGCCAGTGTTTAACTCTATAAAACCATCTAGTTCCATTAAAAATCCATTTCCACAGTAGAGATCGTCACAGGAGAGACAAAGGGTATCAGTGAAGAATTAAGGAGGTTTAATGCCCATTATTGAATATTTCAAGCCTTAATTCAATGTTTAAAGGGTGAATGTACCATATTGAAGACCTTGTGATTAATACAGAAGCCCTAATGAGGCCTAAAGCACAGAAAGCTATCTTATCAGTGTCTCACATTAGTAGAAGGTTCTTTCCCGTGAAAGGACAAGTTCCCATACTGTTTTTATTGCTACATCGAGTTCCTGAGAAGATCTACACCCTGACAGAAATTCCTAATGCTACCAGAGCATTTGTTATGCAGTATGGCAGGGATGAAAGTCATTTATATTCCTTTTCTCATTATCAGAGTACCATAGAGTATTACAACCGAAAATTACATCAAAGAACATACCTGGAGCTACTATCAGCCTGCCGAAGACCACTCTTTCACCCAAAGAGTACTGAAGATCAATGCATAGATATTAAGATAGAATGGGCCTCGAGTCCCTTCCTTATATTTCTATTTTAATGTTTGATTTAAGGTTTCACCTACCTCCTTTGCCTCTCTTTAGCTATAAAACTCATTAGGAAACATATTGTAAAGGTTGTTGATCAGATATCTGTGAATTGGAAGTTGTTTCTCTTGAGATATAGTTCTATGTATAAAGTTGTAAGATAGGCCAAGGAAGATGTTTTTAGACTGAATGTCAAGCTTTTGGACAATTTTGTATATGACTGGTGTTTCTCTTTAATATGACAAGCAATTTGGATCCTGATTTAAAGCAACAGTGATGTGTTCTATCTTTGTCTCTTTTTTCCTTCTCTAATTCATTACATTTCATTTCTATGGTAAGAATAAGAAATCTGGCTTAGGATATACCCTCGCATGGTACCCTAATGCTCCTGCTCTTCTTATCTCTGATATTTTCTACTGATTGTGCTATCTGAGAACTAATTCAAGATAATTTAACCAGTGTAGTAGCTGTTATTCACTGCTAACTGATGTATGAATTTATGAATCTGTTCTTAGATGTTCTTGTCTGGTTTTAATTGAAATAATTCAGATACTGGGAGTTTAGAATGCTAATTTTGTCTCACTAGGGTCTTTTTCAGTCAATTGAACCTTTCTAAGTACCCTTAAGTTGAATGTTGAAGCATTGAAAGTTAAAAGCCTTTCTCTGATCTCAAGCTTCATCTTTGTGTTTAAATCTTAAGTGTTTCATGTTTTTTGAAGAGTTAGCCTTTTAGGGGTTGGACAATAGGTGTTTAAGTCTGATTCCTAAGTGGTCACCTTGGAGGTTTCCTTGTCATTCACCTTCTTTCCTTACCATTTCATACCATACTATCATCTTTAAAGATCCTCTGTTTTAGATGACTAGCCCAATTGAAAGCCTTGGATACTGAATAGCAAGTAAACCCTTTTATGAATCCATTTCCCAATGGTATCGAGTGTTCTCTGACTTATCTCCCTTTGCCTAGAATCCTTGTTTGTTCACCTTTGTCTTATATTGAACCCTTCTTTCATGTTTCCCAACAACCAAACAAATCAAACAAAACAACAACCCCTGTGCCTATAACTAGCCTAATACCTTAAAAATGAACTTCAAAGACATATACCTTTTCCTTTATAGAGAGATCCCTCTATGGACCCAGGAGGGCTAGATCCTGAGGTCCCAAAGTGGTTTTGATGTTTTCTTATCTTTTGGTAGAGCCAAACCTGTCAAAACACAGGAACCCCAACTGTATGTATTGTCATGATTCAATTTTATTAAAATTGTAAAATTTGTAAATTTGTAAAATTCTAATTTAATTGTCAATTTTGAACCATAAATACCGTAAGTAAAATGTATACCATACATATTGTTAATTACCATAATTTTAAAATTGTAAATTTATATGAATATAAATAATTGTAAAATAATAAATCTAGAATAATATGAATTTTTGTAACATAATAAATTTTAGAAAATAATGTAAATAAATTCATGTTCTAGAATTATCTTTATTTTACTATGATATTACATACCAAAAATAATAGTATACATTAATACATTTTTTATTATTTTGAAGATATCATTCACACACACAAATATATATATATATATATATATATATATATATATATATATATATATATATATAGAGAGAGAGAGAGAGAGAGAGAGAGCATTTATTTAAGTAATGATATAGTGAAAAACCATTTAAAGCAATCAAGTAGTTGTATTATATTAGGAATTGACATAATAAAAAAGAACTTGATACAGTGCATTTCTTTTGAGATCAACATAATTGCAAATTATCAAGTGAAATGATTTTAACATTAACACAATGAAAACCATTTAATTCAAAATACATATTATAATGTTTGTAAAAAAAAAGTCTCAGTTATAAGGTTAAGTCCTCTTCTTTATAAAAACTTATCTTAAATAGTATAAATGATGAAATAACACATGTACCAGATCACTCTCTATTCTCATGATCACCCTCATTATCTTTCAGTTCAATTGGCATGATAACACTATTGTTCTAAAAAATATGTTTTGATCTAGGATCATGTCTCAGTACGAACCACCAATCCTTATCCAACACATCTGGGTAAAAAAATATCTGGTTTCAGTGTTTGGGGAAAACATAAGGCTCCTTAGCTTCATCCCACATATTTCTAGAGTTGATACATATTAGCCTAGTATCGATATCTTCCTTTACATTATTCCGATCAAAGGTGTCTCACCACTTGCACCTAAAAATAACTCAAAGGTGTCCATTCATTTTGAGAATCTCCCCTTCTCTTTTGTCTTCATCCCTTTCATCGTCCAAAATCATTGCACTTGGTGTCTTGTCGATTTGCTTGATGTACTCACTATAATAATAGAAAGACTCATACGGTACGTAGCCATCTGCCATAGACCCCTCGGGTTTTGAACTTTGTCGAACAAAACATTTCAATTTCTTCATGTACCTCTCTAAGAAGAACATCCAACGCCAAGAAACCACCCCAAATAATTCTACCTCATCTACTAGGTGCATTATAAGATTAACCATCAAGTCCATGAAACTCGTCGACAGTTCCTTCCCAAACATACAAACAATCTCAACTATCTCTTGATGCCACCGTGGAATGCTGGCCATACGAATCTCCTTTGACGTGATCCAACATACAATGCATATAATTTAGATATGGCACATCCTAGGTCTTGGGGGAAGTCATTTTTCACACAACCACACACGAACAAAGGATAATGGCACTGCAAAGTTATAACACATGAAATAATATACAAATTTAGTTATGTTTTATGATCCCATAAGATAAAATGTATTAATATAACAAATAATAAAATCATGCTTTTGAAATTATATGTACTTTTACAATATTCAAATGGTCATGTGATTTCAAACCCAACAAATGGTCTTCCACAGTGAAGAAATGTCGTAGTGAAGACCCATATGAAGATGGCACCCTCACACCCATTATAACTTCATTTTCCAAAGAAATATTATTTTTTTAAATCCATGGGACATCATCTTCTTTGAAATAAAAATTAGAGGGACCAACCTCTGATCATGCACTTTCTAATTGTCTTTGTCAATGTTTATGTTTATTTTTTGAATGAATAAGATCTTTCCTAATAGCCAATGTGTCACTTTGTTTCGATGATATGTGCATCCATAAAGAAGATGAAACATTTTTAAATATAGGCATGGGATCTAATAATTTGGTAATATTAAGATGCTCCAAATATGAGAGGTTATAAAATATAGACTTCCTTTTCATCCCAATGGGAAATTTCTTAACATAGGTGTCAAATAATTCTGGATCATCGAACATAGGCTCCCCATTTGAATTGAAAATTTCTATGAAATTCTTCTCCTTCTCTCTATAATATGATCTAAGCCATTCAGCTGGTGTCATTATTGTAGGCCTTTGGGTTCTCTCTCGTTTACCATTAAAAGAGGATGTTTCTCTTTTGTAAGGGTGTTATTCTGGGAAGAATAACTTGGAGAAGTCATATAATGGCTTTCGTAGGTTGTTGGACCATATAGCTTTCATATAAGGTCCACAAAATTTACATCCATACTACCATTTTGTTACAAGACCTACGAAATTATTGTATACAATATGCATGGCACGTTAAAGAATATCATGAAGATCAGAAAAATTACAACGAATTAAATTAATATGTGAAAGAATATTTTTACGTATATAAACAAATCAATAAACGTGTAATTTACTAGAGCAAAATCCTAAGCCTGGATAATCATGTGTCGTGTAAGCATATATGCCATAAAACATAAAAATCCTCTCTGTTGTGATGGGTCTTGATACATTTATCCCATCCCATAAATCCTTCAATTCATCTACCAGTGGTTGTAAGTAGACATCCATATTCTTCAATTGTCTTCTACCATGGAATATGAGAACAAACATAAGATGTTCATTCTTCACAAACAAACATGGGGGGATATTTTTATTGATCACTACTACAGGCCAAACATAATAGTTGGTGTTCTGAAGGGAATATGGGTTGATGCCATCCATGGCTATGCTAAGTCATAGACTTCATACTTCATCCTTTAATTTTTCGGGCCATGTATCCTCTATATGCTTCATGGCTATTGAACCTATTGGGATTCACATAACTCCCAAGTCAATTCTATGTGAGGCATGCCATCCCTGCAACATAGCTAATTCTCTACAATGAAAGAGCCTTTGAATCCTTGGGATTATAGGCATGTGCCTCAATATCTTAAAAGGAGGACCACATGATTTACCCTTCTTTTTTTATTTATCATACATTTCATGCTTGCATTTCGTACATATCTCTTTGTCTGCATATTTTCCTCTATATAGAATACAATCATTTGGACATGCATGATATGATATGTACTTAACACCAACCATTTTCAACAATTTCCTTGCCTCTTCGTAGCTACTGGGAAATAAATTATCACTCGGAAGAGCCTTATCTTTGAGTAACCTATAGTTGGTGGACAATAATTATTAAAGTTCATAAAATTGACCATTTTTAATGTTGATTGTGTGAAAATATTTCTAAAAATATAAGGGGCTTGATGGTCAAGTACCTCAAAATTTCCGAGAAACATGCATTTGACAAGCCAAAATTTTCTTTCAAGTTGTATAATAACATTGTTGTCCCCAACTAGGTAGACTTTAGCTGACTTCCAGGTCCAAAGAGAGGGGTGGTGGAAGCAAATTTAAGGCTTTTGAAAAAGGTATCAACGATATGATCATCATCCCCTAGTTGATCATCGTTTTGGAATGCATCTAACAACATTATCTCCATGTCAATCGTATCCCTTAATTAATCATCCATACAAAAATCTATTTGATTTCCTCCATTGCCAACTTGTGAAGAACTACTATTTTTGTAGTCATTCCTAATTGGTGAATCTAGATGTAGTGGGAATTGAATAACTGTTTGATTCAACCATTCTCGGTATCGTTCCTCTCTGAGTTTTTTTGTTAATTCATCCTTCTCTCGGTTTGACATTGTCATGGGTTGCAACAGAATATGGTAGGTAGGTCACTCATCATCACTAGAATCCTAATCATTTCAAAAAATATATTTGAACATGATTAGTACAAAATCAATAATATCAATTAGTAAGCACATCAATGCATGATTGATTGGTTTTATGTTCAAATAATTATATTATACAAAACAATTATTACCATCATTGTCCCAATATTATGCCTAGAAGATGACATGTTACAATTGATAGGGTGAAGTGGTTGCCCATTTTCATCTACCAACTGCGCCTTGCGTTACGCTGCTCCTGATCAGAGCTTCCGATGTTTTGGAACTGTTTGAATATTTTGTGCATATGAACTCGATTCTGAATTTTCATGGACATGAAAATTTGTATACATTAATTTTATTTATTTGATTGACATGGATAAAAAAAAAACTCAATTAGATAATGAAAATATAAATAAAATTTGAAGTAATTACGTCTGGAGATGTTAGGGAGAACTCCACGATGGACTTTGAGAAACATTATGGAATGAGATGGATTTTGAAGAATTGTCCATTTGACATAATTATGAGATTTTCTTCCTTCATTTGAGCAAAATCAACAATAAATTTTGGTGTACATAACTAAAAGTAATTTCGGTTCACTAAAAAAGGAGTTATTGTTATCGGTGATAATGTACTATTAACCGCATCAGTGTGATTTTATTATTGGATGCACCGATGCTGCTAGTTAACAAATGCATCGATTATCGGGAAAAAAAAGTGCAACTTTATTTTTTTGAAATGAAAAAAAGTGGTATACTAGAGAATGAGCTGAAATTGATTTTCAGTAATCTAATTTCGTAAAAAATTCTTTAAATAGAAAAAACTATTCATTATTTCATTATTTTTGCAAAAAATTTCACGGAGGGATTTGCACGAGAGCATTATGGAGCAGAAAAATACTTTCGAACAAAAACACTATTCAGAGAATCATAATTTGAAACATCTGGTGATTCACACAAAAACCCTATAGTATAGTAAAATTCTTAAATTTACTATAATAATTTTTTTTTGTAGTTTTTGTTAGATTTAATACATGCATAGTAAATATTTTAAAATTTACTGTTAATTTTACTAATAAAATAATTTACAATCTCTATTCCTATTTGAATTTAATTAAAATTCAGAATAAAAAAACCAAAAGAAATCCATTCATAAGTTAAACCCTTGCTTATTCTTCTTTATGTGACTTCACAACTAGGGATTTTCATTTTAGATTTATAGGGTTTGTATTACTATATATATATATAGGCGTATGACATCTAACCCGCAGGACCACTTGCAGAGTTAGATCCCAAACCCTGTCAACCCTTGCAATATTTAAAAAAGAAAAACTTTTGCTAATCAGTGGGCACTGATTAAAATAATGCATCGGTGTGCAATTTTAATATAGCGCACTGGGCGCATATTGACAAAAAACATTGTTTGATAAAAATAATATTTTATTAATTTATGGTTATGTTAATCGGTGTTTCAATATTAATATAGTGCACTGGGTTTCCTATTGACAAAGAGCATTGTACAATGTTTCTATTGTATTAGCAGCACGTTTATAAGAACCTATCACACCATTTTCAGTGTGTAAGTTGCGAAAGTCTCACCTGCTATTTAATTTAGATAGAAGCACCATTTTATTGATTTTTTTTTTTTTGACCTGAAAATTATGCGATTTATTTATAAAATATATTAATGAATCATACAAGTTTTATATTGATAAAGAAATGGCTGACAAGAGTTCAAGTAACAAAAATAATGATAGCACATCCAAAAAAGAAAAAAAGGCAAGTTCTTTGTAAATTATTTACATAAAAACTTATTTTTGAACTATATGTAAGTTTAAATATTATGTATTTTTGAGTGTGTATCATGCATTACCACAAAATGGCAAAGCTCGATAAGATTCTTTTTTATCGAAGACTAGAAGAATGTAAAAGCTTGATGGAAAAATTGGAGAAGGATGAATCAGGTGAATGAAGAAATACTATCGATCCACTATGAGTTTATTTTTTGAATTTTCATTAATAATATACTTAAAAATATTAGATAACATGTTTCAAACAATCTGTTAATTCAGATATGTTTAATATTCTACAGGGACCAACAACGAAGAAACAGAAAGTTGTTAGATCTGAGACTTTTGTGATCCATAATGCATATAAATGTCTTTCGGATTAATCACATCATTAGGATTTGGTCGACATTTCAAACCATCTAATGTGGTTCATCCTTAGGACAACGTGAAGAAGGAAATCGATCTCATTGAATAAATAGTAAGGATGCACCATTGCCCGGTGATATCTGCTAAAACTAGTCGTTATTTAAGAAATTTAGTTAGAAAATTAAAAGTTTTTTAATTATTTGAAAATATTATTCATAAGGGACAATGAATAATAAATAATTTAGTAAAATGATTAAATTATAAAATTAATATATAAAGGGAGCAGGGGTAAATAATAGTATAGGGAATAATCTTAAAATATTTAAGTTATTAAGAGATATTAATAAAAGGAAAATAAATAGTATAGAATAATATAAAAAGGAAGAATAAAATTATAATTATTATAATAAGCTGAGAGGGGGAAATATATATATAAAGTGAAGAACCAATATTATAATATAGTTCAAGGGATAATATATAACAAAAGGAAATTGCATAAAAACATAAACCAGAGAAAAAAATAAAACAAGCATAAAAAAGGAAAAATCAAATCAAAGGGACGGGAATAAAACCAAAGAGAGGAGAGAAAAATAAAGACAATAGGTGGAATAAAATAAACGCACGGGGGAGGAATCATCTTGAGAGGGCTAGAGTCCAACTCTTACTTAATTTCCACCCATCATATCTATTGAGATTCTTAAGATGTCTCTCAATTTCAATATGATCCCTCATATTTCTATGATGGAAGTGATCCACCTTAGCAATTACTTTGGAGTCTTCAATGCATACATGGTGACACGATTTCCTAGCATGCTCTGCAAGAGAGGAAGTGCGGGATCGACTATGCCTAATGTTTGCAACATGCTCATGGATTCTCTGTCTAATGGATCGAATATTTTCCCCAATATAGGGAGTACCAGAGGAGCAAGATACTAAATAAACACCTTTCATGTCCTTTGGGTCTATAGTGTCCTTAATGGATTCGAGATAATTCTTGATAGTACAAAGAAGTTTGAACGAAGAGGAGAAATTATTTCTCCTAAGGACATGGGCAATTCTGTCCAAGGTCCCTTGGATAAATGGAATATTCAACTTGGAGATAGGATCCATCTGAGAAGACTTGTCTACCGAGCCTTTAAAGGAATGTTTTTCTAAGAAAATAAAAAAAATAGAACATGCAAATGAAAATGAATTGCTCCTTAGCTCATCTAGAGTGGTGCTGGAGATTAATGAAAGGGGAAACACTTTTACAAAACTTTGAGGGATCTAGTTGAAGGAATGTATGCAAGTTCTTTCCACTTACAATACAAAAATCAATCTAATGATTACAAGAACCAAATTTTATTTAAACTACAAGAAGAGTTTCCAGACAATTGGTCAATGAGACATGTCAAAATTTTAATTGCAAAAACGTAAAACAACAATTAAGAAGGGTTGAAGAAGTAATACTCCTTTAAGTGTTTTTCTATAATTACATTTATATATTACTACAAACCAATCATTTGTAAATATCACTTTTGTTATATTTAGTTTTCAGATATCAATATAAAAATTAAATAGTTTATTTTCATGTTACTTTTTCAGGAAGATTATGAAAATCTCAATGGATGAATGAATTGATATCAGAAATTTTCCAGTAGGAATGTCCAAAAAGGTGTACAAGTAGATGGTCAAAGAAATGGACATAATTGCATCGCAAGAGGAGCCATCTCAACAAAAACATGCTTCAAATGTAATATGTAATCATTGAATTTTTCGATTAGGTACAATAAATAAATAATTTAGCATTAAAATTAATTTTCAAGTATTTTCTTGCAGGAAAGAAAAGAAAATGGAACCCATTCAACACATAAAACAGGATGCCAAGGAAGAAAATGGTTGATATCTATGTTTGTGAGTAATTGTTACTTCCTTATAAAAACTTAACTAGAATTCATTTTTTATATTTTGAGTTGTTTTACAACAATCATCATTGAATTTCTTCAAACAAGTGCTAACATATAATGAAGAACCATTAGAAGAATTGATTGATAGTGGGTTGAATATGGGTTGTTAGTATATGTTGGCATATCAAAAATTAATTGTGGAATTTGTAATTATCCACCTTGTTTTACTTATCTCTATCTATAATTAATAGAACAAAAAAATCTTTTATATTAAATCAATGATTTGTTATGGAGTATAAAAGTTGCAGGAAACAAAGTATGCAATTGCGCCAACAAATGAATTGTTGAAAGCTAGCATGAAATTTGGTTTTGAAAGAATGTGTATAGTTCACGAGTCAATTCTTGTTATGGTACATTTCTTTTCAATTTACATTGATGTATATTATTTAATATTGAAATTTTTATTACTCTCACCAATCTATATACACTCATTACACTTTATTTTTATGTTTGTAGATGGAACTTGAAGAAGAATAAAATGATCAAGACAATGAAGAAAACATTCCTCCAAATAACCCAAGTCATGAAAGTAGCTCGAGCAGTGACATCAGTTCCAACGAAGAATGATGATCAATATGTTTGGATATCAAAACAAGGCACTGTATTTTTTGAAATATTTGTCTGTGAAATCAGACATTTTGTTTAATGTAATGGACATAGTGGCACAATTTAAAGACAAAGGGATACCAATAAATGTCCCATTTTTTATGAAAAAGAGTGTCTTATTAATATATATAATAAAATACATTTTAATTTATTCTATTGCATTCTCCATTGTCATCGTGAAATGTTACACCACTGATTAAACATATGGATGATTAAATATTATAATGAAGAGATGCGAAATATGATGATATGATATAACAAATTCATCCAAAAATCACATTCAAATCCACTAATAAAAATTTAATTTATATGAATATTGTTATAAGATGTGTCGAATTTTGATGAATAATGAATTTTAAAAAGTCACAATAATTTCACTTTCACAGGTTGATGTTTCTAAAAAATAGAAAATGAACACCGATGCATGTGTATGATACTACGCATTGGTGCGTTTGTATGATACTGTGCACCAGTGCATTTCCGTGACGTATGAGCATCGCACCGGATACCGATACTAGTTAGAACGTCTGGTGCGCTTTATCGATGACTACGACCTGGGCAGTTAGGTATTGCATGCACCAGTATGGTTTTCCTTTAACGCGTCGGTGCATTTTTATAACTTAATGACCTGGTGCGTTTTTACACCTTAACAGCCCTGTGTGTTTTTACACCTTAACGGCACCGGTGCATGTACCTTCTATTGGCTCGATGCGTATTTGTGGGTGACACACACTGGGACATTTCTAAATTCCCTGGGGATTTCTAAATTTGTTTTCCAATGTGGTTCTTGGTATGTTTAAAGTTCATTCACACATGAAGCATGCACTGATAAGAAACACATCTGTAAAACCCTCTGACTGCCCAGTTTTTTTTAGTTGTGTTGAAGTTCCGTTAGAAGCTCCATCAAAACATCTGTTACCAAAAAGAGATGTTGTAGAAATTTTTTTTTGACAATTTTGGCCAATTTTATAACACTAAAAACCTCCATTATAACCTCTACTAGAGGGACTTTTCCTTTTAGTGCAACCAAGAGGAGAACCAAGAGGAGAATAAACCTCCAAGTTAAGCCATCAAGAAATGGTTAAGAAACAATCATTTTGTTACTTTATGAATGTGCCCATTATGCCCTCTAACTATTAGTTTTCTCTTAACTATTAACTATTAATCGTGTGGCCTAAAAATGTTCATTTGTCTAACATTCTATCCAATGGTGCTGACTAGTACACTTGAGCAGCTAGGGAAGTGATTCTCAAAGGGGAACACCTTAAGGCGTAATTATTGTATAAGACACTTAAATAGAAGACAAACCCCTTTATATTTGAACCTTTGATTTTTCGAGAATAAACTCTTTTTCTTTACCATTAGCCACTTTTTTGTTATCCAAGAAAACTTAATATTCTTAAGATATGTTATTAAATTTATTATCATAATTCCATAAGTATTATTATGCCACAATAGTGATACCATAATTATTATGTAATATAATAATTAATGTGTAATAAATGAGAAGTTATAAAACAGTTATTACATGAGAATCATGCATCACATTATGATAATAGATCTAATAATGTACCTTAGGTATACTATAAAATCATTCCTCAAATTTGAGAATATTGCTTAAATTTGATGAGATAATTTGAAATCACTAGGAAGAGTGAGTCATTTAGTAATTTTATTTTGATTAAAAAGTGTTTGTGATTAGGGCCATGTTTCTTATTAACATTATATCCTTAAATTTGAGGAGGGTTCGTAGATTTTCAAAAGTTTATCCACATAAAATGTAAGGAAACTTAAATTTGATTTCAGGAGATTGTTTGAAATTGATTGTATACAACCTCCATTAGTTTGAGAAGTTTATTTAAAATATAATTTGTGTTGTAACAAACCCAGGTTAAAAGTCATGTAATAAAGTTAATAAATGAAAAATAAGGCCAATGTCATGGGACAGGTTTTACAAGTTTAATGTTGGGAAAAACATACTAGTGGGCATCACTTTTTTTTTTTATTATGGATAAAGGGAAATTGGCAAAGGCAATGAAAAAGGCACTGAAAAGGAAAAAATGGATTAATTGGAATTTTATTTATGAAAATAAAGGAGATTAGGAGAAAAGGAAGGTGAAAGTTCAGAGGATGCATGTGAGGAGGAAATTAAAGAAAAATAGAGGGAAAATGAAGGAATTAGAGACATCAATAATAAAAAGGATTAAGAGCATCATTTTGTGGTATTTTTTCAATTCAGTTTTGGAATTGGTTTGAGAGAGGAGAAGAGCACCATGAGGAGAATGAAAGAAAGCAATAAAAGGAAGGTCAAGGAAAGCAAGGATCAAGCAAGGAAAGGTTGGATCAAACAATTTCAGTGGGAATACTTGCATGTAACATGTCATTAGGGGAATGTTGAGGTCTAAAATGGGCCTCCTAAGGAAATTATAAAATAATAGTGGAAATAATAAAATAAGATTACATTATATCATTAAATTTTAGAGGGAAAAAAAGTATTTTTTCAACTCGTATTTTCAACTAATCTCCTTATGGGTGTACTCAATTTTCAAACATAAACACTTGTTGGATGAAGAATTTGAATCCTTATCCAAGGAGTACCCATGTTTCATAGTTTTGATGGACTGAACTACACAAAAAATGAGAAATACATGAAAAATGTGATTGAAATCACGTTTTTTCATTTATTTCTCATTTTTCATGTAGCAAGGTCCATCGAAAATATGCAACAATGAACATGGGTACTCCTTGGATGAGGAATTGAATTTTTCATCCAATGAGTACTCCCGCTCGAAATTTTAGTAGAGACTGAGAGAGATAAGTTGAAAATACAAGTTCAAAAAGTAGTTTTATTATTTTATTATTTTTTAATCTTTTTACTTTTTTACTCCAAAAATGGTGACTCATTCCCGATGAATGACACCATCATATTCAATCTTATTGGTTCTTTAAAGTTTATTTTGGTTGTACATTTGCCTTAGGGGGTCCATTTCAGACCTCAATATTTCTCTAATGAGCATGTATTATTTCCTAACTGGTTTTGGCATGCATGGTATATGCATGTGTGTATTTGGTTCATTTGACATCATTGGCATGGTTTTTACCTAATTTGACTATGGGTTTTATCCTTTGTCTTGCCATTTCCTGATAGTGGTGGTTTGTTTGTATTCATTCTTGGTCGAGCATTGTATTTTTGGAAGGTTTTTTGGATCTAGGTGAGGTGGTCTCAAGAAAATCCCAAGGGCTTGGGGTGGAGATGGTTTTCTCCAAGAGTCCCTCAAAAAGTTTATGGAGACAAGTAAACTCCTTAAGGGATGGTGAAGGAATTCTGAGGCATCCAATCTCGGTTTGTTTTTTTGATCTTGGGACCAGTTTAAGTGAGATCATGGGAGTGTGAGGGTGGAGGTGGTTTAACCTCTAGATTCCCTGGGTTTTTTATTCATCAGCTTGTCCCATGAGATTCCATATTCATGCTTCGAATATGGCACAATGGTGATTGGCTGAAATAAATATTTTTTTCAGCCCAATCTATGGTCGGGTGGTACATGGAATTCCCTGGCTTTGTTAGATTTTTCATATGAATGATAAGATATCTTTTCCATTGTAATTAATGAGTAATTATACTTTTTATTATGTGGATTTAATGGTTATAATATCATTTTTAATTATCTAGTTATATGTTGGTTATAATTTTTTATGTCAGGTTCAAGCTATGAATCTTATCATGTTCTTAATTGTAAATGATTGGTTAATGAATGCATGACCTAAAATATGTTATTGAAACTATAGTAAGAGATAAATAAACCTTCTTGATGTTTTTCAAATAAGTTTCAAATATATATGTTCAAATGTGCATTCATGACCTGTAGATTTCATGTTTACCATGTGTTTGACTGAATGACTGTCATGGTTAGACTGAGTTAGGTCAAGTTCCTGATGAAGTTTTGTGTTAGAGGCTTTTTCCTTGTTTAATTTATCATTATGGAAATTTGTGTCAATTTTGGGTAGTGGTATGGATCCTATCCTGAAAATTTGGCTAAATACTGCGATTGTAGGCACATAATTCGGTGAGAACGACTGTAGTTCCTCCCTTATAGGCATCATGCATGAGACTGAATGGTTTCAGTCGAAATCAGGCAGTTTTTTTTATATCGTTTGTTTGATGAGGGCATTGAATAATCAAGTTAAATCAGGGTTTGAACACCTATAAGGGTGGTTTAGCCTTTAGGAGTCTTGTAGCACCTGAGGAGGGTCAGTATAGTCTTGGTTTTTTTACTCCATTTCCTTAAGGTTATCAAAGAGGTTGAGTCATGTCATAGTAACACTCAGCCCATGTTTACCTCGACAGGTTGGTTAAATTGGGTATATATGTGAGGAGACATTACAAAGTGGTTGCAGAGCAAGTTGCACTCTCATTGGGTGGTATGGTTATGGTTAACCCATTCGGCCCATGCAACTAGATGCATGTTGTTAGGAATGTATTGTCATAGTTATGGTTGGCATGCATGAGGTAATGGTCTACATTTTTTATGGTCATGAATGATGCTGTAATATTGATATGATCATGATTATACATGTATTGTGCTAATTTGGAACGATTTTGTAGATGAGATAAGCCTCCTGTGAAGTTCACTGAGGTATGTTTATTATGTTGTATTTTTGTTTAGATGAAATGGTATACTTGTAGGAAGAAGAGAATCAAAGATGACGAGAAAATCGTAGACTACAGTTCACTTGAATCTCCCTAAATATTAGTTGGGAATCAAGGAGATGAATATTCTTCTAGTATAGTAGATTCTTTGAGGAGTTTGAGGGCATATATAAGGAGTTTAAAATAAGAAAATGAAAGTTTAGTTGATGCTTATGAAATAATTGCAAGCATTTGGGAAAAGCAGGTAGAGGTAAATGCAGTGATCCTTTAGAGTTTGTAAGACTTGCAGAGACAGGGAGACTTGAGGATTAGTCAAGGACAAGAAGATAATATTAATGGGGAATATGGTAGCAGGTCTTGGTCAGGATACATGTTGGATAGAGGGGACACATTTAGAGGTGGTAGGTCAATGGATACACCTCATAGAAGAACGGGTATGTATGGGTATCATTCTAGTTCCTCATCTAGGATAAATCATCACAGTCGTTACTTCCATCATCCTTATAGGAGGATTGAGTACTTTCCTAAGCATTTTAAGAAAGTTAAGCCTCCTATATTTTGTGGAGAGATGAAGACACAGAGGCATGGTTGCTTGGGATGAAGAAATTCTTCAAATTTCATAACTATTCAAAGAACATGAAAGCCAAAATAGCTACCTTCAATATCAGATGGGAAGAAGACATTTGGTGGGAATATGTGAATAATGTCAATAGAATTCGAGAAAAAGGGTTGATTCAAGATGAGTTTGAGAGAATATTTAAGAAGAAGTACCTATCTGAGATATATTATGGTGATAGAGCTAAGGCATTTTATGATCTCTAGATGGGTTCTATGATAAATGATGAGTACACTAGTAGGTTCCTGCAGTTGTTGAGTTATGTGTCTTACGTAAAGGATGAGAAAGAAAAGATTCAAAGGTTCATCAATGGGTTTCCAGTAGCATATATATTAAATCATATTGAGTTTGATGAACCTAGGTCACTGGAAGAATCCATTAGTAAGCTTAATAATTTTTATGAGTAGTGAAAGTGTAAAGTTGAGCCTAAGCATGAATTAAAGGGGAATGAAAAAATTAAAGGGAAATGGTAACCGAAGTAAGGAAGACCTCAAGATGTAGGCAAGAAAGAAATTGTTTCTCCTTATAAGAAGTTAAATTTAGTTGAGAAGAGACATGGTTCATAGCGTGGAGAGAAGCATAACATAGGTGATGGTAAGGGACCATTTCAATGCTAGATTAGTGTAAAATATCACCACAAGAATGATTTTCCATTGTATTAAGCTAGTATTCCTCATATCTATAGTTATCATGAGGCACAAATAGTTGGGGATGTGGGCCATAGCATTCCTCATATTTATGTAGTTGTGGACAATAGGTAGGTAGATCATTAGGCATCCATTATTGAGATAGAAGGTAAATTTTTTGTTCAAGTTATTTCTATTTTGATTGACCCAGATCTAATTATAGTTATGTTAATCCTGACCTGGTGGATAATTGTGGTTTGGGAAAAGAAGTGCATGTAGATTTTTATTTGGTGTAGTTGGCTACACATACTAAGAAGAGATTTCATCATTAGGTAAGAGCTTTTGTATTTGAGCTAAATAGTATTCCTACAAATGAAAATCTAAATGTGCTTGCATTGGGATCATGTCATATGTTTTTGGGTATGGATTGGATGCAAATTCACAAGACTAAAGTAGATTGTTACGAAAATTCTATTGAGTGTGTAGATGATAATGTGGAAATGAGAGTCTTGAAAGGAAATAAGAATCCTACATCAGTGAGGATGGTCACAATTATGTAGGCAAAGCACAATTGCAGGAAAGGGTGTGTATTGTTTGCATTGCATATTGCCAGTGACAAGGGTAAGGATGTTGTGTTGGAAATACTGAGAGGGGGGGGGGGGGAATCAGTATTCCTTTCAATTAGTATTATTATTAATATTTCATAGCATTATTTAATCTTAAATTATTATTAATTCTTTTACAATGACAACAGTAAACAAAAGGAACAAAAATTCACACATTTTTTAAGGTGGAAACCCCCTCCGAGAAAAAAACCACCTGAATGATCTTCTAATACTTATTTAATATTCAACTCCAATTGAAAATAAAGCTCCAACTTGCTAGAATCTAGAAAATCATTCTTCTCCAGCTCCCACTCGATGGATGCTCCAATGCCCGATATTCTTTAATAGTCAACTAAATGGATGCCCCAACACCCAATGAGCTACAACTCACCCTAGAACCACCCTACCACCCTAAATTTTTCACAGGCTTGAACCTGTTGGTGACTTCATGTACCAGCCTAGCACTAGCCTACCACCCTATAGGAGAATAAAATAATAATGGACTCACGTACCAGGGAAAATGGTCCACTTTATAATGATATAGAATTATGTAGAAGAAGAAGACACACTAGACCATAACCCCAAATATGAAACAAGTACCTAATGATGATCTTATACCTCCCGACACTGCGTCTTCTATTCCTGGTAGATAGAAACTTTACAAATTTTACAAAGAGATTTTACAATGACTCAGTAAAATGATACCTTTACAATGATTGTATGCAGTGCTACCCACGTGAAGACTTCATGTGGTGAACTTCTTGTTGCTGTTCTACACCTTCATTTCTACTCTTGTCATGCTACCCTTTCTCACTCTTCAGAACATTAGATCATGCATTGAGTCTTATCTTGATGAATATATAATACCTGCAAAAAGTATTCAAGGAAATACCCATGACATGATAATAACAAAACTTACCTAATCCTGTAGAGCATATGTTAGTGCTAAACAAAAAAAACAAATTAGAATACAAAGAACCTAATGCAATTAAGAAATGAACATGCATATACAAAATATTCTTACCTAGATCTTACCTCTACTGCAACTTGCTTTACTTTGCTACCCTAGAAAGTCTGGTCCTTTTCAGCCCTTGACAACACATGATCTAGCTTTTTCTTTCCTTCTAGGAATTCGATATTGAATATGGTTTATCTCTATTATTCCAGATCCCCAATATGTGATTTTTGGTCCTGTAGTAGTCCTCTGAGTCTTATTTCCAATGCTATAGGTCTGACTGAATTTGGATTCTTCGATCAAATTTATGCCTAATATTTCACAGTGACCTAGTTATGGACTGGTTCAGTAGAGTGAACTTGTATGAAGTTCCACGTGTCACTGTTTCCTCATTCAGCTCTAAACTTGATACAAAGAAAACTAAAGTCTATGCAATATCCTCCAATATTTACAAAATTCCAAACGGATACTCAGAGAGAGAGTTATGAAGATTTTCCCAGGGTCACCTCTTTGAGATGAATTTCACGAGTCGGTAAAGAACCTAACTTCCACAGATCATATCTCTGAAAATATTGTGAACCATGATCTAAAAGGTTTACACGAGATTCCTCAGAATTTTTACTTCGCCACATAAATTTTTTAGATATTTAACCTTCAGAGAGAAAAAAATTATAGCAAAAATTCGACAATGACCTGTTTCAAGTAGCAAAATCCCTACTTGAGTAGGATATGAGGATCACAATTTATATAAATGCTTAGTTTGAGAGGGACTTCAACAAGTGAAAGTGGGAGGGATTTTAGGAGCTTAAAAATTATTAATTATTTACAGTTCAATTATCACAACCAATGATTAGTGTCATGCCACAACCCCATGGGGTTCTAGCCCACTAACTAGGGTTACTAACTTCAAACATGAACATCTCTAAAACCATGAAGAATTACATGGTGTGCCATATATCAACAGAAACCCTTCGGAAATTAGAAGCCATTGAAGATATCCTTGACTTGGAATATAGTAAATTGGTAGGTTAAAATTCCCATGCAAGATCGGGGTAGTGCCTGGTACTGCTTGGGTTGACATCAATGACAACCATTGATCAAAAAGTTCCCCCTTTGGATTTTATGGCAACAAAATTACTCCCCCTGGGATCATGACACCTCTTCCTACAACATTCTCTCCCCCTTTGACATCAATGGCAAAGGGTAACTCCCCCTGAAACATAACCATGCTGTGGTCTTGTACACACTTCCACTCCCCCTCTATTTTATGAATAAGGAAAAATAATGAGAACATGGGAGAATACCAAGCTTCTGGCAAAGATATTCAAATGCTTCACAAGGTAAAGGTTTAGTGAAGATATCAGTTATTTGTTATTCTGTACCAACATATTCAAGCTTGATATTCTTTTCAACGACTTGTTCTCTAACAAAATGATATTTGATCAGAATGTGTTTAGTTTTTGAATGCATGATAGGATTCTTGGAGATGATGATGGCACTGGTGTTATCATAGAATATGGGAATAGGCTCACTAAATTGTACTTGAATATCTTTCAAATTTTTTTTCATTCAAAGGAATTGAGTACAACAAGTTGCCACTGTAATGTATTTTGCTTCCATTGTAGATAATGAGATTGAGGTTTTATTTTTGCTCAACCATGATACGAGACGACCACCTAGATAGAATGCTGCTCCACTAGTACTCTTACGATCGTCAACGCTTCCTGCCCAATATGCATCTGTAAAGGCTTGAATAAGAAGATTATTACCCTAGGTATACCACAAGCCATATTCTATTGTGCCATTTAGATATCGAAGAATTATTTTGACGACAATAATATGTGATTCCTTTGGTGCTACAAGGAATATTGCTACTTGTCCAATTGGTTGCATTACATGTGGTCGGGGGACGGTTACATATATAAGAATACCAATCATAGATCTGTACAACCTTTGATCCACATCCTTAGATAAGTCATCTATGCTCAATTTGCAACCTGTTACCATCAGAGTAAGGACGGGTTTTCAATCTACCATTTTTAATTTCTTGAGCATTTCCTTGATGTACTTGGCTTGAAATATAAATGTTCCTTTCTCTTGCTGAGATATTTGAAGCCCTAAGAAGTATGCCATCTCACCAAGTAAATACATCACGAACTCACATTGCATCTTTGTAGCAAATTTCTTACTTAGTCGATCATCATTGCTACCAAATATTATATCATCCCATATACCTCAATGATTGTTAAATTATCTTTACCTATTTGTACATAAATATTTCTATCAGCAGTACCTTTCTTGAACACTTGTTGACATATATATCCATCAAGACGAGCACACCTTGCTATGGGAGCTTGCTTGAGACCATATAGAGCCTTCTTTAACCTCCAAATATAGTCTTCTTTTTCTAATAGTAGAAAAAATTTAGGTTGTTCAATGTAAACTTCTTATTCTAAGTCGCCATTCAGAAAGGCTGACTTAACATCCATTTGGTAGACTTTAATTTTTCTTTAGCATGCATAGGTGAGGAACATTGAGATGGCTTCCATTCTGGCAACTGGTGCAAGTGTTTCGTTGAAATCAATTCCTTCCACTTGTGCATAACCTTTCCAAACCAATCTTTCTTTGTTTCTGGTAATTTGTCCATCTTCATTCAATTTCTTCTTGAACACCCATTGAGTCCCATTGACATTTTTAACTTTTGGTCATGGAACTAATTCCCAGGTGTTATTCCTCTAGATTTGATCCAATTCTTCATTCATAGCTGCTGCCTAATGTTCATTTTGGGTGGCTTCCTCAAAAATACTAGGCTCAAAGGTTGCTAGAAAAACAATGTGAGCTTGTTGTGATGAACGAAGCTATCTACCTTCATTTATGTCACCAATGATTTGATTTTATGGATGATTCTTTTGAATCCATTCTTTTGTTCTCTTTAGAGGAGCTTCTTGTTGTTGTTCCAGTATATCTTGATGATCATTATTTAATTCTTCCTGGTTGATAGTTTCTTCTTGTTCTGGATTTTTCTCTATGTATTTTTCAGCCTTTGTCTCAAGATTCAAAGATTCTAGATCCTCATCATTATTCGTTAGAACACCATCTTCGTCAAATGTAACATTTATGATCTCCACTATCTTTTTTCATCTTATATTATAAAATTTATAGACCTTTCTTTTGCGTGAGTAACCAACAAAGATACCTTCGTCAACACATGATTCAAACTTACCCAAATTTTGATCTTCTCTTTTGATATAATATTTTCTTCCGAATATTCTGAAATATTTTACATTATTTGGTTTTCCTTTCCATAATTCATATAGAGTTTTTTTGCAATTATTTCTGAGAAGGCTTTGATTGATAATGAATACTGTCGTATCAATTTATTGAACCCATAATTTCTCATCCAATTTTGAGTCCTTAAACATTGTTCTACCCATTTCCTATATGGTTCTATTCTTTCTTTCAATAACTCCAATTTGCTGAGGTGTTTGTGTTTTTGAAAATTATGATTCTATTCCATTTTCGTCACAGTATTGCTGAAATAATTTGGAAGTGAATTATCCACCATTATTTGATTCACGACACTTTATTTTCAAATCAATTTCATTTTAGACCAACTAATTGTAGATATTACAACACCCAAATGTTTCAGATTTTTTTTTTTAGGAAACTGATGGCTATCATCTTGGTATAGTCATATATCATTAACATGAAATATAATTCTCCATCTAAGCCTTTTTTTCTCACAGGACCACATAGATCAATATGTATCAATGCCAATGGATGTGATGCAATTTTTTTTTTTTTTTTAAATTTAGCTTTTGTCTTCTTTCCATGCCAATAGGCCTCACATAGTGTGTTGGAAGGTTTTGAGATTTTCAGCATTTCTCATACTGCTTCCTTTTCACTTATCCTAAAAATATTATCAAAGTTTATGTGACCCATTCGTTTGTGCCATAACCAAATTTCATCTTCTTTATCTAGTATACATGGTTTAATTGCTTCATCTAGAACACATATGTCGTTTGGAGTTCAACTTGCTGTAGCCACAATTTTACCATACCTGCCTTTCCTTATTTCACATTTTGTGGAGTTGAATAGCATTGTGTGTCCTTGATCACACATTTGTCCAACACTGAGAAGATTGTGATTCATGTTTTCAACCAATAGAGCATTCTTGGCTAGAACATCTTTGCTTCCGAGAGTGACGATACTTGATCCTAAAACATTTGAAGATCCATCATTTCCAAAGGATAGAGTTGCATCCTTCTTCCCTTTTCAGAGATACAAATTTCTTTCGATATTCAGTCATATGCGTTGAGCAACAAATATTAACATACCACACATATTTTTTGTTTTGAACCTTGAGAGCGAGAGCACAATTATCAGTCTTCTTCTTTTTCCATGTTCGTTCGTTCTGTGGCTTCGAATATTCTTATGGACGATTTTCAAGTATGCAGTCTCTGGCTATGTGTCCAAATTTTCGACATTTGTAACATTCCATATTATTTCTTAAATGTTAAAATCTACTGATGATTTGTTGAGCCATAGGAGGTTTATATTTGACAAATCTCTTGGAATTGTATTGGTTCCTAGGGTACATGCGACATTCTACAACTTTATGACTAGATTTTCAACATGAATAACAATAGTCATGCAAAATATGTAGGTACCTGGATGGAAATCTTCATTGAGGAATTTTCTTCCAAGTCTATTCTTGCGAATCTTGTCCAATGAAGTCTACATACATGTCAGATCTCATAGGTTCATTGTATTTTATTGTAGAAGGTTCTACTTCTTATTCTTTGTAACTGAGGCCAGTTCTGTTAAGATCGTTAATTGTTGATGAGTTCTTCCAAATCCCTTGAGTTTTTGGCATAGTTTTGACAGTTTTTCCCTTCTTCACTTCCTTATGCAGCGAGAATACTTTGGCTTCTAATGCTTCCCTTTCTTGGTTTATTTCTTCCAACTTATTTTGAAGTGACTCTTTAGTACATTTTTGTTCTTCAAATTCAATTTTTAGACCTTGAAATTGTTCCTCAAGAGTATTGGAATGGATTTTCTCAGCTTTGAGCTCTTTTATAATCCTGATTACCTCCTTAGAAAATTATTCTATGGTCAACCCTTCTTCTTTGTTGTTTGATACCTCTTGTTTATTTTTCTTTGGACATAAAAAGTACTCTCTCATTGGCTTCTTCTTCACTGTCATTGTCTTCATGAGATTATGAACTATCTTCTTTGGAGAGAAAGTTCCTTCTGAATCCTTTCTTTTTTTCCTTTCCTGTTGAATTTCTTAAAGAATTTCTTTCCTTTTGAGTTTCTATCACTTCTGTTCAGACATTTTTCTATGAAATTCCCAACCTCACCACAACCGAAACATATCAACGGAAGTTTACCTTTGAATTTTTCCTTACCAATTTTTAGTTTTCTCGTAAAGTAAGCATATTCTCCATCTGAAAGACCTTCTTCATCATCTTCCTTTTCTTCACACTTGCAGGTCCAAGTCTTTTCCTTTGAACGTTTTTTGTCCTTATTGGTTTTCTTAGATGCAACGAACGCAATTTTTATATGTGAAGTACTCTCTTCTTCATCAAGTCTCATTTCATATGCTATGAGAACTCCATGTAATTCCTCTTTGCTGAGTTTTTCCAGATTTGCAACGTATTCTAAGAATGATACCTTTGGGTTGAATCTCCCTGGTAATGTTCTACGAATATTTTTTATAATATTCTTCTCATCAACAAGCTCTCCCAATCCTTCCAAAGTGTTGGTTATTTCATCAACGTGTTGGAAGTATGCAACAATGTTGTCGTCTTCTTTCATTCTGAGTTGCTCAAATTTTTCTCTATAGATTTGAAGCTTTTCTTCTTTTACATTTGAGTCACCTATATATATTCTCAAGCTTTTCCCATACATTTTTGGCCATTTTACGACCCAACGCCTTATGATAAGAAAATTCAATAAGTCCACTGATAATAATATTATTTTCTTTTGCATCATTTACAAAATTCTTCTTACCTTGTTCATTCGCGGTTGGTGTAAAGCCATTTTGAATAGTGTCCCATACTTCATAACCTTGTGCCAATATATAGACCTTCATTATTCCTTTCCAGAGTGCATAATTATTTTCATTGAACAGAGGTACACCATTCTTGGTATGCTCCATGACCTCCTTCCAGCTGTTAAACTGCTATTGAAGGAACCAAGCTCTGATACCAATTGTTGGAAATACTGAGAGGGGGTGGTGAGTAAATATTCCTTTCAATTAGTATTATTATTAATATTTCAGAGCATTATTTAATCTTCAATTATTATCAATTTTTTTACAATGATAGCAGTAAACAAAAGGAATACACTGATGCACACAGTTTTTAAGGTGGAAACCCCCTCCGGCACAAAAACCACCTGAAATATTTTTTAATAATTATTTATTATTCAAATCCAATTTAAAATAAAGCTCCAACTTCCTATAATATAGAAAATAATTCTTCTCCAGCTCCCACTAGATGGTCGCTCCAACGCCCAATATTCTTCAGTAGTGAACTAAACGGATGCCCCAACACCCAATGAGCTATAACTCACCCTAGCACCACCTTACCACCCTGAATGTTTCACAAGATTAAAATTTGGTGACTTCATGCACCAGCCTAGCACCACCCTGCCACCCTATATAAGAATAAAAGAATAATGGACTCCCGTACCAGGGAAAATGTTCCACTTTATAATGATATAGAATGATGTATAAAAAGAAGACACACTAGACCATAACCCCAACTATGAAACAAATACATAATGATGATCCTAGACCTCTTGACACTACCTCTTCAATTCTTGGCAAATAGAAACTTGTACAAATTTTACAATGAAGTTTTACAATGATTGTATGCAGTGCTGCTGACGTGAAGACTTCATGTGGTGAACTTCTTGCTTTTGTTCTACACCTTGATTGTTGCTCTTGTCATGCTACCCTTTCCCACTCTTCAGAACATTATATCATGCATTGAGTCTTATCTTTATGAATATATAATACCTGCAAAAAGTCTTCAAGGAAATACCCATGACATGATAATAGCAAAACTTACCTCATCCTGTAGAGCATATGTCAGTGCTAAACAAAAAAACAAATTAGAATACACAGAAACTAATGCAAATAAGAGATGAAAATGCATATACAGAATATACTTACTTGGATCTTACCTCTGCTGCACTTTTATTTTCTTTTCTACCTTAGAAATTCTAGTCCTTTGCAGCCCTTGACAATGCATCATCTAGCTTTGTCTTGCCTTCTAGGAACTTGATATTGAATCCGGTGAATCTCTATTATTTCAAATCCCTAATATGTGATTTTTGGTTCTGTAGTACTCCACTGAGTCTTCTTTCCGATGCCATAGGTCTGACCCAATTTAGATTCTTCAAGGCAAATTTATGTCCAATCTCTCACAATGACCTAATTATGGACTAGTTCAGTAGAGTGAACTTGTACAACATGTTAGATGTCACTGTTTCCTCATTCAGCTTTGAAATTGATACAAATAAAACTAAATTTTGTGCACTATCTACCACTTTTTACATAATTATAATCCGATCCTCAGATAGAGTTAAGACAATTTTCCCAAGGTCACATATTTGAGATGAAGTTCAAGAGCCTGGAAAAAACCTAACTTCCATAGATCATATCTCCAAAAATATTGCGAACCATGATATGAAATATTTACATGAGCTTACTCAGGATTTTAACTTTGCCTCATAAAAATTTCAGCTTATGAACCTTCGTAGAAAAAATTTATAGCGAAAATTCCACGATAGCCTGTTTCAAGTAGCGAAATCCCTACATGAGGAGGATATGAGGATCAAATTTTATATAAATGAGTACGTTGAGAGGGACTTCAACAAGTGAACATGGGAGGGATTTTAAGAGCTTAAAATTTATGAATTATTGACTGTTCAATGACCACAACCAATGATTAGTGTCATGCAACAACCCCATGGGGTTTGGCCCAGTAACTAGGGTTACTAACTTCAAACATGAATATCTCTCAAACCATGAAGAATTACGTGGTGTGAAATATATCAAAAAAAACATCTCGACAAGTATAAACACTAAAAAATATCCTTGACTTGAAATATAGTAAATTGGTAAGTCAAAATTCTCATGCAATATCTGGGTAGTGCCTGGTGCTGCATGGGTTGACATCAATGACAAAAAATGATCAACATGTTGAGGATGCAGAAATATTCAAGAGGTACGCTGTCCTCCAACAGTTTCAGGATGTATTCTCAGCAGAGGTTTCAAAATTTCCTCCTTATAGGGAAGTGGAATTTTCTATTGAGTTGGTACTAGGAGAAACAACAACATAAAAGGAACCATATAGGATGATCACTCCATAGTTAGTGGAATTGAAGTTACAGTTGAATGAAATTCTTGATAAGGAATAAATTACTTCAAGAGTATATCCTTGGGGTGCACCAGTGTTGTTCGTGAAGAAGAATGATGGTACTCTCATATTTTTCATTGACTATAGGCAGCTCAACAACGTGAAAATCAAGAACAAGTATCCATTTCCAAGGATAAATGACTTGTTTTTCCATTTTAAGGGAGGAGAAGTGTTCTAGAAGATTTATTTGATAATACAATGAAGTACAGATCAAAGAAGAGGACATCTACAAGACTGCGTCCCGGGCCATATATGGGAATTATGAATTTTTTGTGGTTCGTTTTTGTTTGACTGATGCTCCAGGTAATTTTATGTGCTTGATGAACAGTGTGTTGTTTCCATATCTGGATAAGTTTGTAATTCTATTCATTAATGATATATTGATATATTCTAAAAATGAGGAAGAGCATGTCGAATGCATAGCAACAATGTTGATATTGCTAAGAGAGAATCAATTGTATGTCAATATTAATAAATTCAGCTTCTTTCAGACGAAAGTACATTACTTGGGGAATTTTTTTCTAGGGAAGGCATAGTAGTCGATCTAGAAAATATAAAAGCTATCATGGAATGGGATTCTCTTGGGAATTTGATGAGGTAAGGTCATTCATGGGGTTAGTAGGTTACTACAGGAGATACATCAGGAAATTCTCACAAATTTAATATATTATTACATCGTTGCAGTGAAACGGTAAGAAATTTAAAACAACGGAGGAACGCACAACAAGTTTCGAGCATTTGAAGCAGTTGTTGAAAAATTCTCGAGTTCTCAAGATTAAAGATCTGGATAAAGAGTTTGTGGTGTATAGAAATTCTTGTAAGAGAGGACTTGGTGGAGTCTTGATGCAAGAGAGACAGGTAGTATGATACGATTCAAGGAAACTGAATGAGCATAAGCATAATTATGTTCCTTGTGATCTTGAGTTGGTAGCTATTATTCACACCTCGAAGATGTGGAGGCACTATATTATTGGTAGGCGGTTTTTGTTGATGAGTGATCACAGTGGGTTGAGGTACTTGTTTAACCAACTGAATCTCAATTCTAGGCAAGTTATATGGTTGGATACCCTTATTGAGTTTGACTTCGAGATCAGATAAATTAAGGGAGAGGAGAACATGGTTGCAGATGCTCTTGGTAGGAGAGTGTAGGTAAACCATGTTGCAAATGTGAGCTCCTATGGGATAGATTTACAGAATTGGATCTTACTGGTAGGACACCAGGGTGATAGGTACAAGGAGCTTAGGCATAGGTTATAACATGGTACAGGTGAACATGATGTGGACTATAACATCATGACAAATGGATTAGTGGGATTTAGGGACAAAATATATGTGCATGATGACAATGAGCTCAAGAAGATTATCTTGAGGGAGTTTCATGTCAAGTTGTATTCAGGTCACCCAAGATATTAGAAAACATTAACAACTATGAAGCAGTTCTACAATTGATCGAATTTGGAGAAGGAGGTAGCTGAGTTCGTGGATAGATGTTTAGATTGTCACAAGGTGAAATATGAGTGTAAGCACCCAGCTAGCTTGTTACAACCTATTCTGATTCTTGAGTGGAAATGGGAAGTCATTTACATGGATTTCATTATAGGTTTTTTGAGGACATCGAAGTAGCATGATTCCATCATGGTTTTAGTTGATAGTTTTACTAAGGTAGCTCAATTCATAGCAGTTAAGTATACTTATTTAGCTAGCGACATAGCATAGAATCTTCATTAGATATATAGTGCGGTTGCATGATGTTCCAAAGAAGATTTTCAAGTTTGGGTACAAAGTTGGCCTTCATAACAAATTATCTTCCACATATAGATAGAAAGACAAAGAGGGTCTATGAGATACTTAAGGATATGTCGAAGATGTATGTCATGCATCAAAAATGGAGGTGGGGGGAGTATCTTCCACTGGTTGATTTTTCCTACAACAATGGTTATCAGGAGTCACAGAGGATGAGTTTTTTTTAGGCACTAAATGGGTAGAGTTTTAACACTCCTATTAGTTGGAGTGATCCAGTGTACAGGGTATTTATAAGACCTGAAATGTTAGCAGAAATGGAATAAGAAATGAAATTTATCAAGAATAATCTAAAGGCATCAAATAATAGGAAGAACAATTACACATATCAACACAGACCATTTAAGTATTTTTAGGTTGGGGAGCATGTGTACTTGCACATCATCTCAAGAGGATGTCCTGGAGGATTGAATCGTGTAACAACTTGGCCCCTCAGTTTGTGTGCCTTTATATATCCTTAAGAGGATTGGACTACTGGCCTACATATTTACACTGCCTCTGACAATGAAAGTCCATGATTTTTTCCATGTTTCATTGCTTAAAAGATATGTAGAGAATGTTGATCATATTATTGATTGGTCTGTATTGCAGGTGGATTCATAAGGAGAGTTCCATTCGAAACCTTAGTGCATATTGCAGCATAAATAACTCATGATCCATAACCAAGAAATCGAGCAGCTTAAAGTGCAATGGAAGCACTTTGGGCCCGATGAAGCTACATGGTTGATCAAATGTGGGATATGTATCCTACATTATTTTTTGGTGGAGGAAACTGCGTTTTTGGTATATTTACATATTTATGTATGGTTATCATTGTAAATACATCAATGAGATCAGTTATAAATCTCCAATCAGTGGTATGGTTATCATTTTTTCATATATCATTTTTACTTTTGACAAGGTTATTCATTGTAAATGTTGCAACAAGCTAAGTTATAAAGCTCCATGGATAGTATGTTTTTATTTTCAGCAGTTTGTTGGTTGTAGCTGTCAAAGAACACTAAGGATGGTGTTCCCCCAAGGGAGAGGGTTCTATAATAGACTTGGGTTAAAAGTCATGTAATAAAGTTAATAAAGGTAAAATAATACCAAGTTCATGGGAAACATATTCCAAGATTAATGCTGGGAAAAACATCCTAGTAGGAATCACCTGTTGTTTATTATGGCTAAAGGGAAATTGCCAAAGTCAATGGAAAGTGCTTTGAAAAGGAAAAAAAGACATTAATTGGAATTTTATTTATGAAAATAAAGGATATTAGGAGAAAAGGAAGGTGAAATTTTACAAGTTGCATATGAGTAGGAAATTGAAGGAAAATAGAGGAAAAATGAAGGAATTAGAGGCATCAATAATAAAATTGATTCAGAGCATCAGTTTGGTGCCCTTTTTCAGTTAAGTTTTGGAATTGGTTTCAAGGAGGATAACATCACCAAGAGGAGAAGGAAAGAAAGAAAGAAAAGGAATTTAAAGGAAAGTAAAAGAAAGCAAGGATTAAGCAAGGAAAGGTTGGATCAAGTACCTTCAATAGGAATACTTGTAGGTAATAAGTTGCATGTATGATTTCACAGCTGGTTTTGGCATGCATGGTATATGAATGTGTGTATTTGGTTCATTTGTTGTTAATCACATTGGATTTTCCTGGTTTAATAGTGTTTTTTAGCCTTGCCTTACCATTTCTAGATAACCATGGTGTGAAGGGATTCATTCTTCGTTGAGCTTTAGATTTTTGGAAGGATTTTTGGATCTAGGTGAGGTGGCCTCAAGAAAATCCCAAGGGTTTAGGGTGGAAATATTTTTCTCTAGGAATCCCTCGATAGGTGGGTGGAGATAGGAAAATTAATCAAGGGATGGTGAAGGAATTTTGAGGTGTTAGGTCCCTATATTACTAGTATAGTCCCTTATTTTTGTTAGTGTAACCCCCTTATTGTTATTATTATACCCCTGTAACCCCCATATTGTTATTATTATGCCCTTAAATTCTTATTGTTAGGTCAGCTAGGATTACATTGTGGCCCCACTAGGATTACATTGAGACCCCATGGACTCCTATATATATAAAAGAGGTTTTGTGATTTGTATCATTCAAGAATTGTTCATTCATGTAATGTATTGGAGGTTGCCCCCGCAAAGTGGCTTATTTATAAGGTGTTGATATATCTTTTATTCTATTTTTGGAGCTGGTTTCACAACATTTGGTATCAAAGCTTTGGATTCTAGGGTTTCGCAACTCCAAACAGGTCATCATGGCACTTTCGCTATAGATTTCTTTCTATGAAGCTTCAGAAGCTAAAATTTTTAGACTGCGAAGTTGAAATGCTGAGGAAAATTGTTGAAATATTTCAGAGCTTGGCTCACAATATTTTCAGAGATATGATCTGTGGAAGTCAGGGCATTTTGTAGGCTCATAAAATTAACCTAAAAAGGTCATCGTGGAATTTTCACTATAAAGTTTTTTCTACGATGTTTCAGAAGCTTACCTTTTCAAAGTGCATAGCCGAAATCCTGAGGAACATAGTCCAAACATTTTGGAGCTTGGCTCGCAATAGTTTCAGAGATATGGTTTGTGGAAGGTAGGGCTTTTTCAGGATCATGAATTTCATCTCAAAGAGGTGATCATGGGAAAATATTCATAACTCACTCTCTGAGCATTGGATTGGAATGTTGTAAAACATTCCCATGAGTACATGGACTATAGTTTCCTATCTATCAATTTGAGAGCTGGAGGAGGAAACAGTGACACATGGCAAGTCGTACAAGTTGGCTCTACTGAACCAGTCCATAATTAGGTCATTGTGGGAGATTGGACATAATGTTTCCTTGAAGAACCCAAATCAGGTCAGACCTATGGCATTTGAAAGAAGCTTTAGAGGGCTACTACAAGTCCAAATTTCAGATATTGAGGATCAGCAATTATAGAGATAATTCAATTTCAATATTGAGCTCCTCTAAAGAAAGTAAAAGGTGTGTATATTTTTTTCCAAATTGCATAAGTCTTATTTGAGGAATCAAGTTGAATTGATTCCAAGGGTGTATTGTAGAATAGATATTAGTATTGGATTCTAAAATGGCCCCTAAAAATAATTCAACACCCATTAAGAATTTAGAAGACTCTACTATGATTCATGAAGACGAAGAATGGCAACATGACATATCAAAATTACAAGAGCACGTGCAACAAATTTCACTCGCGTAAAGAGCAACAAAAAATGACATGGAAGTTTTGAAGAAAGGCGTGGAAATTAAGATGGATGGTTTGAAGAAAGGCGTGGAATCTAATATGGATGGTTTGAAGAATGGCATGGAAGCTAAATGGATGGCATGGAATCTGGCATGGAATCTAAGATGGATGACATGGAAGCTAAGATGTAAAACATTAAGAATGACCTAAAAGAAGACATGAAAGGTTTGAGAAAGTTGATACAAGAAATGTTTCCCAATGGTGAAAATATAGTAGAGGAAACTCATGATTAGAACAAAATAAAGGTTAATCGTGATTTCATAAACTCTAATATTGGAGGGACGAACCACCATATTCCAAAAATGGATATGAAGAAGTTTGATGGAAAGGATCCTGTAACATGGATACTGCAGATGGAGCAATATTTTGATCTTAATAATGTGCAAAACACACAAAAGGTATGCATTGCAACTTTACATTTAGAACAAAATACATTTATATGGTATCGATGGCTTTTCTCCTATAAAAAAATTTCTCACTTGGTCAATTTTTATGGAGGAAATGATAGCACATTATTAGGATACAAAGAGAAACACCTTCTTTAGCCAATTGATAAATCTCAAACATAAGGGTTCAGTGGGGGAGCACATTGAGGACTTCCAAAAATTGAATATAAGGGTAACTGATATTCCAGAGGAACACATAATTGATCTCTTCATAGGTACTTTAAAGGATAACATCCAACATGAAGTTCACTTTTTGGAACCTGGTTCATTGGAGAAGGCATTCAGGTTAGCAAGAAAAATTGAATGTAAAATTATGGCGACAAGGAAGCCTACCACTCACTTCTATAAATATGGAATTGTTGCTACTCCTGATTTCCACAACCTACAAGGTTGACACCACAACAATTGGAAGAAAAAAGAGTAATAGGGATTTGCTACAGTTGTGATAGAAAATACACTAAATGTCATAAGTGTGTTGAGAAGAAATTATTTTACATAGATTATGAAGAGGAAAAAGAAAATGAACAATAATCTTCAAAAGAAGAGGACATGCACCAGGAACCAACCCTAGAAGAGGAAGAAATGAGTCCGACCATATCATGTAATGCATTGGTAGGATTTACCACTCCTCAAACTCTCAAGATAGAAGGACATATCAATAAGAAAAAGGTAATAGTGCTGATTGATTTAGGTAGTACCCATAATATTATTCATTGTAAGGTAGCCAAGGAATTGAATTGTTTCCTATACCCAACACCAGTATGTGAAGTGATGGTTGCAAATGGAGGAACTATAAATTGCTTTGGAAAATGCCATAATATCAAGCTAACCATGGGGGAATATGTATTGAATAGTCCAATTCTTTCCATTCCTATGGGAGGTGCTGATGTTGTAATAGGAGTAAAATGGTTACAATATTTGGGGATAGTAGATTTTAATTTTCAAGAAATTTTCTTGAAATTTTTTTCAGAAGGAAAGGAAGTTGAATTACGAGGAATTGCAGGGAAGCCGGGAAAGATAATAAGCTATAATGTCATGACAAATATTCTAAAGAAATAACAACGAGGCGTAATTTCACAATTATGCTCACTAGAAGTTCCAACATCAAAATCATCTATTTCTGCAGATCTCCAAGAAGTCTTGGACAATCATTTCATGGTGTTTGAAACTCCCAAAGGACGCCCACCTATTCATGATCCTGATCATGCTATTCATTTGATTTGATGAAGTGTTCCTCCAAACATCAGGACTTATAGATATCCTTATGTCCAAAAGAGAGAAATTGAACGTATGATTATAGAAATGTTAGAGGCTGGTATAATTCAGCCTAGTCAAAGTTCTTTCTCTTCTCCTGCAGTATTGGTACACAAGAAGGATGGATCATGGCGCATGTGTCTGGATTATAGGGAGCTCAATAAGCTCACCATTAAATATAAATTTCCCATTCCTGTGATTGATGAATTATTGGATGAATTACATGGAGCAATTTATTTTACCAATTTCGATCTTCGTTCAGGATAACATCAAATTAGAATGAAGACTAAAGATATTTCGAAAAAAACATTTCGAACTCATGAGGATCATTATGAATTTTTGGTCATTCCTTTTTTCCTTAACAATGCACCTTCTACATTTCAAGGGTTGATGAATTCCATTTTCAAACCCTTCCTTAGAAAATTTGTGGTATTATTTTTTGATGATATACTAATCTACAATAGGTCTTGGAAGGATCATGTTCAACATGTTGTCAGGGTGCTCAAACTATTACAGGAGAAACAATTATATGCAAAAAAATCCAAATGTTTCTTTAGAGTAGAAGAGGTGGAATATTTGGGTCATGTTGTATCTCACGAGGGAGTTAAGGTAGGCCCTAACAAAATTAAAGCCATCAAGGAATGGAAATTACCCACAACCATAAAGCAGTTGCGAGGATTTATCGGGTTAACAACGTATTATCGTAAGTTTGTTAAGAATTATGGGAGAATAGCAGCACCTATAACAACATTATCGAAGAAAGATGCATTTTCATGGACTCTTGAAGCAACTAAGGCCTTTGAACATCACAAAGAGGCAATGTGCCTTCCACCAGTCTTAGTTATGCCAAACTTCATAAAAAACTTTATTGTGGAATGTGATGCCACAAGAAATAGAATTGATGTTTTTTTAATGAAAGAAGGAAGACCCATTGCTTTTGAAAGTCGTCCAATCAAAGGAAATTATTTACAGAAAGCTATTTATGAGAAGGAAATGTTAGCAATAATGCACACACTAAAGAAATGGCGAACTTACCTAGAGGGAAGGCACTTCAAGGTAAAAACTGATCATGATAGTCTTAAACACTTTTTGGAACAAAGAATATCTTCAGAAGAGTAGAAAAAATGGGTTACAAAGGTGTTGGGTTATGATTTTGAAATAATCTACAAAAAGGGGAAGCTAAATGTTGTTGCAGATGCACTCTCAAGAAATAATGAAGTGGTGGAAGCATTTCTTTGTGCCATTTCTATTATCCAACCAGATTGGATAACTGAAGCAAGGGATGAATGCAAGAAGGACGAAGAAGTGTAGACACTCATTCAAACGTTGCAACAAGATCCTAGTACGTTTGATACATTTAGTTGGAAAAATTATTCGTTATGGTAGACAGATTGCTCATATCTTTGTAATAACTCCCAACTAAAAAAAAATATTCTTTTGTAACTACACACTTCTCCTTTAGGAGGACACTCAGGATTTTAAAAACTTACCACAGGGTGAAGAAGGAATTTTTTTGGGATGGCCTTAAATCTGATATTCAAAAGTTTGTGGCAAAATGTTTGGTTTTCCAGCAGAATAAAGTTGAGACAATTAAGACCCCGGGTCTTCTACAACCTTTATCCATTCCAAGTCAACGTTGGGAGGGGATTTCAATGGATTTTATCACAAGTTTACATAAGTCCGAAGGAAAGAGTGTCATCATGGTGGTAGTTGATAGACTTACCAAGTATGCACACTTTTGTGCATTATCTCATCCATTTAAAGCAAGTACAGTTGCTACTACATTTATGGACACAATTCAAAAGCTACATGGAAACCCAAGGTTTATTGTGAGCGACAGAGATCCCATTTTTACTAGAAATTTTTGGACGGAGTTATTTTCTTGTTTGGGTACTCAATTAGCTCATAGCTCATCTTATCATCCTCAATCCGATGGTCAAACTGAGATAGTAAATAAATGTTTGGAAGGATATCTTCGTTGTTTTGTATCCGATAAACAAACACAATGGGTCAAGTGGTTACCTCTCGTTGAATGGTGGTATAACACTTCCTTCCATACTGCAGCAAAAATGACCCCATTTATGGCACTTTATGGATATCATCCACCATCCATCACATCATATTTAAGAGAAAATTCGAAGGTTCAAGCAGTGGAAGATCACATCGAGCATCAACAAGAAGTTCTCCAACTCTTAAAGAATAACCTGAATTTGGCACAAAATCGAATGAAACAACAAGCAGATCAACATCGCAGCGAGAGAAGTTTTGATGTAGGAGATTGGGTATTTTTACGACTACAACCATACAAACAAATGTCCCTCAAGCAAGCTAATAAGGATAATAAATTATCGCCAAAGTACTATGGTCCTTACAAAGTGTTGCAAAAGATTGGTACTATGGCATACAAATTGGAGCTTCCTGCTTCTTCGCGAGTACATCCAGTTTTCCATGTTTCATGCTTAAAGAAGGTTATAGGTGAAAATCTTCCAGTTCAAACAATATTGCCAGAACTTGATGAGGAAGGAAAATCATATTGGAACCTGAAGCGGTCATGGAAACAAGAACTCGACAGCTACGGAATCGATCAATTTCAGAGTATCTCATCAAGTGGAAGAACTTACCCACTGAAGATTCTACATGGGAGGATGAGAATTTTATGCAGAAGCACCCAGAGCTACTCAAGCGTTGAGGACAACACTTTTTTGAAGGAGAGGGGCATGTTAGGTCCCTATATTACTAGTATAGTCCCTTAGTGTTGTTAGTGTAACCCCCTTATTGTTATTATTGTACCCTTGTAACCCCCATTTTGTTATTATTGTGCCCTTAAATTATTATTGTTAGGTCGGCTAGGATTACATTGTGGCCCCACTAGGATTACATTGTTGCCCCATGGACTCCTATATATAGAAAGGAGGTTTTGTAATTTGTATCATTCAAGAATTGTTCATTCATGTAATGTATTGGAGGTTTCCCCCTCGAAGTGGCTTATTTCTAAGGCATTGATATCTCTTTTCTTCTATTTTTGGAGCTGGTTTCACAACATGAGGCATCCAAGATCAGTCTAGTTTTGTGATCTCAGGACTATTTTAGGTGAGATCATGGTAGTGTGAGGGTGAAGGTCGTTTAACCTCTAGATTTCATTAATTTTTTATGTATAGGTTTATCCCAAGATGTCCCACATTCATTCTTGAAGGTGATTTGCTGAAAGAAATATTTGGTTCAACTCAATATATGGTCAAGTGGTACGTGGAAGTCTCTGACTTGGTTTCATTTTGCATACGAGAGATATTTTCCCTTGTAATTAATGAGTAACTATACTTGTTATTATGTGGATTTAATGGTTGTCCTATCATTGTTAATTATTTGGTTATATGATGGTTATAAGCATGGTTTTATGATAGACTCAAGTTATGGCTCTTATCATATTCTTACTTGTAACTGATTGGTTAATGGATGCATGAACTAAAACATGCAATTGTAGGTATTGTGAGAGGGAAATATACCTACTTGATGTCTCTCAGATAATTTTCATATCTCTATGCTCAGATAGGCATTCATGACCTATAGATTTCATGTTTACCATTTTTTTGATGGAATGAATGTCATGGTTAGATCGGGTTAGGTCAAGTCCTTGATTAGGTTTTGTGTTAGTGGATTTTTCCTTGTGTCATTTATCATTCTAGATTTTTTTTTAAGTTATGGGAAAGGGTTTGGATCCTAGCCTAAAAATTTGTCTTAATCTTCTGGTATTAGACATATACCTGGGTGAAAAAGACTAGATTCACTCTCTTCTAGCCATCATGCATGAAACTGGAGGGTTTAGGTTGAAATCAAGAGTGTTTTTCTAGCGTATGGGAGATTAGGGCACTGAAAAAGCGAGTTAAATCATGGTTTGGACACCTGGAAGGGTGGTTTAGCCCTTGGGGATCATGTAGCACTTGAGGAGGTTTAGTAAATTCTTGGTTTTTCAACTCCATTTCCTTAAGCTTATCTAGGAGGTTGAGTCAAGTCATAGTATCCCCCAACTCATGTTGTTCTCGCAGGGCGATTAAAGTTGGTAGATATGGGAGGATGGGTTACATGCTGCACCTCCTATTCTTAAATTTTGAGAGGTTTCATATATTTTCAAGTGTTTATCCGCATCAAATTTGCAAAAAAAATTATTATAGTAACATGGCTCCACATATGATTTTCCATCTCATCTAGATGGATTTTGGTATATATTATGGTCTTTTGTTATTGTGACAAAATAGGAATAATAATAAGCTATAAGAGGGAGCATAAATATTTATTTATCAATATATATGTTATGAAACTAGCTCCAAAAATAGAAGAAAAGAGAGATCAGCGCCTTAGAAATCAGCCACTTCGAGGGGGAAACCTCCTTTACATTACATAAATGAACAATTCTTCGATGATAAAAATGAAAAAAAACCTCCTTTGTATATATAGGAGTCCATGGGGTCACAATATAATCCTAGCCAACCTAACAATAATAATTTGAGGGCACAAAAATAACAATAGTGGGTTTTTATGGGGCACAATAATAACAATATGGGGACTACAGGTGTACAAAAGTAACAATAAGGGGGATACACCAACAAAAATAAGGGACTACAGTAGTAATATATGGACCTAACATGACCCTATCCTTCAAACAAGTGTTGTCCTCAACGCTTTATTATTTCTAGATGCTTCTGTATAATATTCTTATCCTCCCATGTGGAATCTTCAGCGGGTAAGTTCTTCTACTTACTAAGATACTCTGAAATTGGTTGATTTCGTAGTTGTCGAGTTATTGTTTCCGTGATTGCTTCAGGTTCCAATATGATTTTTCCTTCCTCGTCAAGTTCTAGATATATTTTTTTAACTGGGAGTTTGTCAACTATAACCTCCTTTAACCATGGAACATGGGAAACTAGGTGTACTCGGGAAGATGCAAGCAGTTCCCATTTGTATTCCATGGTACCAATATTTTACAACACCTTATAAGGACCATAGTACTTTAGAAATAATTTATTATGCTTCTTAGCTTGCTTGAGGGACATTGGTTTTGTATGGTTGTAGTCGTAAAAATACCCAATCACCTACAACAAAACTTCTTTCACTGCGATGTTAATTTTCATGTTGTTTAATTCGATTATGCACCAAACTTAGGTTATTCTTTAATAGTTGGAGAACTTGTTGTCTATGCTCGATGTGATATTCCAATGTTTGATAATCCATATTAGGTTTCATTTCATCCTTAAAACCATACACCCTAGCCTTCATTTCTAATTTTAAAGCATCTATGTCATCTTTGGTTGTTGTTTGTGAGATCAAAATTTGTTGCACTTGGTACCGTAATTTTGATATATCATATTTAAATTATTCCTCTTCATGAGTCATAGTAGAGCATTATAGGGTCTTAATGGTTTTTTAATTCCTTTTAGGAGGAATTTTAGAACCCAATACTGATATCTATGCTTCAATATGCCCTTGGAATCACTTCAAACTGATTTTTCAAGAAAGACTTGTGCAATTTTAAAAAAAAATACACATCGTTTTATTTATTTTGAGGAGATTGATATTGAAACTTATGTATCTCTATAATTTCAGATTGCCGAGATTTTATCTTTGGTCCTTGTGTAGTGCTCTAAATATTCTTTCTAATTCCCTAGGTCTAACCTGATTTGGATTCTTCAAGAAAACGTCATGCTGAATCTCACACAATGACCTAATTATGGAATAGTTCAGTAGAGCGAACTTGTATGACATGCCACGTGTCACTGTTTCCTCCTTGGATTTCAAATTGATACACAGGAAAATAAATTCCATTTAATTTCAGTCACTTTTTATACAAATCGAATTTGATGCTCAGAGAGAGAGAGTTATGACGATGTTCACAAGGTCACCTCTTTGAGATGAAATTTGGGAGCCTACAAAACCCTAACTTCCACAGATCATATCTCTGCAAATATTGTGAACCGAGATCTAAAATTTTTACACGCAGTTCCTCAAGATGGATTCACAAATGGTTTTTATTTTGTAGCTTTTGAACCTTCGTAGAAAAAAATTATAGCAAAAATTCCACGAAGACCTATTTGAAGTAGCGAAACCATAGATTCCAAAGCTCTGATACCAAATGTTATGAAACCAGCTCCAAAAATAGAAGAAAAGATAGAGCAACACCTTATAAATAAGCTTCTTTGAGGGGGAAACCTCCTTTACATTACATAAATGAACAATTCTTGGATGATACAAATGACAAAAACCTTATTTCTATATATAGGAGTCCATGCAGTCATAATATAATTCTAGCCGACCTAATAATAATAATGTAAGGGCACAACCATAACAATAGTGGGATTTTATGGGGAAAAATAATAACAATATGGGGACTAAACGGTTACAAAAATAACAATTAGGGGTCTGCATTAACAATAATAAGGGACTACACTAGTAATGTAGGGACGTAACAATATATCCAATTCTATTTCCTTGTTAAAAGAAATATATACCCACTTAATATAATTATTAACTAGGGCAAGTCTTTTATTTCAAAGCTATTGAGAACAATATGCGAAGGAAACAATAATTAACCAACATCAACTACTTCCTGATAAACTATCTTCTATTATGCCTTCATCAACAAGAATACAAGCCTTAAACAAAGCCTAGTGCTTATTGTAAATTGTTTCACACTTGCATGAATTAAAAGCACACTTTGTTGAATTCTAGAATTAAAATATCACTGTGTAATATTTCTCTTACATGAAAATGAAACATGTTGCACTCAGTTCAAGAAATGTAAATCACTCTTGCAAGAAAAATACAACATCCAGTCATTCTTTTGCATAAATAAAATTTCTCATCCATTCTTTGTAGAAGGAAAATGTTGAAATTAAACAAGAAAATGCACCACATACTAGTGTGGGATTCCACGTCACACATGAGTGAGAAATTCAGTGACACATTAGTGCTAATGTGGGTGGAAAATTTTTAAATAAATTGGAAAATAAATTGTAATATTATCTCATGAAAACTTGTAATAATTAACTAAGTGAGATAGACTTAGTTAGCTCAATAATTTAAAGTTGAGGGTCAAAGGATAGGCAAGTAGAGTGATTCTATTATTTACAAGGTTTATTTGTAGTTGTATCACTAGTGTGGTGTGAGTGCAATGAGTTAACTCAAATTGATTGAGTTAAAATTGGTTTAACTAGTTCTAACTGATTGATGAGCTAGTAAAAGAACAAGTGAATTAAAATATATTTAATTCACAAGTAGTGATCTACCAAGTAACTGATGATTCACTATTAATAGTTTCATGCATGTGAATTCTAATGATGAAACAATTGAGAAAAAGGTTAAAGGCAAGTAAACTATCAACTGTATTATTAGCGAACTGCCCAGGTGCATTTATAAAGCAACAGGAAGCTCATGATGGATTGCGCAGTCAACGAAGGTTGGAATTCCTATTTAATAGGAGTTATTTTTCCTAGGGATCGCATGAGTAAGGCAGGCTGAAGGTGGGTAGGAAATTGGCTATGTATTGGTCCAATTTTTCCTAGATCAGTGTGAGACAATTGGTAGAGTGTATGAGGTTGTGTTGAGCACACATGAATTGTATTGTTTCATGATTCCTTGGTTGATTATACAATAAATATGGAGGGGTTTTGAGCAGTTTCTTTCCCCAGGAAAATATTTTGTTGTGTGATTGATTTACTTCTTTCTCTTACTTTCATCTGATTGAGCGATCGTGATTTATATTCCACGAAGATTGTAGAAGGATTTAGTATATTTTTTTAGTACATTGCATGATCGGATTGAATCTATTGGTGTAATTTCTACATTGTATCAGAGCTATGTTAGATATTTTCTACATAAAATATCACTCAACCTCTCAACAAAATCAAATTATAACTTAAATGAAATCAACTCAATCGAATGGAAATCATTTACCAATCCTAGGTAACATAACCAGTCAAGGAATGTAAAGTGTCACTACTATAACAACATCATTTATATCAGTTGCGATGGAAAACAATATAAGACAACATAACCAAATTATATCATCTACATGTAGAAACACTACTTAATAGAAACATGTAACAATAATTGGAAATAGGTTTTAACTAACATCAAGAAATAATCATTAATATGTAGAAAATGCTTAGTTAACACTCTATATCAACAATAGACCGCAATAATCTCTAATAAAAGTGACAAATCTACTCAATAAAATCCTATAATGGTTATAACTAAGTGATAGAGACTTGTATTCAAAATATTCTTGCAAACATCAGGAGTAACAATGGTAGATTAATCACACAAAGAATTAGTAAGAATATTTTATTTCAATACCAAGAATCTAACTCAAAACTCACAAGATAAAGAAACAAATACCTATGTTATTTTTTACAGTAATAACAATCCCTACTAAAGAGGAGGGCCCTTCCTCCTTATCGGGGAGCTAGAGGAAAACTCGCAGCTTACAAATTACACACTAATTCATAAGATGAGCCATGAACATGTTGAATCGTGCATTAATGTAAAAACATATACATGAAAAATTAGAGAGAAAATAATTCCAAACAACCAATATCAAAGCAAGGGGTCCCATTTTATAAGTTTCCCTCTAAATCTAGTTCTTGCAATAAATCAAAATAAGGAAAACTTTAAGAATATTTTGATTCTCAAGATTCTCCAGTAGAGTTAACTCAGAGTTATTTTATGATTATTTACAACAAATTGATTACAAATAAAGTCATTGTCAGGGAATTCATCAATTGTTAAATATCTAGGAATCTAGCAAATAAAATCTACCAAGGTCAAAATCACCACATTGTTAGGAGGAGCAAACCCCTACTCACACAAAAACCCACATTGACTATTTTAGGTGTTATTCCATATAACAATTCCCCAAGGTAGTGGTAAATACATGCTAGAATAAAAACTAATTTCATTGGAGTAATAATAAAGTAGGATCACGGAGTAACAACATTATGACTATTAGAAATTAAATAACATAGTAATGGAACACAAAAATTATTACAGAAACAACAAACACATAAAAAAACATAAAACAAGATAGACGAAAATATATGTGGTTCACCCAATTTTAGCTACGTACACAAAAAAATGCAATCCATATTTTATATTATCTAGCAAACTGAAGGGATACAACCTACAACAAATACATTATAACTTCCTCTTCACTCTCACACAACTCCTCTATTTTCCTTTCATATAATAATATATTGTCGCAATAAAATTCCCTCATATAAACCGAGGGTTGAATTCTAGGGAAATTTTTCTTATATTAACATAACTTATACCATAATATTTTCCTCCTAATGAATGACCAAAATTGACTATGAAATTACAAAATTTTATCAGGAAATTTTTATCTATATTTTCTTCTGGGGTGCTATCCTAACTTTCAGGTCTGTAAAATCGTTGTCTCCCCTGTTTTCATATGGGGTAGAAGAATCTTCCCATACCCCCCCCCCCCTGTTAGGATATGGGATCCAAATATAGCTAAAACATACCTTTGAATTAGGAAGATAATTAGGCTCCACACCCAACAATGATAACTTGGAGTAAAAAAATCTAGAAGGAGATGTAGTAATAGCAATATTCTATTTACGAGTAACAACATTCTAAATAATATGGAATAAAAAAAAAATGCAATCAAGAGTAAAAACATCATGAATATGATGGAGTAGCAACATCTTGGGCTAGCTAGATAGCCAGCTAGATAGTATTGTAGAAATTTATTCACCATATTATTAGTAATATCACCAAAAACAACTAGTTTCCTTTTAAATGCAAGATAAAATTAATGGATGTGAATGAAATAAAGATTTTCATACCTGAATCAAAATACAAGATATTATATATAAATACATGGATATTAAGGGTGAAATAATAAAAAAATAAGGAAAAGGATGATAAGGATAGAATAATTCTCAAAGCCAAGATCTTCCCCCAACTAAGGAAAATTCATGTCCCCATGTTGAACATTGATCAACTAACTCTTCCTCAAAGTGGGAGTTTTGTAGATGTAATTCTGTGAAATGATGGGAAATTTCATTATCGTCCACAGTAGCTTGTTATCCATTGGATACAATTAACTACAACCACCAAATTTTTGCATCTCCTTGGTTGAGCTTATAATAGTACTAACATTTTTCTACAGGGAGCTATATCAAGGGAAACCACATATTAAGGCTAAACCAATTAGGCCCACATATCCTTATACAATTGATATATTCTGTCATTGTTAAGAGGACCTGAATAAACCTATGATAACAATATGGGTCTCTCTTATTTATCCCCTCATCATAGCTCTACCATCTAAGTCTACTGCCCTCCAAAGCATCTTGTTTTTGTAAATCAATAGTTCAAGTGTATATATTTAATGCTTTCTTCCAATTATTTTCCACAACAACAACTCACTAAAGGGATCGAAGAAAACCTTCATAGTTCCTATTTACCATAAAAACAGGGGTTTCCTCTCCTCTAATCCATAATGTTTTCTATCTAATTTTTTGTCACATTCTCATGGGTTGATTTAAATTTTACCTATTTATTGACAAATGAGGTAAGGACAATAGTTGTATGCATATGGTGAGAGGTTAAACTTTCTCTCTCCAAAATAGACAAACTCTTGCATATATATTTCACATAGTAAATGTTGTTCCACAACGTTATTATGAGAAAAGTAGCTAAAAATATCTTAATGGTGGTCAAATAGAAGGGTCTCGTTTATTTTATTCCTTTCATTTAAAAAATAACATACTACTCATGAGGAAATATGGGGTAGGCCAGAGAAGGTACTTTGCAGCTCAATAATTCATGTGCGAGGTCATACACCTGATCTTTTTCCTACTGCAACACCTACGTTCCATCCTTAAGCTCCTTTAGTAGTTTATTTTCCTTCCCTCTCTTCTCTATAATCTCTTCCCACTTGAGCCTCTAAAATTTAATTTCTTCTTCCCAAGCCTCCCTAAGATCATGAATAATTTTTCTATGCTCACTTAGGGAAATAAAAAAAAACTAATTATAGGGCCAACCACCTCCATTCTTTTTTCTTAGTGACTAGAGTATCAACATTAAATTTGACTACCTCAACCTTTTTTTCTTAAGTAATAGCAACATAAATATCATATTTCTATAAATATATCAAAGTATCTTCATCCAACATAGGGTAAACTATATTAACTACTATCTCTTATGTGTTAGACCAATTTTCTTCTCCTTCCTCTCTAGACTTAACAGCTTCAATTGTCGACTATTCTTTGTCAGTGACATCCTCAGGAGGTTCTTGTGTATTAGCGAAATCCTCAATAGTTTCTTGTGTATAAACCATAGTTTTTCCTTCTTTAAGATGAAATACTTTAATTTTTATTTATTGTGTGTCAAAAACATCATTATTAAGTTTCACCATGATCTGATCTTCTTAAGAGTATACTTCCTTGGTTACTATTAATGGTGTAATAGTAGCATCATCGATAGGTTCGTGTGTTTCATCTTGCATATATTCTTCATTATATTGCCTATGAATATCATCGAATTCTCTTGCAACTAAATTTTCTTCCTTGGCTACCACTAATTCTTGTATATACATGGCATTCCATTCATATATTTTTACTCCAAACAAGATGATTTATGATTTTCTTATGCCCTTCTTCATATATCTTGACTCACCAAGAAGCTCTCCAAAAATTACGCTTAAATTATTCCCGAACTCCTTCATTTTCCATTTCTTCATTTTAGGAGAGGAGGATGGTGAACTCATCATTTGGGATGCCTCAATGAGGGCTCCTAATCCTGTGGGTTTCTCATCTCAAGATTTAATTTCTAAGTTTGCAAGTTTTTGCTTAAGTCTAGCAATTTCTCCTTTTAAATAATCATTTTGTTTAGATAAAGGGTTGGTATTAGGCTTACTATATGGAGAGTTGTCATTCTTTTTATTCTTATGATTCTTCTCCTTGACAAAAAATTTCTCCGGGAATTCCATGACAATAGCTTGGGTTTCATATGTTTGAGTTGTTGTTGTTGTTGTTATAGAGGATTTGGTCCTTCTGCTTGGAAGACGACCATCCAGAGGCTCTTTTAACCATCACTTTTTCCCCTCTTTTGATGTGGTGTATTTTCCTCCTCAATAGGGAAATATTTAACTTTTAGGCTCTTATATTGTTCGTTGGTCACTTATAATGGTGTATTAGTGAGGAGGCCTTTGGAAAGTGTGTCGAGATAAAGATACTCTATTTTTCAACATATTTTCCACTAATTCTAGATATATTTAAAACATATTTTTCCATCCATATTTTTCCTTCATCCACTGGATCATCCTATAGGTCTCCTGTTCCAAATATATGACAGGGGTCACGAATTTTGATGACATTCTCTCTTGTTATTCCAGTGTGTTGAAAACCAAGAGCTTATCAACTCGTTGTTTATCATGAAACTCTCAACATTAGTTGACTATAAAACTACATTAGCCATATGTTTTAAGGATTCCAATAGAAAATATGGAATGTTGAACAGTTTGCCATGGCGAAAGTGGGCCTGCAGCATAAAATTATATTTGAAAACCACTCCAAACATGTCTTCACAGGTAATACATTTCTATACAAAATAATATTTTTTTTGCCAAAGCATGGAAAAGTTCTTTCTATGCCTCTTTATTTAATTCTTAATTTTTCATCCCCTTGCAAAAATTTAACTTTTGCTATAAGGATTGATGATTTTCAATTAAACCATTTCATCCATGTTTGTGGAAAACCAGTCACCCTAGAAACTACCTCTTATATAATATCAATCCTCATCCCCTTAACTAATGATATATTTAGTCAATTCTAAGGAAACTGAAGGGAAATAGTATCATCAAAACCCTATAGTTTCTCAAAGTATACCATCCAAACTCCATATTGTAAAATTCGGTAAACCTCTGGATGGTTGCGAAATAAGTTGAGTGAGCTTGGTTCCTGTGTTATAAAAAATCCCCCCATGGACGAATGTTAAAGTATGATTACAATAGTAGAAGGTGCAACATGTAGTCAAGTGGTGAGGGTTGCTAATTTTGAACAAATTTAGGTAGGAATTTGGCAGGTCTATGATTTGAAATGTATGCCATAAATGTTAATAATAACAAGTGAATGGAATATTTATAGTGTGTTTGTGTTATGACTATGGCAGCGAAAAATGGAAAGTAAGTAAATGATGAGATGACGCGAAAGAAAACCCATAAAGTGTTTATGTGGAGTGGAATGCCAAGTCATAATAGTGATGTGGCATTAAGAAGTCATGTCAGGATACACCCCCTCAACTTAAGTGGAGGTTTTCCTCAAGCTATGTGGAAAACGGGTCAATTAACTTGTATATGTCATTAATCCATATTTATGAAATAAAATGAATGGTAACATAGCTTTTGGGCTCTTATAATTTGATTTGAGCATATGAAGTGATGCATGTGACTTCCATAATGTTGATGTAACAGGTTATTGTAGGGTTGGAAAATTTTGTGACATCGACAGTATCTCCCTTTGGTGAGAAATAATAGGATTCAATGCTTGGTTACAATAGTGATAGTAGCAACAATAGTGGTAAGTATAATAACAATATATTTGGAATAACTGCATTTTGAGTGAGAATAATATGGTGTATTAGTGATATTTGTAATAAAAAATTGAGTAACAACAATCAAATGTAAGCATAACTTGTGTAACATAAATAAGTGTACTGAAAACAAGTATAATTGCAACTAGTATAATGGAAATTGGTGTCACTACAACTGGTGTAATGGAAATAGGTGTAACTGTAGTTGGTGTAATAGTAACTGCAACTCATGTAATGACAGCAAGTATCATTTTAACTAGTGTAACGATAATAGGTGTAACTATAATTGGTGTAACAGAAAAAGGTGTGACGAAAATAGCTGTTAATGTTAAAAATTCACTTTAAATGTTAGGAAATATGATGCATATGAAAAAATATAACTTTTTAACTGCTAGCAAGTTGGTTTCGGTTGAAAATTCTTATAGCTATGCCCCATATGGGTTTTCACCATTAATTTTTAATTTTTATTTTGTTATTTTTTAAGAAAAAATAAATCATGTTTTTGGTGACGTGGGAGGTTACTCCCACATCCCCATGATATCAAGAACTAAACTTGATATAATGTGAGAAATGAATCCTTAGAGAGTGGTTTATGATATAACTAAAGATGATCTCCATTGGGAAACAAAGGAGTCTGTGCTGCATCTTTGGTTACAAGCCTTAGAGTCCCATTTTTTAAAGTTGTTTCCACATCATAAGGACCTAACCACCTGGTGCGAAGCTTACCCCTTAAATCCTTGAATTTAGAGTCATACAATGGTGTCTAGTTCTCTTTCTAAAACACATTCCTTTTAATTTATTTATCATGCCACTTGGCACGTTGTTTCTCAATAATACGAGTGTGTCGGATTGTAGACATGTGCATCTCATTCAACTCATTAAGTTGATTCAGGTGGTGTTTTTGTGTTTTATTTAAATCCATATTCACTTTTAAAGAAATCTTAAGTGTCCCAGACTTTAATTTGACCTGAAATAAAATATCCTTACCATACAAAATATCATATGAATAAACAAATTGTGACATTTCTTCGTGTAGTCCTATAAGTCCAAAGTACCTCTAGGATTCAATAAGCCCAATCTCGATCGTGACTAGCCATGGTCTTTGCAAGCATATCTTCAATGAATTTGTTGGTGCACTCCACTTTCCCATTGTCTTGCATATGGTAATGTGAGGTGATTATGTGAAGGATTTTGTATTTATTAACGAGAATTTTAATTAATTGGGAAGTGAATTTAGGCCTTCCATCTGTATATGTCTCTCTTTCCACTCCATAACTAACAAAGATGACTTCAAATAAAAAATATAAAACAACTTATTCAATGGATTTCGTAAGTACTTTGTCCTCAACCCTCTTGGTGACATAATATGTAAAAATAAAAAATTAATGACTTATGATGATATGGGGGATTAAGAAAAAAATTATCAAATGGTTCAATGGACAATTGATTTTACAATGAAATTTCATTTGCTAGAATTGATTGGCCCATTCGTTGGAAATTTTCACAACTTTGTACAAACTTCTTTGTGTCCTGAAACGTTGTAAGACAAAAACAGCCCATGTGAAAAACTTTATATCTTGTTCTTTTATCAACAAAGTGTTTGTTGTACGACTCATCATGCCAAGCCTTCAAGATGACATAGAGTTCATATTCCCTTTCACAATGTTGGATTACATGACTTGGCTTAGTTAAATATAACCATCTACCTAAGAGTATTGAGAACTCTTCTAAATAATATTTTTCTTTTCTCTAAGAGAGAGGTGGTGCAGAAGCATTTTTGCAACAAGATAATTACGGATATATGCATAGCATGGAAACTTGGAGGATAATAAAAAATATGCTCATCGGAAAATTATTCCTCAACTAGTGAACTATCACACTATTGTTGGTAAGCCCAAAAAGGCAGTCTGCAATGATTTTATCATTGCCATGTTTATCTATAATAGTGGTATCAAATTCTTGCAACAAAAGAAACCACCTAGTAACTCGACCATTAGTAAGAGGTTAATTCATAAGGAATTTTATGGCAGAGTGATAAATATGTACAAAAACTTAATAGCATGTGATATAATGTTAAAATCTATTGATAGCATGTACAACAACAATACATTGTTTTTCAATTATCATATAGTTTAACTTTAGTAGGGTCGAATTATTACTGACGTAATAGATGACATATGATTTTCATTCTTCCTATTGTCTTAATAAAACCCCAATAGCATTGTTAGAGGCATCTTTATAAATATAGAATGGTAGGGTTTCATCATGTCCTCTTGAGATACAAGCTTCAGACATGTACATTTTCATACCTACAAAGGAATTTGGCACTTATCAAACCACATAAATTCCTTATCTTTTTCAAGTAGCAAAAATAGAGGAGAAGCAAGTTTTTAAATGTTTTCAATAAAATCATGATAATAACATGCATGGTGTAGGAAACTATGTGCCTCTTATTGTGATTTTTCCAAAGGGATATTCAAGATTACCTCAATTTTCAGTAGGTCAACCGATATTCCTACAGACAAAAGATAATGGTCAAGAAAAAATCCTTCATTCATCATCATATGGAATCTTTTTGTGCTTAATGCTAAATGAGATTATCTACAATGTTTTAACACTTTCTTAAGATTATCCAAGATTTATCAAATATATCACCATATGTCATAATAACATCCATATAAACCTCAACACAGTTTTTGAGCATATATGAGAATGTCCCCAATACAACTAACTAGAAAGTGGTAAGTGCATTACAAAGTCCAAAAGGATGGAGTCAATATTCAAACATACCCCATGTACAAGTAAAAGTGGTATTTTCTTAGTCATCGAGAGTGATTTCAAATTATTTTTACCCACTGAATCCATCAAGGAATTAGAAAAATTTCTTTTGTGAAAAATATTCAAAGCCCTGATCGATAAAAGGTAATGGAAAGTAGCAATTTTGGGTGGGTTTATTTAGTTCTATATAGTCGACACACTCACCCTTTACCATTATTTCTAGGAAAAATAATGAGTGGGGAAACCACTGACTATTAGAGAGTGGATAGATGAAATTAATATTTAATATTTTTTGGGTTTATTCTCTAACGACATCTTTCAAGTCCAGATTCATTTATTGCTATGGTTAATGAACATGGAAACAATCGTGTTTTATGTATATATCGTGAGGAAAAGGATAAGGGGGAATAAATTTCATATCCATGTAGTCCCATGCAAAATCTTCTTTTTGTTCTTGCAATAACACAATTAATCATTCTTTCTTTGAGGGGGATAAAATAGGATTAATATTTAAGGGTTTTCCTTGCTCAATTTCAAGTAGGATACTCTTGTGTCTTGGAATATAGTAGGTATTAATTAATCATCATGGTTATTTTGATAAAATTCATTTATTATCAAGCTCAGGAGCTAAAATTTTGGGGGTTTCATTGTTGAGGTAGCACTAAGTAAATTGCTAATAATGTTTTTATCTATTTCATTCCTAAATAAAAGAGCCTTACCAATACATACTTTGCATGAATTGAAAGGGAATCATATCACAACAGAGTTTCCAAAGAGGTAAACATTTTCATCTAAGAGACAGATCATCCCTTAGAATGCTAGCAATGATGAACAAGATTTATATCCTTTTAAGGTAGGTGTCTCAAGTCAAGAATCTCTGCAATAGACCTCAACTGATACAGGTACCATCTTTGGGGTTTGAACAAGGTTTCACCAATACTCCAGAGTTGTGAATAAATTGAGAAATATAATCCCTAAGTGGTACGCACTTGTTGGGAGTATAAACTCGACCTTAGAAATGAAACACGCTGTTACATAACATAAATAAAACTACTTGCAGAAATGAATTGTTCTTGCTTGAGATAATCCACACTTTGCGGACTCAAATGTATTAAGTCAAAACACGCTTTTGCAGAAAGGGAAATATATCCTTACAACACATAAATGAAGAAATGAAACATTACAACATTATTGAATAAATGTAAATGGAATCAAACTATCAAACCCCCATATCTGGTTAACACACAACTCATAAAGAAATGGAAATCTGTAAAGTTAAATATAAATGAAATATGCCTTTACTCTAAATATGCACATGAAATACTAGCACACTCTTGTAGACAGAGGGAGAACAAGTTGGGTTGGCTAGGCCCTAGCCAACTAACTCATTTTCCTTATGAAAGATATAATATCAAACGCTTAAACATATCATCCATATCAGATCTAAAACCATGGATTAACAAACTAGCATAGATCATTGTATTAATTCAATAAGTGAAAATATGTAATGTAAGTTCCAAGATCCAGCCCATAGGTGGGAGATACTAAATAAAAATACAAAATTCTCCGAAGTATTGCTAATTTATCTATCCTATAAACCATATTAAATACAATACTAGGTTCTTTGGCCGCAACAGAAAAGAAACAAGAAATGTATCTTTAGGCTCTCGGCTCTTAGTAGAGGCTAAGTTGGGATGCTCGTAAAAAGCCCTAGCCTTCTTCTTCTCACGTTATCCTCAACCCTCTGAGCCTAAACAAGGTGTGAAGCAAGTGAAAAATTGTTTCTTCACCAAACAGTGTGCACCGATCAATGAGTTGTCATGATTATCTTTAGTAATATTGTTGGTTGTCCCGTGAGTGCAGGAGTGGAAAATAGTACTGGAACATTCCTACACCAATCATCTTTATGATAATTAGTACTTCTATTTTACCATGCTTTTCAAGAAATAAATAGATAAGTTACAAAGAAAAAATAAACCATTTAAACCTATTTTATTTAATAATTAAGCTTATGTAACCTATGATTTCAAAGTAATGAAAGAGTGCAGGAATTGGTGCAAGGGTTAGGTTCCACTTGTAAAATAGAGGGTTTGTATAGTATGGTTAGGGTAGAATTAGGGGTAAAAATAGGAAATTTTTGGCCACCAACATCCCCCCAACCTCAAATTTTTGTGTGTCCTCACATAACCTTGACTAACCTTCTACCAAAAACAATGTGGAAGACTTCCTTTAATCCTAAATTTGAATGCTAATTCCTATCCTTCCTAGTATTTATTTTCCACTGCGAGCTTTCTTGAGACATTTCATCACCTTATTGAGGTGAATCTTGCACTTAGATGCACAGAATTTCCAAATTTTCTCCATTTGTTTCTTTTCCTACACTACTTTCATCAACTCTGCACCCCTATTCTTCTCAGTCTGGTTTAGCACTTCAAGCTTAAAGATATGTTTTTTTAACTCATCAATTTGACTGTGCATGAAACAAGCAAGGCATTCTCCCTCACCCTCTCCTTACATTGGAATTCCTTCAACAATTTATTCAAAACAAGTACCAATATTATCAAAGGTTTCTTCACATTGTTTTCCAGGGCCCTAAGGAATAATATCCTTAGTCTTGTCCACTGCCGGCTTTTTCATTGGGCTTGCATCCTCTATATTAGTCATTTTTCTTTTCTTGGTTGTCTTAATCAAAATTTCCAAAGGGATATCATATTCCTCTTCCATATAACATTTACTAAACATTGAACCAGCTATGGCATATCCTAAAATAAAAAAAATTTCTTATCGTGGTGAATTAGGAGGGGGATTCTCTGCATGAGAGATTGTAAAAGGGGCACATTCCTCAAAATCATCAATATTTATTGGGGTGGCTGGTTTAGTAGCGTTTCCCTTAGAGGAAGCAAACCATTTCTTTATTGAACTCATGGTCAATCTCTTCGAGGGACCAGGGGCTTCGTTCACAGGCTTTTTCTCCTTCTCGGGTGTCAACTTCCTGGATTGGGGTTTTTGTTGGGTACATGTTATATTCTTTCCATGGCTAGCCCCACGTGCTATACATTGCGCCGGGCGCAGCAAGGAGGTCACAGGGGGGGCGACATCCCCCCCTATCAGGGTCCAGGGCAGCACGCCAGCAATTTTTTTTTTGGTATGCAGTCCGACTCATACGTGGACCCACTCATGTTTTATGCATGATTTTGCACATGGTTTTGGGGTACGATGGTTTTCGGCCCCTAGTATTTTGTAGATCCGGTCAAGGGAACTACGGTTGTGTTCTAATCCATGGTTAATGGATTGGGGTTTATGTATGCTTCGGCATGTATATATATGTTTTGTAACACTAAAAGGAATATAATGAAAAATGAAGCTGGTTGTCCCGATTTGGGATCTAAGGGAAAATCTCTGTGTTTATCTATTTTATGTTTTATTATCTCGCTATTGTTTATTTTCTGTTATAAGATTCGTGTGTAGATAATTTATGTTCAGGGTTAAAACCTACATTTGGTATTAGAGTTGTTTCGACTTCAAGGGGATGCCTTTGTTGCTGAGGGTTTTTTTCTTGGGCCTGCAGTAGACCCTATTCAGTGGGAGATCTGCGGAATCGATTCTTGCGGTGAAAGAAGATGGAGAGCGGAGGAAATATAGAGATCAAGAAATTTAATGGTCAGAGTTTTGAGTTGTGGAAGCTCAAGATGGAGGATCTGCTGGTGGATAAAGTTAAGTGGATCACGGTAGATCCAGGTACTAAACCAACGGCAATGTCAGATGAAGACTGGAAGAAATTGTATTGGAAGGCTAAGAGCACAATACGGTTGTGTGTCTCAGATTCAGTATTGTTAAATGTATCTGGGGAAAATACGATGAAGAATTTGTGGGAAAAACTTGGGACTTTGTACCAATCTAAGTCTTTGGTGAATAAGTTGTTCCTGTGGGAAAAGTTGTATAACCTGAGGATGAAGGATGGAGACTCGGTGACAGAGCATCTGAATGCCTTCAATATTGTGGTAAGTTAGTTGTCATCTATTGATATTAAAATCTCAGATGAAAATAGTGCATTAGTTTGTTGTGTTCTCTACCAGACTCATGGGACATTCTGGTTATTGCAATAGGTAGCAATACAACTACCTTGAATTTTTATGACATTATCTCAGCCTTGCTGTCAGAGGAAATGAGACGGAGAAATATAGAGGGTCAAAATGGAGATGCATTATCTGTATGAGGAAGGTCCCAAAATAGAAACAAGAATAAGGTTTCGAGTGGGAGATCTAAATCTAGAGAGAGATCTAAATCTCCTGGAAAGTTTTTAAAGGTGTGCTGGAAATGCGGAAAGGAAGGGCACTACAAAAAGGAGTGCAAATCTAAAGCTCCTAAGAAATGAAGGGGATCTGATGATTCTCCTTCTGCAGAGACAAAAACCACCTCGGATGAAGGTGGGGATGTGTATTTGGCTTCTTCTTCAAATACCCATGTAGATAATGAGTCATGGTTTATTGAATCAAGTGCGTCCTTTCACTTCACTCCCCATAGGGAGTGGTTGTACGAGTATGAGAAATATGATGGTGGTGATGTCTTCCCAGGGGACGATAGGAAGGCTAGAATTGTCGGATGTGGAAAATTCAAGTTGAAGCTGCAAGGTGGAAGGATTAGAACACTTCCTGGTGTTATACATATTCCTGCATTAGCCAAAAATCTTATTTCTATAAGCAAGATGGATGATGCAGGTGTAAAAACAGTGTTCGAGAAAGATGCTTGCAAGATGGTTCGTGGAGCACTGGTATTAATGCGAGGAGTTCAGACTGGAAATCTGTACAAGCTACAAGGTAGCACTGTTATTGATGGGTGTAACAGTTATGTGGTTCCTAAAAGTGGAGTGGAAAGCCTAGCTGTCTTCGGAGAAAATACCATGCTATGGCATCAAAGGCTTGGACATATTGGAGAGAAGGGCCTTCAAATACTGCATAGAAATGGTATGGTAGAAGGTATGTCTAATTTCTCTCTGGATTTCGATTTCTGTAAACATTTCATATATGGGAAGAAGAATCGGGTGAGTTTTCCTTCTAGTGCTAAGAGGGTGAACAAGATATTAGAACTTGTGCACAGTGATGTGTTTGAACCTGTCTCAGTTCCATCACTAGGAAAGTTTATGCACTATGTTTCATTCATAGATGACTTCTCAAGGAATACATGGATATATTTCTTAAGGAAGAAATTTGAAGTATTTGAAAAATTTAAAGAGTTTAAGGCTCTGGTGGAAAACCAGACAGAGAAGAAGATAAAGGCGCCGAGGACAGATAATGGTGGGGAGTTTTGCAAGAAGGAATTTGAAGAGTTCTGTAAGAAGTGTGGTATAGCACGACAGAAGACTACTCCATACACACCTTAGCAAAACGGAGTTGCAGAAAGAATGAACATAATGTTGATGGAAAAGGCAAGAAGCATGATCAGTGGTACCGGGTTAGGACAAGAATTATGGGCAGAGGCAGTGGAGACTGCATGTTACTTAGTTAACAGATCACCTTCATCAGCATTGGAGGATAAGACTCCACATGAGGTATGGAATGGTAAGAAACCCTCTCTTTCACATCTAAGGATATTTTGATGTGATGCATATGTACATGTTCCAAAGGAGAAAAGGACCAAGTTGGATAATAAATCTTAAAGGTGCATATTTATTGGGTATAAGGATGGTTTAAAGGGTTACAAGCTTTGGAACCCAGAAACAAGGAATGTTGTGTATAGCCAAGATGTGGTGTTTAGAGAGGTGAAAGATGTTGTTAAACATGAAATCATACCAAAGGAACCTTAGAATATAGAGTTTGAGCTAAAGGAGGATGAATCAGATTCTACAACAGAAGAAGACTCAGAAGAGGAAGAGCCACAAACCCCATCTTTGAGAAGATCAGTTCGGGAAAGAAGGCAACCAAAAAGGTACAGTCCATTTGCTTTTTGTTCAGGTTTTTCCTTAACTATAACTGATGATGATCCCAAAACTGTTAGGGAGGTAGTAGATTCAGAGGATGGAAAACTCTGGAAGGAGGCCATGGTTGATGAAATGGCATCCTTGCACAAAAATGAGGCATGGGATCTGGTGGAGTTGCCGGCTAGAAGGAAGCCCATTGGGAGAAAATGGGTGTTTAAGAAGAAGATGAATGTAGAAGGCAAGATGGAGAAATACAAAGCTCGATTGGTAGCCAAAGGTTATTCCCAGGTGCTGGGAATTGATTTTGGTAATATTTTTTCTCCTGTTGCCAAAGTTACTTCTATTAGATTACTTTTATATGTTGCTGCTGCATTTTATTTTGAGATAGAATAGATGGATGTGAAGACAACATTTCTTCATGGGGATCTAGAAGAGGAGATCTACATGAAGCAACCTGAAGGCTTTATGGTGAAGGGTAAGAAAGAACTAGTATGAAAGTTGAAGAAGTCTTTGTATGGGTTAAAACAGTCACCAAGAATGTGGTATCAGAAATTTGATACCTATATACGGGGACTTGGCTTCACCAGAAGCAAGGAGGATCACTGTGTTTATTTTAAATTAATTGGTGACCATGTTATTTATTTGGTCTTGTATGTGGATGATATGTTGTTGACTGGAAATGACAAAAAATTTATCCAAGATTTGAAGACCCAACTGTTCTCCAAATTCGAAATGAAGGATCTTGGTGCTGCAAACTATATTTTGGGCATGGAAATTAAGAGAGATCGGGCAAAGAGGAAGCTCTGGTTAAACCGGAGGATGTATGTCGAGACTATATTGCAGAGGTTTAATATGTAGAATAGTAAACCGGTGAATGTTCCTATTCCTGTAGGTGTAAAGTTGTATGTTGAACAGTGTCCCAAGACACAAGAAGAAGAGGAGGATATGTCCCGTGTTCCATATTCAAGTGCAGTGGGTAGATTGATGTATGCAATGGTATGTACTAGACCAGACATTGCACATGCAGTGGGAGTATTTAGCAGGTTTATGTAAAACCTAGGGAAGGAGCATTGGATAGTAGTGAAGCGGGTTTTCAGATATTTACGTGGCACTAGTGATTATGGCTTATGCTACTAGGGAAGACCAGGATTGGAAATAATGTTGGACATTCGTGGTTTTGTTGATGCAGACTAGGCTGGAGATCTAGACCAAAGAAGATCTACAAGTGGGTATGTGTTTATCCTATTTGTAGGTGCAGTCAGTTGGATGAGTAAAAGACAGTCTGTAGTGGCGCTTTCAACTACAGAGGTAGAATACATAGCAGCCACTCATGCAAGTAAGGAGGTAGTTTGGTTACAGAGATTGTGTTCAAGTATGGGGTTCGTACATCAAGCTATAAGGATATACTGTGATAGCCAAAGTGCAATTTTCTTCGCTAAGAACCCTGCTTATCATTCAAAGACAAAGTACATTGATGTTCAATATCACTTTTTTAGAGATATGGTTGAAGCTAAAAGGGTGTTGCTGGTAAAGGTGGACACTTTGAAGAATGTTGCAGATGCATTGATGAAGTCTATGAGCACTCAGAAGTTCTCTTGGTTTAGAGAAACAATGGGTGTTGAAGAATTGGACCAATGACTAAGCTCTCCCGTGGCCCCCTGTGGAAAGAAAATAACAAGTGGGAGAATGTTGGGTACGTGTTATATTATTTCCACGACTAGCCCCACGCGTTGTACGTTGTGTCGGGCATAGTAGGGGGGTCATAGGAGGGGCAGCAGCCCCCCCTGTCGGGGTTCGGGGCAGCGCGCCAGCATAAATTTTTTTGGTATACGGTCCAACTCATAGGCAGACCCACCCATGTTTTGTGCATGAGTTTGCACATGGTTTTCGGGTACGATGGTTTTCGGCCCCTAGTATTTTGTAGATATGATCAAGGGAACTACGGTTATGTTCTAATCTAGTGTTAATGGATTGGGGTTTAAGTATGCTTCAGCATGTATATATATGTGTTGTAACACTAAAAGTAATATAATGAAAAATCAACCTGGTCTTCCCGATTTGGGATCCAGGGGAAAATCTCTGTGTTTATCTGTTTTATGTTTTATGCTCTCGCTATTGTTTATTTTCTGTTATAAGATTCGTGTGTAGATAATTTTTGTTCAGGGATAAAACCTGCAGTTTCTAAGTCTTCATAGTTTTACCATACTTTAGGGTTGAAAATTTCCCCTGTTAGCGAGACTCCACCTTAGTAATAAAATTACCTTTATTTAATTTCTTCACAGCGCCTCCTTGAAATTCTTTCAAAAACTCCTCCTATGTCATTCCTTTTCCTTCTAATTTTGTCTTAATTAACATCATAATCAAGCCATAGTGATATAACTTAAGCCCTACTTGATTTCTCTTAATCTTTCGTAAAAAATTTGACATCTTCTCCAGGATTTTTAACATGAAATGAGGGAAGTTAATTGAATTACCTAATTTAAAATGAAGCAAGAGGCAGATATGGTACGTGTAGGGCAGCGAATACATCCCTTCATAGGTGAGGAATTTTTGCAGAATTAATAACAAGTGCTTCTATTTTCCACCATGGCATTCCTTGGAAGCCCAATTTACAGTCTACATTCTGATCTTGGTTCAACAAAAACCAGCGCAAAGCTCCTTTCTCCACCTCCCCCTTTTTGAACCATTTTTTCTCCTGTAATTGCTAATCCCGTGGGTTAGGAGAGGGATTTTTTTACCATGCGAAGTTACAAGGTCTCAACTTTAGCTATTTACCCATCGAATGTGTGAGAGAATTAGAGTGTGATAGTAGATTCATACCCATGAAATTTGAGTAGGAAGGGAAGGAATCCTGACTCCTGCGATAGGGACAAACTATCCCTATACTCAATTGTTCTTTCAAGCTCCTTTATGGACCAGGGTTAAATATGAACATGCACCACAACTCCTTAGATACTACACTATTTTTTTAGACCTTAAAAGTGCCAAATAAAAAACTGTGGGGATATCTCTTAGAATGTTTCAACAATTTCCAAATTAAGATTCATGTACATTGTCCTTCCATTCATATAGGAGATCTTAAATGGTAATATTACCACAAGGATTTGGTCTTGGAAATGCTCCAAATTGGGTATGATCTCTATTTAAATGGAGTGATGATGATAGGTAGAGGTGGTGGTTATGGGAAGGAATTTTTCAAAAAATGCAAGGCATTATTTAATACCAGCGCAATCATTAATGATTGATCAAGAGTTAGGAGGTTGTACTTTGATACGGAATGATTTCACACATATCCCAATCACATCATGAGTTCTAATAGGATATATAAATAGTTAGTTTAATATAAGTTTTAAGTTCATTATATCTATGCACTTAAAAAAAAAAAATCATTCCTGTCAAGCAAGGATAAAAATAAAAGTCTAATCATATATATAGTTTCAAAAAAATTATTGCATTCCTTCATTACAATGGTGCATACATTCATTCTTATGAAAAAATTCCTATATTGGGACCGTCCTTTCTGCACTAGACACATATTCGTGTACTAGGCATGTGCTTCTGCACTACAATTTGTATTCTTGTACCAAGGAATTCTTCCTGCACTAAGAAATGTTGTGGTTCATGTACTGAAATACATGTTCCTGCACTCAAAAGTGTTGCGGTATTTTGTAGCAAGGTTTCTTACATAATATATTAAATAACATGCAAGCTGGATCTAAAAGAATTTGTATAATTTTAAAGGAGTTTTCTTTGCCAGTTCTTAGTTTCTTCATGCTTTTTTTGATTTGATCAATAAATTATTTGATAACCATCAAATCCTGCAATTGAGTTTATGAGAGAAGAAAGAAGTGAGACAGGGATAATATTTTTTATAAAGGGAAGAAAATCATCAGGGAAATTCGAGAGTGAAGCCAATCAAACAAAGGTACAAAAAGAAGAGGGATAGGGAAAAAAAATTCAGCGAAAAAGAAGGGGAAAACAAAATAGGGTGGCAAAAATTATTTTTGAAGAAAGGGAGGGACAATATTTTAAATGGGAAAAAAAGAAGAATTTTTAGATGAAAATTACGAAAAGGGAATAATAAGAAGGGTAGAATTTCACCTCAAATTTCTGCTAGATAGTGCTGAACCAAAAGTAACTGCAGCAGGAATTGAGTGTTACTTGCACAAGGTCTACCATGTCAATTGTCCTTAACTTAGTTAAGGGCTTAGTTTTCGTTACACCATTTTTTTGGTCATCTAACCTACTATCATTAGATGGACCCAAGTACACCATATAAGACCAATTTTACCCTAAGTAAAATTGCCTTCACTATGTAAAATAACTTAATAAAACACATTTATTAGGTTGTTTATGGTCTGAACAGGAAACCCCAAAAGGAAATATTAAACAAACCTATATTTGTTTGATTTTCCTGGTCATGTTTAACCCAAAACAAAGAAATTAATTAGATAAATCTTTAATTATCTTATTATTTTCTAGGAATAATTATTTAAACCTTATTTAAATAATATTCCTTGTTAAATATGACTAAATCACCCATAAATAATTAAATAAATCATTATTTATTTGATTATCATCCAACCACTTCGTTAAAATGATAAATAAATCATTTATTTATTTATTACTTACAAATAAAGGGATTTGACCCAAGCCAAATACCTTTTCCCTCCAACAAATATAATAAAATATTCCATAAAAGGTGGATCTACATTTGGTTAATGTTATTTTAATCAGGCACCAAGATCTAGAATGACCCAATATTTTGTTATAAATAGAAGGTTTTTTCCTACCATTCTTCACCTTTTGTTGCCTATTAGATCACTCTGGATCTAAACTCTTGGTCTGACTTTGAGCCATTATCATTGTCATATTTTCCATTATTTGCTGTGTGAGCTCCCTTTGAGTTCTATCTTTGTCTGGGTTTTCTACACCAACACGAGAGAGAAATGCTAGATCTGAAGTGCTGAGGACTTCCAAGAACCCATCCCATTGAGGAGAATTGGAAACATCTTCTTGTTTTCCTCCCAGGTGCCCTTAATACAAAATATTCTTTCAAAAATTGTTCTTGTCTTTTCTATTGGATATATGGATCAAAACCTTCTTTTTACTGCTTAATGTCTTTCTATGCATAGATCTGGTTTTTTGCAGCTCTTGTCTTGATCAACTAACTGCAGATCTGAAGATATTGGCAGCCATATTTGACGTTAGGGCTATTAGTTATGTGTAGCTAGAGTGGTATTTTTTCGTACACTTCGAAAAAGGATTCATACTAACAATTGGTGACTCCACACGGGTTTTCAATTACGACCGCTGTCGTTTTTCATATTCTTGCATATCTAGCTACTTCAGACCCTAGGGTTTCTTTTCAACATTTTTTTTCCTATTTTCATGTTGTTTTTCACCTATAAAACCCTAAAACATTAAAATTTCTAACTTCCGCGTGTTTCTGGCCCTATTGCACATGTGACAGACATCAGCCGCAACTGTGATAGCAACTTTTCCGAAAATCTGCCGCCGAGACAACCGGAGTTGGAGGTCGCACTTTTCAGCCCAAAAACTATGACCTAGACTCCAGGTTGCACTTTTCAGCCCCTTTTCTGTGACCTGAACAGGAAAACAGGTCAGAACCTGCAACCTGTGCTTTTTTCTGCTGTTTTTCTGCAATTTTTCTAGGTTTTGCTGAAGCTTCTGTCAGGGTTTTCCAGCCTCTATCTCCGCCCGTTTGGACTTGTTTCTGATATTTTTTGCTCATCTAAGTGGGGACCTAGCCCCCTAGGGCTTCAGTACCCTCCACTTTTGGTGGAAGAGTTTTAAGCTCGTTTCTGTGTGTTCCGTTTTTTTTTTTTCGCAGCTCAGCCTTCCCTTCTTCGTATCTCGATACCTCATTCTCGAACCTCTTTAAATCAGCTCTTTCTTCCTTCAAACCACCTCGTAGTTTTGTTTGGACCTCCCTTTAGACCTCCTCCTGCCTTTTCTCGATTTTTGGCTGATTTCCTCCTTTTTTCCAGCCACCTTGCCTCTGCCTCTTGGCTGTGATCTACACCTCTTTTCAGCAGCTTTCTCCTTTAGATCCCTGTCCCTTTCGACCCTAGATCTATTGGCCTCTTTTTAGTGTGTTTTGACTAGATTTTTTCCCTCTTTTAGATTAGTTTTGAGAGACCCGCCTTTTTGGGTTGAATCGATGCAATAGTAGCTGTTAATTTTTTGTTATTTCAGCATTATATACTGTTCTTGCAGCGTTATTTTCAGTTACGCAACACACTTTTTCTCTTGCTCTCAAAACGGAAAGGGTTTAAAAATTAAAATTAACGCACGCCACACACTCACCCTAAGCGAAGAAGAGCCTGGTTTACACCGCCAGGCAAAGACTTTAAAATCAATTGACACTGCACCTTTTTGCCCTTGTTTCAACATTGTAATCACTTGATTCTGCACCTCCCTGCCTTTGACGGTCGTTCTTCTTCCCCTCGTACCGTGTTTGTGTTGTCACCATTGTGCCCCCAAAGCGCACATCCCGGAGACTTCTTGGCCTTCACCCTCAGTTTCCGGTCGGTCGACCTACTCCTTCCCACCGTCGTCGAGTTAGTCCTCCTTCGAGTCCGCACTCTGACTCCTCTTCTAATTCATTGGGTTCTCCTTTTACTTCTGGTTCTCCCCCTGTCACCTTCACTATGTCTGGTCCAGGGCCTAACGCTAGTGGTAATCTTGGCCCTAATGCCAGGACTACTACTAGCGGAACCACCACAGGAACTACCTCGGCTGCACCTTTTCTCCCTTACATGGTAGGCCTCAGCCTCCCCGATTTCAATCAGTTGATCAATGACCCTATCAGCCATGATGTTGGTTGGCCTGCTATTCCAACCAAGCTCCCCTCCGACATCCCTAAGTTCGAAGGCCTTGCTGGAGAAGATCCAACCAACCATGTCCGATCTTTCCACATGTGGTGTTCCTCCAATTCCATTACCGATGATTCCATCCATCTTCGGTTGTTCCAATGCACGCTTACCGGCGAAGCTTCTAAATGGTATGTTGACCAAGCCACCTCTTCCCATACCACCTTTGCGACCATTGCCCAAGCCTTTTTATCTTATTTCCAGCTCCCTCTCCGATACGATACTGGTACGAAGCTTTTGACCTCTTTCAAGCAAACCTCTTCAACCCGCCTTTCCACTCATGTCCAGGAATGGCGAAGAAGCCGGAGCTTATGTCGAGCTCCCCCCTTCGAAGATCGGGTTTATATGAACTGGTTCCTTCGCACTCTCTTAGCTCCCATTGGCAAAGATTTCTCCTCCCATTTCCCTCAAACCGAAGAAGCCTCCCTCCAAATAGCCTTGAAATATGACCTGATCTACGCTCAGTCTGGTTATGTTTATATCATCCTTCCTGACCTCCCCAGGCCCGGAGGCGCTAACGCCCCGGGGGCATCTCATTCTGCTGACGGTATGCTCAACCTCCTATGGGCTATGGTCTCCCTTAGGGAGGGGCCATCACCTCTAGCACTTTTCCCCCTCCAGGTAGCATCTATCCAGGATACGGCATGCCTCATCCTTTCGCCCAACCTCTTGGTTACCTCAATTTTTCACAACCTAACCATTACCCTTATCTGCAGCCTGGTGCGCTAGCTCCTCCAGCATATGCGCTTCCACCTCCCTTGCCTCCTCCAACCCTGCAACAACACCTACAACCCCCTCCAAGGCAAGTATTTGCACAGCAGGGCGTGAATAATCTCCCTTCTCAAAGAAGGCGGAGAGGCAATCCAAATCAATCTACCCCTGGTACCCGTGGACCCAATCCTCAAGGTACTGACCCTACCACCGCTAACCAGCAACAGGGCACTCGGCCCAAGCTGGACAGGCCTCTTTGCACAAATAAGCCTTGTTCGTGTTGTAGTGTTTACGGTCATTACACCCATGATTGTCCCCTCTTACCATAGATGCGGCAGATGTAGGATTCTCAAGCCACATTTCGAGCACAACATGCCTCCCCTCATGCTCCCCCTAATGTGGCCACTACCCAACCAGTTGTGTTTACCAATCCTTTCCCTCAGTAAGGACTCGTGGCTGCCCAACCACCTGACGGACAGGACGCCACTCAACCTTCCCCTTCTGGCTCCTCCGATTACCAGATCCTCATGATGAACTCTGATCCATCTCCAACCATTGACCTTCACCTTCAAACTCGGTCTCTCCAGTACCCCAAGCCTTCTGCTCATTCTGCCCCCGAGTCCCCTTCTTCAGATTCTACAGAGCCTCTTTCGACATCCAATGGCCCCTTACTTATCCCTCAACCCAAATTTGAGGTTCACGCCAAGATTCCTAAAGGACCAGTACGTCAAAATGCTGCTTCTGGTCGAGTTGCTCATTCGTATAGCATAGTAGATGATTTTGCGCAGTCTCCTGCTACCATTTCCACATTGGAACTCCTCCAGTCGTGCCCTTCCCAAAAGAAGGCTCTGCTATCTGCAGTGGGCGTTGTAGATCTTGCCGATGACCAAATGATTGTTTTCGACTCTCATCAATCAGAACATCCTCCTCTTCCTGCTTCCGTCACCTTCCAAATCCCAGTAAAAATCCAGAATGCCAACATTTCTCGGTGTATAATTGATGAGGGGGCATCCACCTGTGTGATGTCCGCTTTGGTTTGGAAGCAACTCGGATCTCCTGACTTGGCCCCTTCCACGATCACCCTTCGAGCATGGGACGGCCACGCCTCCCAGCCCATTGGCCTTTTTCGTAATTGTCCTATCACCCTTGCTGGAAAAATTGTTTGCGTTGACGTCGAAGCCATAGACGCCCCTCTAGACTACAACATTATATTGGGGTGAAGCTACACCTATGCCATGTCTACTGTCCCATCTGCGGTTTTTCGCAAGATGTCTTTTCCTCACAATGGAAAGATAGTCACCATCGACCAGTTGACTTATCATGAGCCAAAGTCTCAGGCCTCCCCTGATACGACCATCTCTTCTGTAGACAATAAGAAAACTATCGATTCCTTGACCAGTGTCTCTCTTGGCATCTATAAAGACTCCTCTTTGCTTGGAACTTTTCCTGGTCTCCCTCCTCCTCCTATCTCTGATCCCAGCTTATCGAATTTTTGCATGATGCAATCGTCTCGGGATGCCCTTAAGCAACCCGCTTCGGCTAGTCAGCAACCTCAGACTCACCCTTGCCCACCGCAACCCACTCCTAGTCATTCATCTTAGCCAGCCAGACCTCCTCCTTCTGGCCCTTCTCCTACAACTGGTATCCCTGAACCCCCTTATCCTTCTGGATCGGTTCCTCCCGGCCTTAACCATCTTGGATCCGTTTCGCTCGGCCATTACCCCTCTGGTCAGATACCGTTCTTCATTCCCTCCCCTGGAGTGTACTCGATACTTGTTATGGCTACCCTCTCTCTTCCCAACCTGACCTTGGGTATACCTGTCTGGTATCTTGACCCTCCAGCCACTACCCCACTCGGTCACCCCAAACCCTATCTTGCTTTGACACCGGTTCAACCGGTCCCCCTCACTTCCTCCATTGCCACCATGCCCACCGCACCTCCCCAGGACTCTACCCCTATGGTGACAACTCCAGGAAAGAAAGGCCAAGCTCACAAGGGGGCAACCAATCAAGACCAAGCCGCCCCGCCGAACCTTACCCCTCCTCGACCGCCAAAGCGCGCTATCGAGTGCGCTTTGTGCGATATTGTCGGTCACGCCACCCATATGTGTCCTGAATTGCCGCACCTCAAGATCTTGGTCAACGAGACGTTTCCTGAATCTGATATCCTCGAAGTCTACGTCACTATCCCGGATTCTATCCCGAAACTCAAAACCTTGTGCACAAATCACCCTTGTTCTTTGTGCGATTTCCATGGCCATTACACCCACCTTTGTCCCCACCTTGACGAGTATCATTCCTCCCTAGACACGTACCGCCAATTCAAGGCTCCGCATGACAAGCTCCCTTCTCACTTGTTTTCGAGTTCTACTTCGGTAAGACCGGAGGATCTTCCTACTCCCATTCACATTTCTCCCCCCGTGGTCAACACGACAGAGCCTTCCACCACCATCTTCTACCGATCGTCCTCCTCGAGAAATGATTCACCTAACCTCCTACATGTGGACACTCTCGGCTCCTCCCCAGTAGACCTTGGCTCTGCTGACATTGCGCATATGAGCCCTTCTCCGCAAGAGGACCAGTCCTGCATTACTACGTCATCGGGTGATCCTCCTTCCTCCAGTCTTCTAATCTTCCAGTCCGATGAAGACATTATGGAAGCCATGACCAACGCTGACTTTCCATGGGATGACATGCACCATCGCGCATACTTCCTCCCATGATAGTCCCATGACCAGTATGTTGTGGAAACTAAAGAATTCATCCCTCATGCAGTCGATTGGTTCAAAAATCCCATCCCTGCACCTGATGATTTTGAAGAAGGAAACATGGCCAATATCTCTCCTACCATTAAAATTGACTTTTCGGTCAAACCAGGAATCGAATAATATATCACCTTTGGCGCCTAATGCACCTCGGAAGAAATTGAAGCTTACACTAAGCTTTTCAAAGAATTCTGCGATATTTTCGCCTGGTCCTACTCCAAAATGCCCGGACTCGATCCCACCATTGTCAAAAATCATATCGACACATGGCCCGACGCCAACCCAGTCCGTCAAAAGTTGAGACCCATTAATCCTTCCAGACGTGATGCTATCAAAGCCGAAATCAATAAGCTCAAGCAGGCGGTTTTCATTTATCCCATTGAATATACCACTTGGGTGTCCAACCCAGTTCTCGTCCTCAAGAAACAAGGTACCATCCTTGTCTGCACGGACTTTCGTGACTTGAAAAAAGCTTGTCCCAAAGACAACTTCCCCACACCATTTATTGACCAAATCATTGATAAGTGTGCGGGGTATGAGATTCTATCCTTTATGGATGGTTTCTCCGGATACAACCAAATCGTCATCCGTCCTGCTGATCAACTTAAAACTGCGTTCATCAGTCCGTGGGGAACTTTCGCTTACCGGGTCATGCCATTCGGTCTTAAAAATGCCGATGCCACCTTTCAACAGGCCATGTCTTATTGTTTCCACGACTTAGCTCATATTATCCTTGCCTATTTGGACGACCTCACTGCGCGTTCTAAGCATCGGACGCAGCACCTTCACGATTTTCATACCATCTTTCTCCGATGCCGCAAGTATAATATTTGCCTCAATCCGTTGAAATGCGTCTTTTGCATTCCCGCTGGCCATCTCCTCGACTTCATAGTGTCTAAGGACGGTATCACTCTTGAACCTTTGAAAGTTCAAGCCATTCTTGAACTTCCCATCCCGCGTACCTTACGCCAGCTACACAGTCTCCAAGGCAAAGCCAATTTTTTTCGACGGTTCATTCCTGACTATGCCACCACCGCACATGGGTTCCTTAGACTCCTACGATCTAACATCCCATTTGTATGGGATACCTATGCTCATCAGTCTTTCGATGCCCTCAAGCAGGCTCTCACATCCGCTCCCTTGATCCACCCTCCCGACTTTGATAGGGACTTTATCCTATACATCTCCGCTTCCACCTATTCGGTCGCATGAGTTCTTATCCAGGAATATGACAACGGTATCGAGCATGTGATCTACTACGTCAGTAAGAACCTCGTAGGACCCCCTGTTTCCTACTCACACGAAGAAAAACTAGCGCTGGCTGTCATGTTCTCAGTCCAAAAACATCGTCATTACATCCTCATGCGTTCCACCAAGGTTGTGACTAATTCCAACCCCATGGCTTTCCTATTGAGTCGCCGCATCCTCACTGGGAAGTACGCCCGTTGGGTCGTCATCCTTCAAGAATTTGACCTCGAATTTGTCACACCAAAAAGTAAGAAAGGTTTAGCCCTTGTTGAACTCATTTCTGAATTACCTACTGGAACGCAGGATCCCCCAGTTAATGATGATTTTCCTGATGAGCACTTATTCTCCATTACTTCGGACGATCCTTGGTACAGCGATATCCTCACTTACTTGCGAACCAAAAGTTCACCCTTCACCTTGATTGTGACGCTCAACGACGTATCCGACACCAGGCCCCCCGCTACCTTCTTATCGGTGACGACCTCTATCGTCGCGGTATAGATACTGTCCTTCGTCGTTTTCTCACACACACTAAAGCTGAACAGGTCCTCAATGCCTGCCATAGCGGCGCTTGCGGTGGCCACCTCTCTGGCCTCACTACTACTCAGAAATTCATGCGCTCTGGGTATTTTTGGCCTTCCCTCTTCAGTGATTGCATTGAGGCAGTCAAACGCTGCTCCAATTGCCAACATTTCGCCCCTAAGGCACGAGCTCCCCCAGCTCCCCTCCATCCTGTCGTCACAACTGGTCCCTTTTGTAAATGGGCCATTGACTTCATGGAGTGTCGCCCGCCATCCGCTCATAACCATAAATATATCATCGTAGCGGTTGACTATTTCACAAAATGGGCCGAGGCTATGCCAACATTTAACAACACGGCAGCTACCGCCGCCCTCTTTTTCTTTAATCATGTTATCGATCGATTCGAAGTTCCGAAACAACTGGTCTCTGACCACGGCTGACATTTTGAAGATGAGATATGGCGTGAGTTATCCTCACTTTTGGGTTTTAAGCACCAATATTCCTCTTCCTATTACCCCCAAGGTAATGGCCAAGTTGAAGCAGTCAAAAAAATCCTCAAGACCATGCTTCAACGAACGGTGAATAAGAACAAAACCAACTGGCATCTTATGCTCTTCCCTGCTTTGTGGGCCTATCAAACTTCTGTTAAAACCGCAACCGGGTTTACTCCTTTCCACCTCGTTTTTGGAGAGGAGGCAGTCTTACCAATCGAGTGTGAAATCCCTTCCTTGCATCTGGTCGTTGAACTTCTCGCTGACACCCAACCTCTAGAAAAACGACTTATCATGCTTGAGCGCGCCTCCGAAGACCATCGTGTTGCATTGCAAACCATGGAAGCAGCCAAGAAATGCACCAAAGCTCAGTATGACAGAAAATTTCAGCCTCGTACTTTCCACGAAGGCGACCTTGTTCTAGTATATGACCAGGCCCATGATGTCCTTGGTCATGGGAATTTTGCCTCATTATGGCTAGGCCCTTAAATCATTAGTAAGGATCTCGGTAAGGGGGCATACCTCTTAGAGTACTTCGAAGGCAATCCCCTTCCTGATCCTCGCAATGCACTCTATCTTAATAAATATTACCCTTAGCATTTCCCTTCCGAAATGCATGTTTTATTTTATTTTAGATAGCCAGCATATTTTTTGTTTTCATACTTTGACACTTCACCAGGACACATTTTGTCCCCGAGGGGTCACTCCACCTCCTCCCAAAAATTGAATTTCCTCACTTACAACACCTATACTTGGGGCACCACTTGCCTCCATACTTGTCTTTGTTTGTGTCGATTTTCGTCATGAGTTATCATCTTGTACTCATGTTTTTCGAGTCCCCCATGGGCTCTTTTCTGTGTGGCAGCACCATTGAGTTGCCCTTTTTTAAATCATCCAAGTTGAGTCCTCATCACCTTCATGGAGTCTATCCCGAGTCCCTCTGTACCCCGCTATAGTTCTCCTTCATTGCTTGATCTCTCTCTTGTGTCGCACATTATGGCTTTCAGTCCCACTGTCCCCTATCCCTCATGATCTTGTGTCAGTCGCTTCCATGTCATTTCTGCCATTTATGCTCTAACAAGGGAAGTCATCCATTCGCTACTCAGTTCCCTCCATTCCACCTTCATCATTAGTATTATTCTGTCCGTCACTCTACTATTTTCTCTCGTGCCTTAGTTTAGGATCTTTCATTGCCTTACCTATGGCGGACCTCCTTCTGTCAACATCAGCTCCTTCATTCCAGAAGACAGGTCTAGAGGGTTGTGTACCTTGGTTCCAGCTTCCACTCTTTTTCTGTGCCTCAGATCAGGCAAAGGGATCTCTCATTTCCCTTTGACTTGATTGTTTCTCCACTCCAACTCCTTTTAGCATGATCGAGATCCATATACTTGATGGTTCAGTGATGTAGCAGCAGTTCTTGGTGATTCCTGGGTGTGTGTGAGATGTCTCGGCCCTCATGAGGGGGTGGCCCTGTAGGTAGCCCCCCACATGCCCGGATGACCTCTTCATTGCAGCCTTCGATGCAGCTCCATATATTTGATGATGTCGACCTTAGCCGCTTGCAGTGCCTCTTTGATTTGCATGTATCAGTCAGATTTTGTGAGCCCTTCCCCGCTTATAGGGGGCATTTGGGTTGTATTTTTATCTCATGTACTCAGATATTATTGTATAATTCCTGGCTGTTATCCCAGGCACAGCATGTATTTGGGATTCCTCATTGTATTCTTATCTGGCTCATGTTTATGTCGTTTGTACTTTATGGTTCAGTCCCTTGTTTACTAGACACACTATTCTTTTGTACTTTGTCTTGGTGGGCATAGGTATGCCTCCCCCGCCGCCTTTAGCACAGGTACCCTCTCATAAAAAGAGACTTGTTGCACCTGTAAGTCTTGTCTCCTCAGGGTCTAGTTCTTCAGCACATTAGTCTACCTTACATTTCTCTCTTTGACTTCCCTTTTGATGTCTGGTGATTGAGTTCTTACAACGTACTTCGGTCATACGATTTTCTCCTAACACTCGCACGCTGGGGGGCAATCTGTTACACCATTTTTTTGGTCATCTAACCTACTATCATTAGATGGACCCAAGTACACCATGTAAGACCAATTTTACCCTAAGTAAAATTGCCTTCACTATGTAAAATAACTTAATAAAACACATTTATTAGGTTGTTTATGGTATGAACAGGAAACCCCAAAAGGAAATATTAAACAAACCTATATTTGTTTGATTTTCCTGGTCATGTTTAACCAAAACAAAATAAATTAATTAGATAAATCTTTATTTATCTTATTATTTTCTAGGAATAATTATTTAAACCTTATTTAAATAATATTCCTTGTTAAATATGACTAAATCACCCATAAATAATTAAATAAATCATTATTTATTTGATTATCTTTCAACCACTTCCTTAAAATGATAAATAAATCATTTATTTATTTATTATTCACAAATAAAGGGATTTGACCCAAGTCAAATACTTTTTCCCTCCAACAAATATAATGAAATATTCCATAAAAGGTGGATCTAGATTTGGTTAACATTATTTTAATCATGCACCAAGATCTAGAATGACCCAATATTTTGTTATAAATAGGAGGGTTTTTCCTACCATTCTTCACCTTTTGTTGCCTATTAGATCACTATGGATCTAAACTCTTGGTCTGACTTTGAGCCATTATCATTGTCATATTTTCCATTATTTGCTGTGTGAGCTCCCTTTGAGTTCTATCTTTGTCTGGGTTTTCTACACCAACAGGAGAGAGAAATGCTAGATTTGAAGTGCTGAGGACTTCCAAGAACCCATCCCATTGAAGAGAATTGGAAACATCTTCTTGTTTTCTATTGGCAATATGATGCAGAGTGTTGTCCTTGATGGCAACCCACTGAATGAAGATGAAGAAATGAGATTGTTGACTTGTGTTGTCCTTGATGGCAATCCACCTGATGAAGTTATTCTTGACCTGATGGACTTGGTAAATGATGTAAATCTAATATGAAATAATGTTTGTTAGCAATATGATGCTGAGTGTTGTCCTTGAATGGAAACCCACTTGATGAAGATGATGGCAACTTACTTGATGAAGTTGTGCTTGATAGAATATGTCTTGATGAACTAAATCTGATGTATCTACAGTGAGTACAGAAGGCAATGAAGAAATAAATTCAGTATGTGCTAGATCTATGATGAAAAGAGTATGTCTCAAGGCATACGCGGATTTGTCTAGGAGAAGTCGCGTATGCACGCGGGAAAGAACGTTCCAAGTCGTGTATGGGCAAAAGCGCTCATAAAGTGCAAAACCAGGGGTAACCACCATGGTATTGACCCATTGTATTGGGTAATGATTCGTCTAAATGACCCCGTCCAGGAATACCATCGGAAGTAATGTGGTTTTGGCTCATGGTATTGAAAAAGGGTAAACCTATATAAAGAGAAGAAATTCATTGTGCAATTCATGAGTGTGGGTGCAAGATGTCTGAGCTTGAATGAATACTTCTCTCTGAAGTATATCTGAATGGAAAGGGTTACAGTTGAATGATAGATCTGAATGTATGATGCACCAATGATGAAGAAGGGGATCTAGATCTGAAATGTACTTGTATTTGCTAGATCTGTTTATGGAATGATTAGATCTAAGATGAGGCGAACATCTGTCTGAAGTAAAGGGTTAAGTCTGTGTGATGTATCTGTTCTGAAGAATTGCAATGACCTAAATATCTGAAGAACCATACGCTAGTTTGCCGCAGAGGAAGCGCGTATATACGCGGCTTCGCTGAAGAGAAAGCGCGTATGCGCAATGAAATTAGATCTGTAATATGTACAGAAGTATACACTGGTTTATGTGAATGGAAGCGCGTATATACGCGACATCAGTGAAAGGAAAGTGCGTATGCAAACTAGGGTTTGCTGAAGTCTGTGGTAAGAAATGTCTGATCTGTTCTGCTGGTTTACTGATATCTGTCAGTGAGTTATATGTATCTGTTTCATGGTTGAATGTGCTTAAAAGTATGGAGTGGGTCCAGTCTGAAAATTTGATGAAACGTGGCCTGCAAGTTGTGTCCTAGAGGAAGCTTTGGATCCAGTGTGAAAATTGATGAAACGTGGTCCATAGAGGTGCTGAGGGTTGTAGCCTTCAGTCAGGGGGTTGTAGCTCCCTTCCAGGTGAGGCTGGTAAACGAGAGCAGGGGGTCGTAGCTCCCTTCCAGGAGAGGCTGGTAAACGAGTCAGGGGGTCGCAGCTCCCTTCCAGGAGAGGCTGGTAAACGAGCGCAGGTGGGTGCCTGCGTGCTGGTCAAGTCTGCGCCAGCACATATGTTGTAAGATGTTTTCTCTATAATAAAATATTGAAGGCTGAGCAACTGCAGCGGTGTTTTTCTCCCGACTTGGGTTTCCACCTAAAATCCTGGTGTTCATGTGTGATGCTTATGTGTGATGGTTTATTCTGTTCTTACTGCACATGTTTACTATTTATAGAACATCTAATGAATGAATGATGGAATGATATAAGTAAAGAATTAATGGGATAATTAGATCTCTGTGTATACGCGAGTTTTATGAAGGATATCCGCGTGTATACGCTAGTTGGCTTCAGCAAAGTAGCGTATGGGTTTTGAAGTAAAGAAAAGTAAAATTTTTTGAATATGCAGTAAATACTGATTCACCCCCCCCCCCCTCTCAATATTTTTCCCAACAATTGGTATCGGAGCAGGTCCTTCTGCAGAAGCTTGATCGCTTAAAGGAGATCCGTCGCAATGGGAAGTCAAGAAGGAGTAATGTCTATAAAGCCACCTCTATTCAATGGAAGCAATCTGATATTCTGGAAGGTATGAACAAAAGCATATCTGCAAAGTCTTGGTGCAGATGTATGGGCAATCGTGGAAGAAGGCTATCAATACCCGGCAAGTATTCCTACTGATGCTGCTGAAAGAAAGAAGTATGAAATCAATGCCAAAGCAGTGAATGTCTTATTGGGAAGCATGTCTGAATCAGAATTTGCTAAAGTGATGCAGCTACATTCAGCAAAAGAAATATGGGACAAAATCATTCTAAGCTATGAAGGAGACACAAAGGTAAAAAGTGTAAAACTCCAAACTCTTAGAATTGAATATGAAAATTTGAAGATGCATAGTGATGAAAGTGTTGCCAGTTTCTTTCTTCGTCTGGACGATATTGTAAATCGAATGAGAAATTTGGGTGAAACCATAACTGATACTACTCTGGTGGAAAAGGTCTTAAGATCCTTGACTTCAAAATTTGACTCTAAAGTTTCAGCTCTTGAAGGAAGGCAAGATCTGCAAACTCTTACTATTGTTCAATTACATGGTATTCTGACTGCTTTTGAAAAGAGACAAGGAGGTCCTTCTCAAATAAGAGAAGATGCTTTTAAGGTATCTGCAAAAGGAAAAGAAAAGGAAGTTTTCAAAGAATCCAGCTATATATACGAAGAAGAAGAAGCGAATTTTGTGAGAAAACTCCAACTAGATACTGGAAGATTCAAAGGTAAGCTTCCCTTCAAATGTTTTGAGTGTGGAAAAGTTGGTCACTATGCTGCTAAATGCCCTCATAGAGAAAAACATGGTAAAGGGAAACAATTTGAAAAGAGGAAGAGTTATTATGCAAATGAAGATGATGATGAAGTGTCCAGTAAAGATGAAGAAGATTCAGACCATGATCTGAAAGTGCTCATGGCAAAGAAGCAAAAGAAGAAGGCTACTCGAAGCAAGGAGATATCTCATAAAACATGTATAGCAGAAATTTAAAAAGATTAATTAGATAGTGATTGGGGTCCTTGTAATAATCTTCTTTGTGCAAACAATAGTGAAGATAGTGAAAGTAAAGTTGTGGATCTAGAAGAAGCTCTCAAGATTAAAGTTGAAGAACTACAAAGTTCATGTAATAAGCAAGAAACTATCTACAAAGAGATGATCTCTCAAATGGAAAAACAAATAGAAATGCTAAATGGACAGGTGGACAAGTATCAAAGGTTTCATACTTATGCATCCAATTGAATTAAAGGAATAGAAGCAGAAATCAACGATCTAAATGCAGATCTCGAAAAATCAAGCAAGAAGAATGAAGGACTTGAAGCTGGAATCATCTCTCTGCAAGCATATCTTGAAGCATGAAGTAGGAAGAATGAGGAACCTCTACAACCATTTGAAAAGGAAGGCCTTGAAGCAGAAATCATCTCTCTCAAAGAAGATCTGGAAAAATCAAATAAGAAGAATGAAGGGCTACAACAAACATGTGAAGAAAACGAAAATTGGTTGAAAGAAGAGATTCTAAATCTGAAGGATCAAGTAGAAGATGGAAGAAGGAAAGAAGAAAGCATGACAAAGCAATGTCAAGCCTTGGAGGTTGAGGTAAACACTCTCAAAGGTAAATTAGAAGAAAAGGTTAAAATTTTGAGGTTTCAAGATAGTACTAATATTTTGGACAACATTCTGAGTAATCAAAGGTCTCCTGCTATCAAAATTGGTCTTGGTTTCCATGAAACTGTTAAAGGAGAATCTAGCTCACAAGGAAGTGCTAAAAATTCAGAGGATATCAATGCAAAACTTGAAGTGTTGAAAGAGACAAAAGGTCAACCAACAATGATGAAATCTCAAAGGAAATCAGTCAATAATGTTGAATGCTTTAAATGTCATAATTATGGGCATGTTGCAGCAAATTGCAGGAGCAGATCATTTCAGCCTCAAACAAATAGTTTCTACATAGAAAGGTACTCTGGTTTCTTCAGGGGATATTATTTTTCATGTAACATGTATGGACATAAAGCAGCTGATTGCAAAAGGAGGAAGATTAGAAATACTCAGTATGATTCTTATGCTTATTTCTCTAGACACATGAGATGTTATTCTTGTAACAAGTATGGACATGTAGGAAAGGAATGCAGGTTGAACAGATCTAAGAAAGTGGACAATTTTCAGCACACAGTTAGGAAGTTCAAGCAAATTTGGAAAAAGAAGGAGGACCAATCAGAAACGTAGGGAATTCTGACCCTACTGCAGTCATCCGCTTCTGAAGCTTACTTCTCTGATTGACTGCAGGAATGATGTGAGATACATTATGAGATTTAGTAATGTATCGTCACAGGAGGAGCAATGTATGATGACTCTCATGGTTGATTTGATTTTTCTGGTTATATGTATTTCTGACAGAGCATCTGATATGAAGAAGACAGGTACAGGAAGTACAAGTTCAGGGGAGATGAAGGAATGTGAAAAATTTCTATGCTTCACTTTCCATATGTGGGTTATATGAACACAAGTCGCATATACACGCGAGTTCCAGCAGACACAGTCACGTATGCATTTATGATAAGAGAATTGGGATGACAGCAGAAGATCAGGAGCAGAGGTTCAAGGGGAGCATCAGTCTGACTACTAATGATTGTACTGTTAGCATTATTCTGGTTATACTCATGATAATGAAATGATACATGGTTTCTTATGTTGAAGATTATGGATAAGTCTTGTTTGCTTTTTAATGAAGAGTATTCATTGCTGAGATGAAAATCTTATAATTCGGAGATAAGGATAGTTCATGCAGAGATTGTTGCTGATGACTTGCTGATGAACGTATTCAGGTTGACCCAAGTTAAGGAGGAGCACTGGTTCAGGGGGAGCAGCAGGTTGAATGCTAATGATTGCATTGTTGTCACTATGACTGCTTATTATTTGGTTATTGTGATACTCATGCTTAAATGATGATGACTTGGTACATGGTTTATTATGATGAGATTTTGAGCCTTGTTTGCTGAAAAGTATCTTTTGTGCTCACACATGGATGAATTGGAAGTCTTATGATTCAGAGATAAGAATAGAACATGCAGTTTTTGTTACTATGGTTGAGACCTTTTTCCCTACATTTATTACATCATGTTAAATCTTGAATATCTTGATGATATTGGACCACATGGATGATTGACACAGATTTGAAGATGTTGTTCTGGTATGATAATTTCTCTTGGGAAGATTGTATTGATGATGCAAAGAATCTGAAGGCTTGGTTACTAATGTGCTTATGCTACAACCGTTGGATGACGCTTGAAGACACAACTACACTGTTCTATATATCTGTACTCCAAGGAAGCATTCAAATATCTTAGAAAGAAGCTGAACACTGTATTTTTCTCACAGAGGATCAGATCTGGTTAAAATATAGAAGATGGTATTGGATATGCGGATTTCCTGAAACACAGTCGCGTATATACATGAGTTCATGCACATAAAACTGCGTATGTCTGATTGCTAACAAATTTCTGTTTGAGGTCAGCTTTCTTCAGCATAGCTGCAACACTGTTTGGTATCTCTGGTATCTCTGGTGGTGTTCCAGTTCTTATAATACTGTTTCAATCTCTGATGTTTTAAATATGCCTTGATGATTGGTTAAAAGTGTTCAGGATGCACAAACTAAGGGGGAGCCTTAGTCATATGGAAAGGATGCTTAGATGCACAAATTTAGGAGGAGCATTGGCCTTGCTGAGTATAATGCATTGTTGGCATTATGTTGATTCTGAAAAATGATCTCTTTCTTGAGGTCTTTCTGGTATTGGTCATGTAAAGTTATATTTGTAGTTTGATGAAAAGGTCATGTTGAGACCCTTGATGTAAAATTGAAATATTCAGTCATGTAAGGACTTGTCAAAATTTGTAAACCCACTTGGTTGGGTAGTTGAGTTGAGATGTGTAAACCCACTTGGTTGGGTATTTGGGTCTCATATGTAAATCCACTTGGTTGGATCTTTGATGTAAGTATGAGTATTTTGTGATAGGAAGTTCATAGAGTCATGTACTTCATTGAAAAATATGTTTGAAGATTCAGCATGAACTCAGGGGGAGCTTGGTCACTTCAGTATACATCAGATCTGCAGATCGCTTCTTCTACATGAGGAGAACAGGGGGAGAGTGTGTTGGTTTTGATCCGCCCTTTGCCCTTGATGTCAAAGGGGGAGAGTGACATGGTGTTTGAATGAAGAGAAAGAATGGTGTCAAAAATGGGGAGAGTGACATGGTGTCATTGTATTCTTAATGTACCTATCTGTTGTGATAATCAAACACCATCATGGTTGCCATCAAGTCCAAAGGGGGAGATTGTTGGAAATATGATGCAGAGTGTTGTCCTTGATGGCAACCCACTTAATGAAGATGAAGACATGAGATTGTTGGCATGTGTTGTCCTTGATGGCAATCCACCTGATGAATTTATTCTTGACCTGATGGACTTGGTAAATGATGTAAATCTAATATGAAATGATGTTTGTTAGCAATATGATGCTGAGTGTTGTCCTTGAATGGCAACCCACTTGATGAAGATGATGACAACTTACTTGATGAAGTTGTGCTTGATAGAATATGTCTTGATGAACTAAATCTGATGTATCTACAGTGAGTATAGAAGGCAATGAAGAAAGGAATTCAACATGTGCTAAATCTATGGTGAAAAGAGTATGTCTCAAGGCATACGCAGATCTGTCTAGGAGAAGTCGTGTATGCACGCGGGAAACAACGTTCCAAGTCGCGTATGGGAAAAAGCGCTCATAAAGTGCAAAACCAAGGGTAACCACCATGGTATTGACCCATTGTATTGGGTAATGATTCGTCTAAATGACCCCGTCCAGGAATACCATCGGAAGTAATGTGGTTTTGGCTCATGGTATTGAAAAAGGGTAAACCTATATAAAGAGAAGAAATTCATTGTGCAAATCATGAGTGTGGGTGCAAGATGTCTGAGCTTGAATGAACACTTCTCTCTGAAGTATATCTAAATGGAAAGGGTTACAGTTGAATGATATATCTGAATGCATGAAGCACCTATGAAGAAAATGATGAAGAAGGGAATCTAGATCTGAAATGTATTTGTATTTGCTACATTTTTTTATGGAATGATTAGATCTGAGATGAGGCGAACATCTTTCTGAAGTAAAGGGTTAAATCTGAACTGAATATCTGATCTGGAGAAGTATGCTGCTCTATAATGTCTGAAGAACCATACGCTAGTTTTCCATAGAGGAAGCGCATATATACGCGGCTTCGTTGAAGATAAAGCGCGTATGCGCAGTGAAATTTAAGTGTAGATGTATACGCGGGTTTATGTGAATGGAAGTGCGTGTATACACGGTATCAGTGAACGGAAAGCGCGTATGCAAACTAGGGTTTGTTGAAGCATGGGGTATGAAATGTGTGATCTGTTCTGCTGTGTTACTGCTATCTGTATTCTACAGTTCTGAGTTGTCTGTATCAGTTTTGATGTATGATTGAGCTTAAATGTGTGGAGTGGGTCCAGTCTGAAAATATGATGAAACGTGGCCTGCAAGTTGTGCTCGAAAGGAAGCTTTGGATACAGTGTGAAAATTGATGAAACGTGGTCCATAGAGGTGTTGAGGGTTGTAGCCTTCAGTCAGGGGGTTTTAGCTCCCTTCCAGGTGAGGATGGTAAACGAGATCAGGGGGTCGTAGCTCCCTTCCAGGAGAGGCTGGTAAACGAGTCAGGGGGTCGTAGCTCCCTTCCAGGAGAGGTTGGTAAACGAGTGCAGGTGGGTTCCTGCGTGCTGGTAGGAGTCTGCATCAGCACATCAGTTGTAAGATGTTTTCTCTATAATAAACTATTGAAGGCTGAGCAACGGCAGCGGTGGTTTTCTCCCGACATGGGTTTCAACCTAAAATCTCGGTGTTCATGTGTGATGGTTTATTCTGTTCTTGCTACTCATGTTTACTGTTTATTGAACATCTAATGAATGAATGATGGAATGATATAAGTAAAGAATTAATGGCATAATTAGATCTCTGTGTATACGCGAGTTTCATAAAGGGTATCCGCGTATATACGTGAGTTTGTATCAGGAAAGTAGCGTATGGATTTTAAGGAATGAAAAAGTAAAAGTTTTGAGTATGACCTAAATACTGATTCACCCCCCCCCCCCCCCCCTCTCAATATTTTTTTCCCAACATTTTCCTCCCAGGTGCCCTTAATACAAAAAATTCTTTCAAAATTTTTTCTTGTCTTGTCTATTGGATATATGGAGCAAAACCTTCTTTTTACTGCTTAATGTCTTTCTATGCATAGATCTGGTTTTTTACAGCTCTTGTCTTGATCAACTAACTGCAGATCTGAAGATATTGGCAGCCATATTTGATGTTAGGGCTATTATTTATGCGTAGCTAAAGTGGTATTTTTTCGTACACTTCGACAAAGGATTCATACTAACAGTTTTGCTAATCATTCTGCTGCACCAAAACTTTCACAAAACCTGCTTCTTCATAGTGACAATTATCATTTATGAAGATCAAGCAACATTCCCATTTTATTAAAGATTGATCCACATGATAGCATGCTTGTTTTTAGGCTAGTCCTTCTATGATCATGTCAGCAAACTCATTTTCACAACCACAGGTAAAATATATATATATTTTTTTTCTTTTGTCATTTTTTATTGATTTTATTTTTCTTTTTATAACAATTTTTTTTCTTTATTTCTTTCATTTTTATTTATTGGAAAAGGAGAAATCAAACTTATAATAGGTTGGCATGGCCACCTACCATCCTAACTTTAGATTTCTACTGTACTTGCCGCATAAAATATTCCTTTGTAAGAGGTTGGAAATAAGCTTTAATTCTATGTCCATTCACAAGCAATATTAATTCTCATCCATCAATAGTTTTAATTTCTACTGCCCCATTTTCAAAAAAATTTATCATCTCATAAGGTCCCATCCATTGTGTGTGAAATTTACATTTAAAATTTTTAAATTTAGATTCTTAAAGGAGTACCTGATCACCTGCTTGGAACTGCTTCTTTTTTATTAACTTGTCATGCCATTTCCTGACTTGTTGTTGCACCAACACATTCTGTTGAACAACATATCTTCTGAATTCATCTAGCTCATTTAGTTGCAATAGATGTTGCTATTATGCTTTTGAGAGATTTAGTCCCACTTGGACTGCATTTCAGAAAGTCTTTATTTGGAATTTAATCAGCAACAAGACTTGCTTCCCGTACAACATCTCATAAGGTGTATGACCTGTACTATTCCTCCAATTGGTTAGATAAGCCCATAAAGCTTCAAGTAACCTACTGGCCCAATTGTTCATATGAATATTTATTGTTTTGGTGAGGATAAATTCGATCACCTTATTGGTAGATTCACCTGGTCGTTTTCTTGCGAGTGGTACAATGTTGATTTCTAGTGCCAAAATTTATATTGATCCATAACACCTTGAACCAGATTAGAAACAAAATGTGGTCCATTTTCAATCACAATCTCTTTAGGAACACCAAACCTAGTAAAATTTTCAGTAAAAAAAAATTCAACAACGACTTTTTTAGTAGCGAAAGAAACAACTTTAGCCTCTACCCATTTTGTCACAAAATCTGTAGAAACCAAGATATGGTTTTTTTTTAAAGATGTTGGATTTATTGGTCCTACAAAATAAATGGCCCGTTTTTCAAAGCATTTAATCATAACCTGAGGACATAAATGCCTTTCATTGGATTGGACAGGTTGGCCCATTCGCTGACAGCTATCACATCACTTGACATATTTTTTGGCATCCTCAAATAAGAAAGGCCAAAAATAGCCAGCTCGTAAGATATTATATGCATCTCTTTTGTTAGTAAAATGGCCCCCGCAAGGTTCATCAATGGAATATTTCAAAATGTCAAACAATTCTCCCTCTCTTACACATCTACAAATAATAAGATTTGGCCCAATGTAAAAGAGGTCTCCTTGGATCCAAGAGTATCAGGCACTTTTTTGGATGATTTTATGCTTTTCACGAGTAGATAACTGAGGTGGTGCTTTTCCTATGACTAAATAATTGGCTATGTCAGCAAAAAATGGGGAATTTTTTGACACAACAAAAAGATGTTCATAAGGGAAATCATCATTTACAGGAATTTCTTCACCAGGGTTATTTAATCTAGAAAGGTAATCATCCACAACATTATATTTTTTATTTCTACAATAATAGTAACATTAAGTTCATGTAATAAAAGTAACCACATAGTCACTTTTCTGTTAGTTAATAGTTTATTAATTAGATACTTTATGACGGAATGATTTGTATGTAAAAATACTTCATATCCTGTAATATAGTGTTTGAACATACTAATAGCAAAAGTCATAGCTAAAAACTCTTTTTCAGTTACTGTGTAATTTAATTGAGCAGGTAACTAGTTTTTACTAATTTATTAAATAGCATAGGATTTTTTATTTTCTTCTTGTCCTAAAGTTGCGCCAATAGCAATATCTAAGGCATTGGAGGAAATATGAAATAGAAGGGACTAGTCAGGTCCTCGCAAAGCTAGTGCCTATACTAGTTTTTCGTTCAATGCCTCAAAATCTTGTTAGCAAGCCATAGTCCAAGAGAAATCACTATCCTTAGCTAGAAATTGAAAAAGTGGGGTAGCTATCCTAGAAAAAATCTCAATGAATCTTCGGTAATAGCCTGCATGTCCCAGGAATCCCCTCACTTCCCTTTATGTTTTGGGTGCAGGAATATGTACAATAACATCTATTTTAGCTGGGTCTACATGGATACCTTTGTCAGAGATCAGATGACCAAGAACCACTCCTCCTTTGCACATTAATCTACATTTTTTATCACTCAAATCAAAGCAACGAAAAATATTTTTTCTAATTTTTTTAGGGCTCCTTGGAAAGAATCACCAAATATCGAAAAGTCATCCATGTAAATTTCCACACACTTGAGGTCAGCAAAAATAGCCAAAAATTTCCTTTGAAAGGTAGTTTGGGCATTACACTGCCCAAAGGGAAGCACTTGATAAGAAAATTTCCCCCATGGTCATGTGAAGGTAGTATTTTCTTGATCCTTGGGTGAGATATGTATTTGTTTGTAGCCATTAAAGCCATCTAAAAATGAAAATTACTTTTTACTGACAAGGGTATCAAGCACCCGACCAATAAAAGGAAGGGGAAAATAGTCCTTAAGAGTGGATTTGTTCAGTTCTCTATAATCAATGCAAATGTGCCATCTCCCATCTTTTTTCAGGACTATTACCAATGGAGAAACCCATTGGTTATCAGATATAGGATAAATGAAATCAGCTTCTAACAGTTTTTGTAATTCCTCTTTCACAACTTCTCTTAGTGTAGGGTTCATGTGCCTTTAGGGTTGTTGAACAGGTCAAGCTCCATCCTAAATATAAATATGGTGAGTAAAAGTTTCAAGAGGGTTGCCTTTCATGTCCTCATAACTCCATGCAAAGGCATCAAGATGTTCTCGCAACAAACTCACATTTTTTTCTTCTTGGGATGAATCTAGGTATGAGATGATGTGTAAGGATTCACCTAGACTAATATAAACAACATTGGTTCAGGATCAAGAGTACAGGGAGGCGCCGCTAGAGTTTGTTGTGAAGAGGGTTGAAAATTGTAACTTTATTGAAAATCCAAGCTAAATAGTTGACGGAGTCAAAATTTGGCATTGTATCTAGATTGTTCAAGAAGTCTCATATCTCACCCTCCTAAGTTGAATTGGTGTGATGATGTATCAATGAAATAGATTGAATCTGCTCATCACTACTATAGTTTAGCCATGAGGTATCTCGAAGCTCCTATATAGATCTAGCAGGTGGATATAAGGTGAATTTCCTCCTATTATCTCCATAAGAAATGTACATATCACCATAATGACACCCAATATAAGCTTCATTTGTGGCAAGCCATGGTCATCCCAGGATTAGGGGATGCCCTCCAAAAGGATTTGTTGGCTGAAGCACATTAAAATATGTGGGGTATTCCCAAGAATTGAATGAAACAACCACATCATCTAACACACCTTCTGGCTTGATTTTGATTCTATGTGCAAGTTCAATCACAATAGGGATAGGATGAATGCGAACCAGCCCAAGTTGATCCATGGTTTTCTTAGCCATAAGATTAATGGTTTCCCATAGGTCTATTAACACATTCAATACAAGGAAATCACCTATCTAAATAGAAACAACCAAGTTTCTAGGATCGGTATATTTCTACATTTGTACGCATCCTTTCATTAACTCAGTTGCTCTTCCAACGAAATGAATAGTTTGAGGTTCTACTCTTTTCCTTCATGGCTTCTTAAGAATGAGTTCCAAAATTATTTTTGTATAGCTAGGGATCTCTTTGATATCCTGAAGAAAAGGGATCTTTATAAAAATATCTTAAGCTTTAAAGCCAGACTAGACTCAGGAGTGGGGTCATTCTTATCCCTAACTAGCCTCTCTGTGTAGGGAGGCTGGTTTGAGGAAGATGGAAAAAGATCTAAAGGTTTGGGGATAGGTTGAATGGTAACATATCATTTTGAATGATTATGATATTCCTCCTCACCTTTCTCCTCAATAATCACCATATGTTGTTTTTATTTTTCTTGTTTTATTACCCTATCTGATCTCAAGTGAAGGTCATTCACCCCAACTGGCATAGTATGATGAATGGGTGGAGGAATATGTCCCATGGAATGAATCATTTGAACTACCTTATTATTGTGGTTCGGTATCGGTTGAGCAGGCAATTGTGGTGGTCGAAAAGGTGGACGTAAAGGTAATGGTGGCATATGTTGACTTTGCTGAGGTAAGGTTGGAAATGATGTTTGTGACATCGGATAAGGTGCATATGTAGGAGGATATGATTGCATGGGAGAAATATAGGAATAATGAGGATGGGTTGATCCCTTCCTTACTTGTTTCCAAGTTGGATGAGATTTCCCATGCAAAAATGATTCTCATGTTGCCAAGGTTCATAGTGATTTGTATTATGATAGGAATATGGTGGTGCATTATAACTGAAAATTTGTTGTGCATGTTCAGGAACCATACTTGTACCTACTTGAGGGCAAGTTTTTCATGCTCCCACAGCATGTAATGGCTGAGATTCATATTTCTCTCTTTTAAATGCTACTTTCAATATTGTTATAGAAGGGCACTATTCAGTACTATGTTTTCCTGCACAAATCACACATTTATTAACACCTTTAACATCAACATGACATTCTCTTAAAAAATGTTTTTCCCCTACACTTTGGACAATAAATAGACAATGAATATTATTCTTCTACAATTTTTTGTTGAAATTTCAAAGATTCTATTTGTTTGCTAATGGTGTTCCTTATTTCAACTTTCATATTTTCCATTTTATTATCAAAACTAATGATCGTAACATCTGTAGATCGAAGTTTATTATTTTTACTTCGAACTCTTCTACCAGATCTAGATTGGTTTTGTGAGAGATTCCTACACAAGTCACAAATATGATAAAAAACTTTCTGAGAAATATCTCCTTATCCTAACAAATTCAAGTTGTTTCTAGCATCATCAGTAAGCCCACATACAAACAAGGTTCTAACAATACTTGGATCAAATTTTTGTTTTGACCTTTGGAGGATATATAGAAATATTTATAGATAATCTTCCAAGGTTTAATCATTACTTTGTACAATACTGAAGATCGCATCCTTCATTTCTCTAGTTTTTCAATATTCCTGATATTTGAAAAAAAAATCTCTTCATTTGTTCCCAAGAAGCTACAGTATTCCTTCCCAACCTCATGAACCAGTGCAAGGCTAAATCCTTTGGAGTTGCAGGAAATAACTTTAAATTCAGGGCATCTATGAGTAATCATAGCTTATAAATAATATATAAAATTCAAATAAGAAAGAATCTAGGTCCTCATGTACCTTACTATGGAAATGAGGAAGAGATGATGGTGGAATGTTTTTCATTTTCACAACTATGTCTAGATCCACGATTGGAAATCCAAAGTTGGATTTCTACTCATTTATTTGATTCTCACCAGTCCCCTCAGCATGGTCCTCGTGATATGACATTTTGTACCTCCAATCGAACCAATCTCAACAAAATGAGAAGGTTGACTATGGATTAAATCAGTTTGAATTCCAATAGTTCCCTTATTCCCCTTTTTTGGTTGTGTCACTCCTGCAATACTATTTCCAGATTCCAAGTGGATAGTTCCTACGTGATGGTTCTGTGTTTGTTTGGACTTTCTTCTTGCAAAATATGGCCCAATATGAGAAAAAAATTCAGATTTATCAATGTTTCTTCAGCCCTTATTGGGCTTCGGGCCCCTACCCTTTTTAGGAATTCATCTTAAAATAATGAAACAAAAAATGACAAAACTTAAAATTACAGGAAAAAATAATCAACACTAACAATAATCCTTCAGGAAATAGAAGCACACTACATAAAAAAAAAGCAGACCTACCCGTACTACAAAAAAAAAATCGGAAATTTATCACCAAAACTTTAACGCCTCCTCGACAATGATGCAAAAATGTTGGTTGTCGGATTTGTAATTCAAAAAACTCCCTCAAGACTTAATTTTCAACCTCAGGCTTCATAATATTCAAGGCAGAACATAGGAAATGCCAAGAATATTGGTATAAATGTTTTTCTAAATTTACTTTTGTCTTCCTAATTACACTTGTATAATCGAAGGAATGAAAGCAAAAAACACCAAGGAAATTCTGGTACTAAAATCAACAAAAGGAAACACTTGCAAGAATTGAATGGAAATAACTTGAATGAACATAAATCAATCCTGGTAAATGAAAAGAGAAAGCAGATCTATATGGCTGAATGAAAGTATAGTAAAATACTGAGAGGATAATGGAACTTTTAGTTATATTTGTCTTTGTTATAAGTGTTCTATTATTGGACTAGTTCAACGTTCCTGTACTACGACAACGCTCCTGTACTCGAACACCCTTCCTATAAAAGAACGATATTATTGTACCAAAGCATTGTTCCTGTACTAGTCTTTTAGTTCCTGCAATGTATATCCTTACTATTCCAAACCACTTGTATGAAACTTAAAGAGCGATAATTGTAGATCAATTAAATATAAATCAGAGAAAGGAATGAAATCATAAATGAATCATTTAAAGAAACATAATTATCTATATTTACTCATTAATAAATAGATACTTTGAAATAATTGAAAGAGAATTCGGTCAAAAACAGAGTTTCCAAAGAGGTAAACATTTTAATCCGAGAGATAGAGAATCCCTTAGAATGCTAGCACTCGTGAAAAATATTTATATCCTTTTAAGGCAGATGCCTCAAGTCAAGAATCTTTGCAAGAGACCTCAACTATTTACACAAGAGATCTGGCACATGTATAGTCTCTGTGGTCTGAACGGGGTTTCACCAATACTCCAGAGATGTGAATAAACTGAGCAATCTAATCCCTAAGTGGTACACACTTGCTAGGAGTATAAACTCTACCTTATAAATGAAACAGACTGTTACATAATATAAATAAAACAAATTGCATAAATTAATTGTTCTCGCTTGAGATAAACCACACTTTGCAGACTGAAATGTATTAATTTAAAACATGCTTTTACAAAAAGGGAAATAAATGCTCACAATGCATAAATGAAAGGAAATGAAACACTACAAAATTCTTGAATAAATGTAAATGAAATCAAACTGTCAAACCCCTAGATCTAGTTAAAACACAACTCATAAATAAATGGAAATATATAAAGTTAAATACATCAAATAAAAATGCCTTTACTCTAAATATTCATATGAAATACTAGCACACTCTTGTAGACAAAGGGAGAATGAGCTAGGTTGGTTGGGCCCTAGCCAACTAACTCATTTCCCTTACGAAAGCTAGAATATCAAATGCTTAAACAAATCATCCACATAAAATATGAAACCATGGATTAACAAACTGGAATAACTCCTTGTATTAATTCAATATGTGAAAATATTTAACATAAGTTCCAAATTCCAGCTTAGAGGTGGGAAATACAAAATAAAGGTACAAAATTCTCCAAAGTATCACTAACTGATCTATCCTAGAAACCTTATTAAATACAATACTCAGCTCTTTGGTCGCAACAGAAAAGAAACAAGAAATGTATATTTCAGCTCTCAGCTATTAGAAGAGGCTAAGTTGGGATGTTCGTAAAAAACCCTAGCCTTCTTCTTCCCACATTCTCCTCAACGCTGCGAGCCTAATCAAGGTGTGAAACAAGTCTAAAAACTGGTTCTTCACAAAAGAGTGTGCGTCAGTCAATGAACTATCTTGATTATCTATAGTAATACTATCGGTTGTCCCATGACTGTAGGAATGGCAGACAATACTGGAATATTCCTAAACCAACCATCTTTATGATAATTAGTGCCTCTATTTTACCATGCTCTTCACAAAAGAAATATATAAGTTACAAATAAAAACTAAACCATTTTAACCCAGTTTAATTAATAATTAAGCTTATGTAACGTATGATTTCAAAGCCATGAAGGAGTGCAGGAATGGGTGAAAGGGTTAGGTTCCACTTGTAAAATAGAGGGTTTGGATAATGTGGCTAGGGTAGGATTAGGGGTAAAAATACGACAATTTTGCCACCAACAATCATTTTTTTTTGCAGTATGGAAGGAAGTGTTATACCACCTTTCAGCCAGAGGTAACCACTTGACCCATTGTGTTTGTTTATCAGATAGAAAGCAATGAATATATCCTCATAAACATTTATTCACTATCTCAATTTTTCCATTAGATTAAAGATGATAATATGAGTTATGAACTAATTGACTACCAAGTAAAAAAATAATTATGTCCAAAAGTTTCCTGTGAAAATGGGAGCTCTATCACTTACAGTAATATTTGGGTTTTCGTGTAACTTTTAAATTATTTCCATAAATGTAGTAGCAACTGTATTGTCTTTAAAAGGATGAGTTAACACACAAAAGTGTGCATACTTTTTAAGTCTATCGACTACCGCCACGTTGACACTCTTTCCTTCGGACTTGGGTAAACCTCTGATAAAATGCATTGAGACCTCCTCCCAATGCTAACATGGAATGGCTAAAGGTTTTAATAGACCTAGGGTATTAATTGTCTCAACCATGCATTCAAAAAAAAACTTATGAGTATCATAGTTAAGTCCATCCTAAAAAAATACCTTCTTAACCATGTGGTATGTTTGTAAACATTAGAGGAAATTTCACCCTAAATGTGGCCTCCTAAGGAAAAATAATAAAATAATAGAATAAGGGTTATGAATTTTGGAGGGTAAAGAAGAAAACTATTTTTTTAATTGTATTTTTGGCTTATCTCCTTATAGGTTTACTCAAATTTCAAGTGTAGACACTCTTTGGATGAATCATTAAATTTCTTCCAACGCGTACCCATTATGCATACTTTTGAGAAGACTCAAATTGATAAAAATTGAAGATATATTAGAAAAGTGTGTTGAACACATTTTTTTAATGTATCTACATTTTTTATCAATGTGGATCTTCTCAAAATTATGCATGACCAATACTCATTGGATGCAGAATTTAATTCCGCATCCAGCTAGTGTTACACTTTAAATTTGAGTAAACCTATAAGGAGATAAGCCAAAAATACAATTAAAAAAAGTAGGTTTTCTTCTTTTCCCTCCAAAATATTTACATGTACCTCTTTTTAAATTTAAATGATTTTGATTGGTTTAAATATTATGACATGGAAATTACATGAAATTTTAATGGGAAATTTTAGTCTAAATTTTTCTCTTCTCCTAAAGGAGAGGTGTGTAATTCCAAAAGAATATTTTGTTTGAGTTGGGAATTATTACATAGGTATAATAAATATTTGTACCATAATGAGTCATTTTTCCAAATAACTTTATCTTATGTAATGGGATCTTGTTGCAAATTTTGAATGAGTATCCATGCCTCTTATTCATTCTTCCATTCCTTTCTCGTTTCATTTATCTAGTCAGTTTGGATAATAGAAATGGCATAGAGAAATGCTTCCACATCATCATCTTCCCTTTTGTGTAGATGACTTAAAATACATAACCCAACATATTAGTGACCCGTTTTTGTTTTTCTTCTTAATATAATATTTGTTCCAAAAATTATTTGAGACTATCATAATCTATTTTTACTTCGAAATGTCTTCCCATTAGGTATGAGCATCATCACTTCAGGGCACGTAGTATTTTCAACATTTCCTTCTCATGAATAGGCTTGTGTAAATATTTTAAGTTGATTGGAAAACATTGAAAAGTAATGGTTCTTCCTTATTGCATTAGAACAACACCAATTCCATTTCCTAAGGCATCAAATTCCACCATAAAGGTTTTCGTGAAGTTTGGAGTAGCTAAAACCGAATCTTGGCACATCACTTCTTTAAGATGTTCAAAGGAATTAGTTGCTTCCGGAGTCCAAAAAAATGCATCGGTCTTCAGTAATGTTGTTAGAGGTGTTACTATTCTCCCATAATTATTAATAAAATTAGGATAATACCCTAACAACTTGACAAATCCTTGAATATGATTTAGTGTTGGGGGAATTTTCCATTCCTTAACACCCTCATGAGATACAATATGACCCAAATATTCCACCTCTTGTACCCAAAAGAAACATTTGGATATTTTTGCATACAATTTTTTCTCCTACAATAGTTTGAGCACCTTTTCAATATGTTGAACATTATCCTTCCAAGGCTTCTTATAGATTAGAATTTCATCAAAACATACTAACACATTTTCTAAGGGCTTGAAAATGGAATTCATCAAACCTTGACATGTGGAAGGTGCATTTGTAAGGCCAAAATGCGTGACCAAAAAATTCATAATGACCTTCATGAGTTCTCAATGTTGTTTTTGGAATTTATTCAGTATTCATTATAATTTGATGATATCCTGAAAGAATATCTAGCTTGCTAAAGTGTTTATGCCTTGAAAATCAGTGCAACAACATCTAGGAAAATCATTCAGTTGGGGACTTGAAAACCGTCCCTTTTCCATTTGGAATTGTGGCTCCGGCTGGATATGTGGGACCAATCTCCCAATTTAATATAGTTGGAGTGAATGAATGATTTGATGTCTAAGTGGAATTTGATATATTGAAAAATAAGCAAGCTTGCAATAAACAGTAAATCTATCTATTTATATTCATATATCTATATCTATCTCTATCTATCCCGAGATGAAACCTTTTCTTTGTGTGATCTACAAAATAATCTTTCAATGAGTGCAAATGAAGATCATACATTCATTTAGAAATATGAAAGACATTTAAGATAATTGATTTAATTAAAAAGTTAATTAAATCAATTAGTGAATCTTATATCTCAAATTTTACAAAGTTAATGTATTGCATATATACATAAATGATAACAACATAACATGTTCAAAAGTGAATTGATGTCAAACCATGTTCAAAAAAATATATAGAACAACACATCATAATATAAATGAAATATTTCTCATTTTAAATTCAAATTAAACATATAACATAAAAGTACCATATATATATTTACTCAACTCATTTGAGAAATAACTCTCGGTCCGGCCTTTTCTATTCAGAAAAATTTAAGAGTACAAAAGTGCAACATATGTAAAGTTTTATTTTCAAAATTTCAGGACCCCTTATTAAAAGACATGAAGGGGTTTAAATATAAAACTAATAAGTCTTAGAATAGCCATTACAATAAAAATTTAGGATATTTAAAACAACTCTCCTTAAAGTAAGTAAAGTTAAAATCGAAATAGAAATTAAAGGGGCGATTTGTTGGCTGACTGTCTGTTGTCCCTTCTTCCATTTTCTTCTTGAGTTGAAGAACATTAAGCATAGGCTTAACCTCAGGAGGCTGGCCTGGCCTAATGCGTAGGTGTCCAGTAAAAGCAACATAATATGATGGAGGTAGCATGTATGAGGACGTATTTGTAAAGAAGTGAAGCATGAACCATTGGCTGTGAGGCTTCACTAGATATCCCCAGTATCTTTCCCAGTCTAACTTTTCTATCTTCATAATATGCTCCTCTTTCACTTTTGATACTTCTTGCCATTGCCTTATCAAATATTTTACCAAGGGTAATGCACCAGGAGGACATCTATCTATGATATTTGTTGCGATCAGGTTCTGGCTGCTAGTTTCCACAATGTTCATGGCAATATCTTTAGCTCTGGTTATTTCCCTTTCCAATTTATTTAGTTGTATATCCAAATTTGTGAACAATATCTCTTTCTTTGATTCTTCAATTATGGCCAAGTTTTCCTTTCAGCCGTCAGAAGAATCCTGTTCAGTAAAAAATTGGGATACCATATCATCTATCTCATCAAAACTAATCGTCATATCAGCAATGGTATTCACAAGTGAATCACTTTACTCACATAATTCAAGGATGTTGGTTAATTTTTGACAAAATATGGCCTGTTGTTGTGCCAATAGGGTGTTTAATTCTAAAGCTTCTTTCCTAAACTCATCAATATTTGTAACATCTTTCATTTTCCTAATGGAGATTTGTAATTCATCAATTTGAGTACCTTTAGAATTAATTTCACCTTGATGTTGAATTTTCAATTGGTGCATGCTCTTTTGAAGTTGTGTGATTTGTACCTGTAGCTGATGACTAACACTCGTATTTTCTGCTTTTAAATATGTTTCAATTTGAAGGATATTTTCATCTTTTTGTTTCATCCGTTGATGAATCTTTGATCCTTTGTCAATAGTTGCAGATTCATAGGCTCCTACAAACTGTGATAACTGAGTTAGATCCTATGAAGGATCTGACTCGGTATCATTCCAAACAATGTCCATTGACATATCTTCTTGAGTGAGAGTCTGGGAATGCTCTATTCTTCTCCTTTTTTTCTGCCTACTAACAACTTCCTTGTCCCTAGGACTATAAAAAATTTCCAAGGGAGGGATTTATTGAACCATCTTTGTTTGTTTTTCTTTGAGTTTGAGGTCAAACTCTTTCCAAACATACGTGAGATTGCTAGGGAAATCTAGATATATTGTTTGAACTTCAACTCACTTCTCCCGCTCTGGTGTATTAATGACCTCGGTATTCTTAATAGCTGATTTTCTTTCTTTCTGAGTCATGGTTTGAGACACATCCAAGATCTTGAGTGGAATTGTGTCTAGTCTCTCATTGCTGTGTTGCTGAAACTTTAGTAGTTGTGGTGGGTGAAGGCATAAATTTTCCAACTTCTTAATTGCAACATAGTTTTCAATAGACTCAAACAAGTCATTAAAATTATCATCTGCGTGCACAAAGGGTCTGATTTTCACTTCAATAGTGAAGTTATTGGCTACTTTCAGGGGATCATATTGTCTGTTTAGAATTTTAAATAATTTCAAAAATTATATTTGGCCATTTTCCACTATAGCATGCTTATATTTTTCTAGTCCATACACACCACAATTAATTGGAAAGGAATGACATAATGCATTCTAGGCTTCTTTCAAAAATCCGGTCAGACCATTTCCCACAGTTTGGTATGTGATTTCTCTTATGAGAATTTTATTAGGAACATATAGGGGTAAGACATGTGGATGAGCTAGGCTCCCAAATACTCATTTATAGGTGAATGAATTCTCACCAAACCACCTTCCAATACAAGAAAAATCGGCTTGGGCCTCTTTTGAAAGTCTGGGGGGATTTCTCATTGAAAACAACTTCAAAAACGGGTAGTATAACTCCACGACATATTTTGTAAAAATCACTTTCATATTTGGACTCCCAAAGAATACTATGAAATACATGAATGGGAATGGTATCTTGGGTAGTCCATTTCCAGCTCATGGCTTAAAAATATGATGTAAAACATATCACATCCATAATATAACCGCTCATATAAAACGAAGGAAATATTTTAGAGGAGATAGAATGGTTATTTCTATATTCTAAAATTTGGGTGGAAATATTATTTGACATAACATTTCCCTAGTCCATAACATAAGCATCTTCTACCGCTTCCATAAGGGCAGCCCATTCGACTGAAAATTGAGTCGTGTCTGACTGACCAAAAAGTATAGACATCATAGCTGAGATATAGAAATAGGGACTTGCAAGAGAATCAGTAGAATACATACCCTTTTCATCGTTCTTGTGCTTTTTAGGATTTCTCCTCCACTATTTTATTGGGTTCTATTTGAGTTCATTTTCCTTAGTGAAATTTGCAAGGAATTCCTTATCGTAAATCTTATCAAGGTCCAGAATATGGTACATTAGATTCAGGTCTTTCGCTTTAAAGGAACCAATAATTTTTCCTCTACTGGTAAGAAACGTCATGTCCTCGATATTAATATTGTCGATGATCCACCTTACCATATTAGTATATGGTAGTATCTTGCACCTTGTTGCAATTTGGTGAAGAAAAAAATTAGCTACATCTTCAATTATAGCTTTAGAATAATTTGGGGCATCAGTTACTTCTTTTCTTTGGATTTTGCGAGGTTTTTGGTCTTCAAACAACTTATACATAGATTCCCATAGAGAGGATCCACTTTCATGTCTACAAGTCGTATATGTGAACACAGGAAACATCTTTGTTCTCTCTGAGGTAGTAGGTGCATTATTAACAGAAGCCATATGCTTATTTTGTTTCTTCAAAGCCTTATAAATTTTTGGAGAAATTTAATTACTCGAACTTGCATGTAAATAAGTAAGAAAGATTAAGTGGGAATAAGGAGCCTTTGAGTTTTACAATACACACAAATACCATAGTAAATAGAAACATTACAAATGGATGTGACTACGCATGTTGATGGGATATGAATTGAATGCTCGTTGCAGGGAAATGATTATGGCGGTATGGGAAAGAAAACCATTAATTTATGACATTGATAAATGATATGGATTATCTTGCTATTATAATAATTTCTCAATTAAAACTAGATATATTGCATTACCTCATGACTTGTGTGTAATATCTTCATTAAATACTAATGAGGCCAGCTTTTATGCCGATCACGACATCATAATTGCAATATCAATGAAGTTAATAATATGCAACATATGTTTGTTTGAAAAGCATGCGATATGTGATGTGTGATCTCTTTATCGCATCAACAATTTATGAGTGATAACAAAATATATAGGTTGAGCTTTTGTGATGTTGCGATGCCATATGCTTATTGCATTGGCAAGTATGAGTGGGAGTAAAATAAGGGTGTCAAGAGAAACTGCGATTTGTGAAATTCCATAGGCTGACGTGGCAGAAGTCGGTCCCACGGTATTGTTTATCAGATTTATTTATAAATATGGCTTTTTCCTCATATAAAAGCATTTCAGTTATATGCATTGGATTGAAAACATGTTTCAAATCATTATTTTCGAGGTACATCCGTTATGTAAATGATTTTGTGATTTTCGACATGATATTTACCTTCGCTTAAGTATTTGGAAAGCCAATTTTTAAAGTTTTCATCCCCTTTTGACCCCTAGCTCTATAAAAATGAATACTCTAAGGGTTTATTTGATTAAACTCTAAAAATTAAAAGGGTTCCTATTATTTTCTAAAGTAGCTATGGCTTAAAATAATGGGGGTTGTTGATTTACACAATAATTGGCGATTCACTGGAAGAACCAATTATCTCTAAAAAACAATTTCTTTAGTATCTTCAAATAAGTAGAGATATTTTTAGGAAACAAGAATTATTTTCAAAATATTTAAATGAATAAAATTACTCTGAATAGAAGCCCACGTGGTGTAGAGCAGTAGGTGATGGGGTGCACTATTAAGGCACTCTGTCTACAAGGTCACCCTAGATGATTAGGATTAGTCTAAACTACCAAAAAAAAAATACCGTGAATATAAAAAACTCATATATATCCTTAATATTTTATAAACCATTCATAAATAAATATCTCCTTTGCTCTATATCAATCATTATATTTTTTAGAAGGTAAAGTAAATGTTCCTTTTGTAACTTGGCTTTTTAATTTTCTCCTTTTGTCATATGTAGAGACATTGTTGCTAGTGAAAATTAATAGCTTAAGAAAGGTTACCTTTTAACCATCAATGAATCAGTGTCCCATCCATTTATGTACAATTTATTTTAGTTAACTCCTTAGTTACTCATTGTTAATTTTTCTCTTAAAAATTCATTGTCTTGGCTTCATGATCAAAAAGTGACAATGCCATTCACTAATTTATGATTTAGACTAAACAAGTTGGCTCGTGATGAGACCCCTTGTCTTATGATTTTAGTAATCATGAGCCATTACCTTGATTTGGTAGATAGTTGTGAAATGTTAGTTAATCATTAACTTATGATCATGGTAAGAAAGCTTGTGATGAGACTTCTTATCTTTTTAAATTTATTATATTTTTGAATTACACTCTAAAAAAGGTATTTTCAATGGATGGGGAAAATCATTGACTCCTTAATAGTTTTGGATGACAGTTTAGAGTTAAAGATGCTTAGTTACAAAAAGTATTTTCTTTGTAAAGATGAACCTTTTTTCAGATTGATAATAGATTACAAAGACATTACAAATTTTGAGTTTACAAAATTTACAATTTCGATGAAAAAAATTTCAGAGTTCTATAGTATTCATTCAATTTTCTACATTGGTAATTATTTCCTTAAAAAGTTATATTATTCAAAAATAAAAACATAAAATAATTCATAGGTGTTGTGAATAACCATAAGCATGTAATCAAACGTTATTTTCTAAAATAATGAAAAGAAAAGGATATAATATGTTATCACACATAAATTTTCAAAAGTTCATTGATAGGGTCACTCACTGTTACACCATTTTTTGGTCATCTAACCTTTCATCATTAGATGGACCCAAGTACACCATGTAAGACCAGTTTTACCCCAAGTAAAACTGCTTTCACTATGTTAATTAGGAGACCCCAACAGGAATAATTAATTAAACCATAATTTAATTATTATTCCCAGTCATGTTTAACCCAAAAACAAAGAAATTAATGAGATAAACCCATAGTTATCTTATTATTTTCTAGGAATAATTATTTAAATAATATTCCTTGTTAAATATGACCAAATCAACCACCATTAATTAGATAAATCATTATTTATTTGATTATATCCCAACCACTTCCTTAAAAAGATAAATAAATCATTTATTTATTTATTCTCTACTAATCAAGGGATTTGACCCAAGTCAAACACCCTTTCCCTCCAACAAATAATAATAAAATATTCCATAGAAGTGGATCTAGATTTGATTAACATTATTTTAATCATGCACCAAGATCTAGAATGACCCAATATTTTGTTATAAATAGGAGGTTTTTCCCCATCATTCTTCACCTTTTGTTGCCTATTAGATCACTCTGGATCTATACACTTGGTCTCATTTTTCCACCATTTTCTCCCATTGAGCTCTACTTTCTGCATTGGGTTTTCTACATCTACAAGAGAGAGAAAGCTTAGATCTGAAGTGCTGAGGACTACAAAGAACCCATCCCATTGAGGAGATCCGGATACACCTTCTTGTTTCCTCCCAGGTGCCCTGTAATATAAAAATTCATTCAAAAATCGTGTTCTTGTCTTGTCTGTTGGATGCATGGAGCAAACTCTTTACTTTACTGCTTAATGTCTTGCCATTTATAGATCCGTTTGTTGCAGCACTTTAACTACTAATTGCAGATCTGAAGATGTTTTGCAGCCATTATTGTTGTTAGGGCTATTAGTTATGCGTAGCTAAAGTGGTTCTTTTTCGCACACTTCGACGAAGAATTCATACTAACAAATGGCGACTCCACACGGGTTTTAAATTACGACCGCTGTCGTTTTTCATATTCCTGCATATCCAGCTACTTCAGGCCCTAGGGCTTCTTTTCAGCCGCTTAGTTTTCCTCTTTTTATGTCATTTTTCTCACATAAAACCCTAAAAACTTAAAATTTCTAACTTCCGTGTGTTTCTGGCCCTATTGCGCAGGTAAGCGACACCAGCCGCAACTGAGACGGCAACTTTTCTGAAAATCTGCCGCCGAGACAACCGGAACAGAGGGGTCGCACTTTTTGGCCCTAAACCTGCGACCTGGACCTCCAGGTCACACTTTTCAGCCTGTTTTCTGCGACCTGAACTCAGATCAGGTCAGAAACTGCGACCTGCCTTTTTTCCAGCATTTTTTCTGCAATTTTTCTGGGTTCTGCTGCAGCTTCTGCCAGGGTTTTCCAGCCTCTGTCTCAGCCCGCCTCGACCAAGATCTGATCTGTTTTTACTCATCTAAGTGGGAACCCAGCCCCTTAGGGCTTTAGTACCCTCCACTTTTTGTGGAAGAGTTTTAGCTGTTTCAGCCGTCGGTTTCAGAGCTTCAGCCCCCTCTTTTCCAGATCTGTTACCTCCCTTTCAGATCCATTGAAATCGGCCCTTTTTCCTTTCAAATCACCTCTTGTCGTTTTGTTTGGACCTCCTTTGAAGGCCTCCGCCTCCCCCCTCCGGTTATTTGCTGATTTCCCTCCTTTTTTTCCAGCCACCTTGCCTCTGTCTCTTGGCTGTGATCTGCACCTCTTGCCTGCAGCTTTATCCTCCAGATCTCTGTCCCTTTTGACCCTAGATCTGTTGAGCTCCCTTTATGTGTGTTTTACATAGTTTTTCCCTTTATTTTCAGCATAGTTGTGAGAGACCCACCTTCTTGGGTTAAATAGATGCATACGTAGCTGTTATTTTTCTGTTATTTCAGTGTTTTATTCTGTTCTCTGTAGGTTTATTTTCAGCGACGCAGCACACTTTTTTCTTGCTCTCAACAACGGAAAGGGTTTAAAAATTAAAATTAACGCACGCCACACACTGACCCTAAGTGAAGAAGCGCCTGGTTAACACCGCCTGGCAAAGACTCTAAAATCAATTGTCACTACACCTTATCTGCCCTTGACCTTTCTTGATTCCGTCCCCTTCTGCCCTTGTCGGTTTCCTTCTTCCTGTCATCATTGCGCCCCCAAGGCGCCTTTCCCGGAGACTTCTTGGCCTTCACCCTCAGTTTCCGGTTGATCAACCTGCTCCGCACCGCCGTCGTCGAGCCAGTCCACCTTCGAGTCCGCACTCCGACTCCTCTCCTGATTCATCGGGTCCTCCTTCTCCTTCTGGTTCTCCCCCTGTTACCTTCACTATGTCTGGTCCAGGGCCTAACGCTAGCGGTTCTCCCAGCCCCAATGCTGGCCCCACTTCTAGCGGAACCACCACAACCACTACCCAGGCCACCCCTGTGCTGCCATACATTGCAGGCCTCAGCCTCCCCGATTTCCATCAGTTGATTAATGACCCTATTCACCATAATGCTACCTGGCCCGCTATGCCCACCAAGCTGCCCTCTGATATCCCTAAGTTCGAGGGCCTTAATGGAGAAGATCCAACCAATCACGTCCGGTCTTTCCACATGTGGTGTTCCTCCAATTCCATTACCGATGACTCCATCCGTCTTCGTTTGTTCCAATGCATGCTTACCGGCGAAGCTTCTAAATGGTATGTCGAACAAGCCACCTCTTCCCATACCACGTTCGAGACTCTTGCCCAATCCTTTTTGTCATACTTCCAGCTCCCTCTCCGATACGACACTGGCACGGAGCTCTTGACTTCCTTTAAGCAATCCTCTTCCACACGCCTTTCTGCCCATGTTCAAGAATGGCGACGAAGACGGAGCTTATGTCGAGCCCCTCCCTTTGAAGATCGGGTTTACATGGACTGGTTCCTTCGCACCCTCCCATCTCCCATCGGCAAAGATGTCGCCTCTCACTTTCCTCAATCCGAAGAAGCCGCCCTCCAAATAGCTTTAAAATATGACCTGATCTACGCTCAACTCGGCTATAAGCGTATACCGTTCTTTCCCGACATCCCTGTGCCCGTGGCGCTAACCCCCGGGCATCTCATTCCACCGACCTGCATCGTTGGATCTCTTCCCACCCATCTCAAGCCACCCTCCTACAGCCATGGCCCCCTCAGAAGGGGCCACACCTCCAAGACTCTTCCCCTCCCCGACAACATGCACCCAGATCACGCATGCCTCCTCCTTTTGGCCCAAACCCTCGCTTACCTCAATGTCGCCCAACCCAACCCTTACTTTATCCACAAACCGGGTGCACCACTTCCTCCAAGATATGCGTCGCCTCCCTTGCCTCCTCACCACCTGCAACAGCCCTTACAACCCCCTCCAGGGCAAGTATTTGCATAGCAGGGTGCGTTTATTCCCCCTTCTTCTCAAAGAAGGCGGAGAGGCAACCAGAACCCATCCGCCCCCGGTAACCGAGGACCCAATTCTGGTATGGACCCTACCCCACATTCAACAAACTTCTCACTACGGCATTCCGCCCAGGCCGGACAGGCCGCTTCACACAAACAAGCCCTGTTCGTGTTGCGGTGTTTACGGTCACTACACTCACGATTGTCCTCTCTTACCCCAGATGCGACAGATGTGGGAGTCTCAAGCCACATTGCGCGGACAACACGCCTCCCCTCATGCTTTTCCTAATGTGGCCACTACCCAGCCAGCTGTGTTCACTGATCCTTTCCCTCAACAGGGATTCGTGGCTACCCAACCCCCCGACAGCCATGTAGCCACCCCCTCGTCCATTTCTGGTTCCTCTGATTACCAGATCCTTATGATGCGCTCCGATCCTTCCCCTTCCGTCGACCTTCACCTTCAAACTCGGTCTCGCCAGTACCCCAAGCCTCCTACTCAGTCTGCTCCCGAGCCTCCATCTCCAGGTTCTACAGAGCCTCTTTCGACATCTAGTGGCCCCTTACACATCCCTCAACCCAAAGTTGAGGTTCATTCAAAGATTCCAAAGGGCCCATTATGCCGAAATGCTGCTTCCGGTCGAGCCGCTCAGTCGTATAGTATAGTAGATGATTTGGCGCAATCCCCTGCTGCCATTTCCACACTGGAACTCCTCCAGTCGTGCCCTTCTCAAAAGAAGGCTCTACTATCTGCCGTGGGCGCTGTTGATCCTGTTGATGACCAAATGATTGTTTTTGACGCCACTCAATCGGACCATCCTCCTCTTCCTCCTTCCGTTGCTTTCCAAATCCCAGTCAAAATCCGGAACGCCACTGTATCCCGGTGTATAATTGATGAGGGGCATCCACCTGTGTGATGTCCGCTTCGGTTTGGAAGCAACTCGGATCCCCTGAGCTGGCCCCTTCCACGATCACCCTTCGAGCGTGGGACGGTCATGCCTCCCAGCCTATTGGCCTGTTTCGTAACTGTCCCATCACCCTCGCCGGTAAGACTATTTGCGTTGACGTCGAAGTCATTGACGCCCCTCTAGACTACAACATTCTATTGGGGCGAAGCTACACCTATGCCATGTCTGCTGTCCCATCCGCGGTTTTCCGCAAGATGTCTTTTCCACATAATGGGAAGATAGTCACCATCGACCAGCTATCTTATCATGAGCCTCCGTCTCAGACCTCCTCCGAGATGACCATCTCTTCCATAGCCAACAAGCAAACCGTCGATTCTTTGACCAGTGTCTCCCCCGGCGTCTATAAAGATTCCACCCTGCTTGGTACTTTTCCTCATCTTCCCCCCCCTCCTGTTACTGATCCTAGCTTGTCGAATGTTTGCATGATGCAATCGTCTCAGGCTGCCCATAAACGGCCTGCCTCGGCTAGTCAGCCACCTCCTCCCCGCCCTCCGCAACCCGCTCCTAGCCATTCATCTCGGCCAGCCGGACCTCCTCCTTCTGGCCCTCCCCCTACAGCTGGTATCCCCGAACCTCTTTATCCTCCAAGCTCGGTTCCCCCTGGCCTTAACCATCTCGGAGCCGTACCTCCTGGTCATTACCCTGCTGGACAGATCCCCTTCTTGGCTCCCCCTCCCGGAGTATATTTTGTCCCCGTCATGGCCACCCTCTCTCTCCCTAACTTGACCTTGGGCATTCCGGTTTGGTACCTTGACCCCCCAGCCGCCACCCCCCCTGGTCACCCCAAACCTTACATGGCTTTGACACCGGTGCAACTCGTCCCCCTCGCTTCCTCCATAGCCACTGTGCCCCCAGCACCTCCACAGGGTCCTTCTCCTGTTGTGACGGCTCCCGGGAAGAAAGGCAAAGCCCGCAAGGGGGAAACCAAAGACCAAACCACCACGACCAACCCGGCTCCTTCTCCGCCCGCGAAGCCTTGTGCCTTATGTGATATCATTGGTCATGCCACCCATGCTTGTCCCGAGTTACCTCGTATTCGACCCATGGTAAAAGTCGCGTTCCCCGACACTACGGTCCCTGAAACTCCCACTCCTTCTTCGACCGTCCCCAAGAACCCCAAGACTCTCCGCACCAACAAGCCTTGTGCTTTGTGCGGTGTCCATGGCCACTACTCCCATTATTGTCCTCACCTGACGCATTACCGTGCCTCCCTTGAGGTGATCCGCAAGTACAAGGTTGAACAAAATCAATCCGCCTCTCCCATTCTCGCGCAGTATGCTTCAGGCCAGCCTGAGGATCCCCCCGCTCCCATCCACATCCCCCCCCCTGATGTTCAGATGATGGAGTCTACAGTCACCATTCTTTACCTATCCTCCTCTGCACGACACTCGGAGCCTAACCCGTCTGCAACCTCCCCCGTTGTGTCCCTTGATACCCGAGCTCACTCCACTTGTGTCTCTGTTGACCTCCGCAGCCCGAGTCCTCGCCATGTTCCCGATAGATCTCATACATCACCTTGTTTGAGTCTTGATCATCCTGCCCTTTCCCCCTGCCATTACTGCTCGATGACTTATGTCCCATCACGCTGCCGTCATTTCCTTTCATCCCCTCATTTATTGCCTTGTCACACCATTTTGCAGGACCCCCCGTCCACACCCTTTATCGGTTACGCCGATGGTGCAAGTCGCTACTCTAGGAATCTTGCCTCTGCAGGGTGGGCCATCTTCACCCCCTTGCATGACCTCATTCTGTCTAACAGGGTATGCATTGGTTCTGCCACCAACAATCAGGCCGAATATGATGCAGTGCGTGGCCTATTAGCTGATGCCCTGTTGCATCGCATCCGCCATCTGCACGTTCGTTTGGATTCCCTGCTTCTTGTAATGCAACTAAATGGTGTTTATCGTGTGCATAACCCTGTGCTGTTTAGACGCTATTTACGAGTGAAAGTATTAATACGTGCGTTTGAAACCATCACTTTCAACCATGTACCCAGAGACCAGAATCACTACGTAGATAGTATTGCAAACCATGTTCTAGATTGGCATTTATCACACACAATTCATACAAGACAATAACATTAAATCAACCATAAAAAGACGATACATATCCATAATATGTGTCGCAAACCATATATTGATGAGTCCATCTACTCTGATACATACGACATGCCCATAGCATGTTCCAAAAAACTGGGGGCACCATATGCCCCTCCATACATATACATACGACATGCCCATAGCATGTTACAAACAAAATCCAAAAACTGGGGGCACCATATGCCCCTCCATACATTCTAGGGGGCACCACCTGCCCCTACATACATCAGAGGGGGCACCATACGCCCCTAATCACTATCTGGAGGCTCCCGGGCCAATGGCTCTGCCCCTGCAGCATGTAGATCACGCATGGCTTGACCGGCCATCGCCATGCGCCGCATGATACCTCGCCACTCCGAGGGGAGACCAACACATGGCTCTATGTACTGGTCATCTAAATCCTGCCACCCGCGCTCCGATACTCCGGTCAACAGCTGCTCACATCTACGGCGGATGTCCTCCAGTAGGGCAGCTGCATCCTCATTCTGCGCTGCTCTCGACCCACTCGGACCCGTAGCTCCAGACGCTGCCGGTCGTCCCATATATCCGGCCGGTTTTACCGGTGCTATATCTGCATACCAAAAGTCCACGAATCAGTATCATTATTTACTATTCAAAAACTTTAACATGCCCACATAAGAATAGCAATTTGTCACTTACCATCGGGCCCCCAGACTCGACCAGACGGAAGTGGCAGATCCGGATCCCCACAGTAGCTCATCCCACTATACGGGTAGTCGTCTATGTGCGTGACCGCCAGTCCCAATAAGGCAAAGAACTCCGGTCGAAATGTTCGCCCGACCGCCCCTCCTCCTCCTTTGCAGAGTAGTCGTCCCCAACGACGCATCCTGGGCTCTCTCGGGCCCCCATCTGGAAGATGCACACGAGGCCTCAAGATCGGGATCTTCTCAAAGAAGAAGGCGCACAACAAAGTCCCATATGAGCAATCATGATTCACCTGCCGCCTGCATAGCGACAACTGTCGCTTTAGCGACACCAGCATCATTTGGGCCCACCCAAAGTAGGTCCCACCCAACACACTCTCCACTATCATCATCTGCCCACCGGTGATGTGATGGAACGCCTGGCTGCCCAGGATTCGCAGCACAGCTGCGGCCACTGCACGAGTTTCTGGCCTCTCTAGATCCCCGATCGATATTCGAGTCCCCTTGACTTGGAGACCCGGTCGACAATGGCGTTCCACGAACTCCATGATATGCCGCCCCCGCGGCAGCACGGCTGCGTGTCTCCCACTATCCCCAGTGGTGGGAGGCCGGTCAGGAAGTACACATCCTGGACCGTCAGTTCGATCCTGTGCCCTTGCACTACAAAGATCTCCTGATCTGGATCCTAATAACTGATAATCCGGGCCAGTAATGGTTCCCCTGCTCTCATCAACGGGTTCTCCACAAACTTAAGAACCCCAAATCTAGCCAATACACGACGAACGCCCTGATCCGCCTGGATCTCTGCCCGAAGTGTTCCCAGATCCCTCTCTCTCCAGTTGACCCGCAACTCTGCCATACCTGCACAAACACATTCTTTTTGTCAGGGTACAGATCGGGAAAACCATAACCACACACCAAAACCCAACTCCCAGCCATAAAACAGCACCAAACCCCCCTCATCTCCCAGGTCGCATTTTTCTGCCATTTTCTGGACCAGGTCGCACTTTTTTCCCTAAAACCTGCGTCCTGGGTCACACTTTTTGCCCCAAAAAGTGCGACCCGGCCGTAGAGATGAGGGAGGGGCTGTTTCTGGGGTTTTGGGCCCTAAACTGCAAATCTAATCCACCAAAATACAAGAGCAAGGTTAGGCCTCTTACCTCCAACTGACAGATCTCGAATCCAACGGTCGGTTTGTCCGCTACGTTCGCCGCAAGATTTAGGGCCTTCTCTCCTCTCCACATTCACCACAGCAACAATAGCAAATGAATGATGTTGGAGGGAAAACTGCCTCATTAAAAGAGAACCCCTGTTTCTTCTTTCGACTGCTGCGACCACACCGTAGCCCCGTTCGACGAACCGTCAGCACCGCTGGTTAGATCTCTCCAAGCTCTCAAATGGGTCTTCATTAGTTTTTGGTGATTTGATACTTCACCCGGACACATTCTTTCCACTAAGGGTCACTTCACCGCTCCTTAAAATCGAATTTCCTCACTTACGACACTTGTACTTGGGGCACCATATTGCTCCCTTACTTGTCCACGTTCGTGTCGATTTTCGTCATGAGTTCCCACCTTGTACTCATGCTTCCATGACCCCCCATTGGGGCCGTTACTGTGTGGCAGCACTATAAAGTCGCCCTTGTTTAGAGCATCCAAGTCGAGTCATCATTGCGTTCATGGAGTCTATCCTGCGTCCTTTTACACCCCACTATAGCCCTCCATCCTTCTTTGCTTGGTTCCTCTCTTGTGTCGCATATCATGACCTTCAGCCCCACTGTCCCCTGTCCCTTTCGATATTGTGTTAGTCGCTGCCATGTCATTCATGCCCTTTATGCTCTAACAAGGGAAGTCGTCCATTCGCCACTCCATCCTTCCCATTTCCACTATCATCATTAGTGTCAGTCTGTCTGTCGCTCTATTGTTCTTCTCTCGTGCCTTAGTTGAGGACCTCTCATTGCCTCACCTACGGCAGACCTCCTTCTGTCAACATCAACACATTTATTCCAGAAGCAAGGTCTAGAGGGCAGTGTACCTTGGTTCCAGCTTCCACTCTTGTTCGGCGCCTCGGATCAGGCGGGGGGATTTCTCACTTCCGCCCAAAGCAGGGTGCTTCTCGGCTCCTCTCGGCCGCAGTCGGGGTGCGTACGGACGGTCAGGTGACCGACGGCGGCTGCGGTAGTTTTCGGGGGCGTGTGTGAGATGTCTGAGCCTCTCATGAGGGGTGGCCACTGCGAGTAGCCCCCGCCCCGGATGACCGCTGGTCCCATTCACGGATGCACCGCTCCAGTTTTGGTGATGATGGCCTTCCTTGCCCGGCCTCATCGTTTACCCGCCTGTCGGTGAGACCGCCCAGGCCCGCTTCCCCTTATACGAGGCATTTGGGTTGTATTTATCTCATGTACTCAGATATTATTGTACTAGTCCTGGCTGTTATCCCAGGCACAGCATGTATGCGAGACTCTTCATTGTATTTTTATCTGGCCCTTGATTATGCCAGCTGTACTCTATGGTTCGGTCCCTTGTTTACTGGACACACTATTCTTTTGTACTTTGTCACGGCGGGCATAGGTATGCCTCCCCCGCCGCCTTCAGCACAGGTACCCTCTCATAAAAAAGAGACTTGTTGCACCTGCGAGTCTCGTCTCCTCAGGGTCTAGTCCTTCAGCACACTATCTACCTCACATTTCTCTCTCTGACATCCCTTTTTGTTGTCTAGTGATTGTATTCTTACAACGTACTTCGGTCATACGATTTGCTCTTGACACTCGCACGCTGGGGGGCAATCTGTTACACCATTTTTTGGTCATCTAACCTTTCATCATTAGATGGACCCAAGTACACCATGTAAGACCAGTTTTACCCCAAGTAAAACTACTTTCACTATGTTAATTAGGAAACCCCAAAAGGAATAATTAATTAAACCATAATTTAATTATTATTCCCAGTCATGTTTAACCCAAAAAACAAATAAATTAATGAGATAAACCCATAGTTATCTTATTATTTTCTAGGAATAATTATTTAAATAATATTCCTTGTTAAATATGACCAAATCAACCACCATTAATTAAATAAATCATTATTTATTTTATTATATCCCAACCACTTCCTTAAAAAGATAAATAAATCATTTATTTATTTATTCTTCACTAATCAAGGGATTTGACCCAAGTCAAAACACCCTTTCCCTCCAACAAATAATAACCATAGAGGTGGATCTAGATTTGGTTAACATTATTTTAATCATGCACCAAGATCTAGAATGACCCAATATTTTGTTATAAATAGGAGGGTTTCCCCCATCATTCTTCACCTTTTGTTGCCTATTAGATCACTCTGGATCTATACACTTGGTCTCATTTCTACCATTTTGCTCCCATTGAGCTCTATCTTCTACATTGGGTTTTCTACATCTACAAGAGAGAGAAAGCTTAGATCTGAAGTGCTGAGGACTACAAAGAACCCATCCCATTGAGGAGATATGGATACACCTTCTTGTTTCCTCCCAGGTGCCCTGTAATATAAAAATTCATTCAAAAATCGTGTTCTTGTCTTATCTGTTGGATGCATGGAGCAAACTCTTTATTTTTACGCACGTATCTTTTCCATTTTATGAATGCATTTGCAGCATTTTAACTACTAATTGCAGATCTGAAGATGTTTTGTAGCCTCTATTGTTGTTAGGGCTATTAGTTATGCGTAGCTAAAGTGGTTCTTTTTCGTACACTTCGACGAAGAATTCATACTAACACTCACCTCACTCATCTAGGTTTCACTTTGTCTTAATAGATTGGTTCATAAATTTGATGGAAAAATCCATGAAATAAACCTTACCCTAAGTCTAAAACCCCCCATTAGTCATGTCATGTCAGTCAAATCCACCCAATTCCACTTATTTTTCACATGCATGGTCTCAAATAAAAAAAATTCCACTTGTATGTTTTTTCATCATTTGGCAGTGAAGATAACTACAGAATGGCAGATTTCTCTACGAAATCACCTCACAATTCCATAGCGAATATGCTAGGTTTATAATTGTTTTCACTGCGGAACCATTTTTTTCTACAGAAAAAATAGAGCATGGTGAGGTGTCAAAATTCTAATGGTCAGGGGTAAAGGTGAGGCCACCCAATTAGTTATCATGATCACCCAAGCATGCAAGATCGTAATTACACTCATAATTACCTTTTTTTCTCACATTTGGCATCATTCTCCCAACATTCAAATTTCATTTTTAAATTCATCTCTAAGCATCTCTCTGTCATCTATTGTTTGAGCCTTGCATGCAACAATCCAGTATCATATTTGAAGATTTGATTTACACTGCAAGCATCTTGTTGTCTAGTGTTTTTATCTACAAGTGTCATAGTTAGGGAGACAACGAGGTTATAAAGAAGAATTATAATGAAGAAAAAGGTGAATAAGGGAGGCTCTTATGTGAGATATGAGCCTATGGACCTCAAGCTATTAAATGAAGACCCCAGTTTCATGGATGCATTCAAAAATTTCAGATTTCTATAGTTCTGTTAAAAAATTCAAGGATTTCATGCCCAAATATCAAAGGATTTTGAGGTGAACTTTATAGGCACAACCTTGAACATGGGGGTCTTAAATTTCACATTATCACCTGATACTATTTCTCAAGCTACAGAGATACCAAGAGAAGGTGAAGAGTGGTTCGAAGCCACTAAATTCAAAATGCAGAGCTGTGAGGAATTTTTCAAACGAGAACACATTGGAGCTAACCTAGCATCTGTGATTCCAAGGAATTATATGAAGGAAAATTATTCTAAGTTGTTTTTTGTTATCCATAAGTACTTTACCTGTGAGGGGAGGTTTCATATGGTTTACCTTTACCATTTCAGGTTCCTTTTACATTTCACTCGTAAAAAACCCCTTAATATTCCTTTATTTTTGTTTAGGGGCTTAGGGAAGATGTCTGATAAGGTTCAATCCAGGGTTGAAGGCAGTGATACATCATTTTTTTACCATGGTGTAATTAAACTCTTAGTGCTAGAATAATTGAAGAAATTAAACAGAGATTGGGCATCTTTCCTTTTCCTCGGTGGATATGAAGTTGATTCAGTTACACATAAGAAGACTTGAAAGCCAAAAAAAAATTCATCTCCAACTATGACAGAAGGTGTAAATGAAGAATAGGAAGAGCATATCTTGGAGCCAATGGATGTTGAAATAGAACCTATATCAGAGGCAGATATCTCACAGCCATCACCTATAAGCAAAAAAAATAAAATTAGCAAGCATGGTCGCAAGAGGATAACTAGAAGTCAAACCATTTCCAAGGGAAATCTTGAAGACATCCTCCAAGAAACATAAATTGAAGAGACTCCAATTGTCCAAGCAGAATACATTGAAGGGGATGAAAAGAAGAAATAGAAATTTTAGACTATTAAAAAGTTAGATTTTGTAGGAGAAGATGCAAGTTTCATATTCCAGCTAAGGAAACCACTTAGTAGGCTACAAATTGCAAAGGGTGTCATGGAAAACAAGAAGGCAGAAAAAATTGACAAGGGGAAGCAGCCTATCACAGAAGACATCATAGAACTATCTCCAGCAATAGGAGAGGTTTTTGTGCAAAGAAAAGGAAATGAGAAAATGGTGGAAAAGACTGAAGTACTGGTATTGCAAAAACAATTAAGAGAGGTCAGAGAATAGGTCATTGAAGTCAAATTAGAACAAATGGAATATTTGGAATAAAAAGTGAATGATCAGTTGAACCAATATGATAAATCATTGAAAAATACCAAAAAATGCTGAAAAGAAAACTTCTTTTGAGGAGAGTAATGAAGAACACCAGAAAGAGAAAACTGTGGTTACAACTTGAAAGGAAAAATATTAACGAAATGGTTAAAGGAATAGAAGACCAAATGGAGTTGATTCAAGAAAAATTGAAGAAATCAGGGTTGAAAATCAAAGTGATAAATGAGCCTGAGGAGATTCAACCTTCTACTCCTAAGGATGGAGTGCCCAAAGCTTGAAGAGTTGGTCTAAACATTTTTGAAAATTTTTACAGCATTAAAGAAACACAATTTTTAGTTTGGAAGGTGAAATGGTGAAGAAAAATGAAAATTCTATGTTTTTCTGCCAATTAGCCAATTTCATAGCAAAGCCCAGGCTTGAAGGCCAAATTTCGCTACGAAATCCCTGTATGATACTTTTTGCAACAAAACTCATTTTTTTGGAAATAAAAGGAGGGAAAGAGTTTTATTTACCTTTTATTATATAGCAAACATATCCCAATAAAAGAGAGAGGCTAAAAATTGACTTAAATGGCTGAAATGAAGTTGCTACTAAAATATGCTACGAAACTTCCTATTGCACTATGTTTTTGCAGCGAGGTGTTTTTAGTTGTATTTTGATGTTTGGAAAGTGTGTTGAAGAGAATCCAACCACGTGGAGGCATTCAAAGGTGGCAGTGGGACACTCCAGTAGGGATTTACTCCCTGACAAAGATGTCACCTATCTAGGTCATCTTGAAGACGATGATTAAATGTTATGTTTATCTTCCACTTTAAAGTAGGGTGATTAGTTCCTAAATCTAGTGGGTATATTTATTTCTAGGTTATGGTGAGTGCCACTTGAGCACTTGGTCATCATCATTGTAATTATCCCATTATGTAGATAAGTGGATGTAATAAATGAAAGATAGAGTCCTAATAGGCTTGTAAGTCTTAAGTTAGTAGGTGTCTTTTTCAGTTCCACGTATATAGACTATGGTTAAGATAGGTGTCAAAGATGATGGTTCAATGATCTAGCCAGATGGGAAGATCCAATGTAATGAACAAAAGCCTATTAATAAGCATAACTTAAAATGAGAAGGGGTTCGATAATTTTATTTTACACTACCACTATTGTAAATTTTTTATCATCAATAATATACAGTGACTGTGTTTCCTGCTTTACCTGAGATTATTTTTTTGTTTCAATGAGTATTTGTCCTATATGTCTCAATATTTTTCTTCCAATATCTTGATATTGAATTACTTAGAATTCATGTTCTTCATGCTCTGACTTCCTTTGAACATTAAGCTATTTAATATTTTTGTTTGTGTGTTTTCCTTTCATTGAAAAATTACAAGCCTAAAATTCCACAAGGAGAACCATTGTCATTGAATTTCCTAACACTGACTCCATAAGCCCAATGGTAGTAAACCCTATACATTTTTCACCTGCAATCAAACACATTCAAGTCAATATCACAGAGTTAGCCATCTAATTGAATTCTAATTGAACAAATGCCAAGTTACTTTGAGAGATCCCTCTCAGCCTAAAGTGGCTAATATTCAGTCAAAATCTAGTTTGGATGAGTTACTCTAAGTTTTCTAGTGGAGCAGCCCATCTGTACCAAATTAGTGATAATATTTTGGTGCATCTATTGAGAGTCTGAAGACACATTTCCCAAATTTTGTGGTCAAACATTGATGCTAAACTCTTGGAGGTAGCAGGAGCTCAGAATTTTCAAGGCTGCAGAACTATATTGGTGACTCCAATGTTGAATAATTCAAAAATTCAAAGGTTCACGGTGATTCCATTGGACTAATGAAAAACTTAGATGCTGTCATTCTTGTTTCGAGGTATGCATGTGTATATTTTTCAAAAATTTATGGTTTCCCAAATCCTTTTCCCAAGGATGCATATTTTTTAAGGAATGGTAAAAAATTTAATGGAGAATATTTGAGTTTGAACTTGAAGCATATATCAAATTTCCTTGACTTTACTGAGCTTCTTAAAGTCATAGATGAAGATATTTTCATCATATTGTTCTATGATTCATTTCAAGGGAAATATAGATAATGGATTGAAAGTTTTCCGAAAGGATTTATTAAGTCATTTGCATATTTTTGGCTTATATTTTTGGAAGCATGGATGGAGAAAACAAAGTTGGTGGTAGAAACACTTTCCATTCAATTTTTCAAGCAATGGAACAATGATCACACTAATGGGGAAGTGGATGAAAATTTTTCTTCGTCGTTGTCTTCTTATATAAATTCATTTGAGTGAAAGTCAGAAGATAATACTCAATTTTTGGATGAATTTTCTAAGAAAATTGAGAAAGACATTGAATTTTTAGAAGATCAAATTCATTCCTATAGTCTTCATGGTCAAGATCAATATTTTGACAAAAAATTCATATCAAAATACAAAGAGAAGGTGGTGCTACCTTTCTTTTTCAAGATTGAGGAGGAATGTCTTGTTTTTGAAAATGAGTTTGATAACACACAAATGAAGTCTTATGTTGCTAAAGAAATAATATATGAGTTTTCTAAAACTGCAAAATGTCTTGAGAGTTATGAAACAAACTATGTCTTATATGATCTCATAACTGACTACATGGAAGAGTTCTATAGTCCAAATTTTCAATTATGTTTTCACTGTGAAAATCAGACCCATTTTTTGTTACCTTTTCATTACAGTATACATTTTTCTTTTGGTTTAAGCACAATCAAGGAGTTCAAGTATCAAATTAGCTCATTGATTGGCTTTATTGGAGGTTTCATGTCACTTGAATCAAACATGAAGATTGTAGTTGTTAGGGTAGGTATGAGTGTGTGTGAATAATCTCAAGTATTCTAAGCATATTTTCAGCATGTACAGAGTTAGTATTTAGCTTGGATTGTAGTTTTCATCAAGCTTGAGCTCGAGCAAAAGTTCATAAGAGTTTGAATAAGTCTTCATCAATTTCAGAAATTTTTGTTTTATTTGAAAGAATGCACTGGAACTACAAGTTTTTTGTTGTACCATAGGGGCACACCATCCCAAGTGGAGCCACTGTTATCACACATAAATTTTCAAAAGTTCATTTATAGGGTCACTCACCTCACTCACCTAGGTTTCACTTTGTCTTAATAGATTGGTTCATAAATTTGATGAAAACGTCCATGAAATAAACCTCACCCTAAGTCTAAAACCCCCCACTAATCATGTCATGTCACTCAAATCCACCCAATTCCACTTAGTTTTCACATGCATGGTCTCAAATCAAACAATTTCCACTTGCCTGCTTTTTCATAATTTGATAGCGAATATAATTACAGAATGACATGTTTCACTATGGAATCACCTGACAATTTTGTAGTGAATCTGCCAGGTTTATAACTGTCTTCTCTATAGAATCATGTTTTTCTGCAGAAAAAATAGAGCATGGTGATGTATCCAAATTCTGATGGTCAGGGGTAAAGGTGAGGTCACCCAATTAGTTATCATGATCACCCAAGCATGCAATATCGTAATTACCCTCATCATTACCTTTTGTTCTCACATTTCGCATCAATCTCCCAACTTTTGAATTGCATTTTTAAATTCATCTCTAAGAATATCTCTGTTATCTATAGTTCGAGCCTTGCATGCAGTAGTTAGGTATCATCTTTGAAGAGATGATTCACAACACAAGAATATTTTTGTCTAGTGTTTTTATCTGCAGGCATCACAGTTAGGAAGAAAACAAGGTTCTAAGGCATAATGAAAATGAAGAAGAAGGTGAACAAGGGAGGCTCTTGTGTGAGATACAAACTTATGTACCTCAAGATATTAAACGAAGACCCCAGTTTCATGGATGCATTCAGAAATGTCAGATGTCTGCAGTTCTATCAAAAAATTCAAGGATTTCATGCCCATATATCAATGGATTTTACAGTGAAATTTACAGCCACATCCTCGAAGGTGGGGGTATTAAATTTTACAGTATCACCTGATACTATTTCTCATTCTAGAGAGATACCAAGAGAAGGTGAAGAGTGGTTCAAAGCCACTAAATTCAAAATTCAGAGCTATGAGGAATTTTTCAAACCAGAACACATTGGAGCTAACATGGCATCTGGGATTCCAAGGAATTATATGAAGGAAAATTATTCTAATTTGTTTTTTGTTATCCATAAGTACTTTACTTGTGAGGGGAGTTTTCATATGGTTTATTTGTACCATTTCAGACTCCTTTTATATCTCACTAGTAAGCAACCCCTTGATCTTCCATTCTTTTTTTTTAGGAGCTTAGGGAAGATGTCTGATAAGGTTCAAGCCAGGGTTGAAGGTAGTGAGACATCAATTTTTCACCATGGTCTAATTAAACTCTTAGTGTTGGAATAATTGAAGAAATTAAACACATATTGGGCATATTCCCTTTTCCTCAGTGGATATGAAATTGATTCAATGACACCTAAGAAGACTTCAAAGCCAAAAACTACTTCATCTCCAGTTGTGACAAAAAGTGTAAATGCAGAAGAGGAAGAGCCTATCTTGGATCCAATGGAAGTTGAAATAGAACCTATACCAGAGGGGTATCCCACAACCATCACCTATAATAAACAAATAGAATATTAACAAGCATGGTAGCAAGAGGATAAATAGAAATCAAACCATTGCCAAGCGAAATATTGAGGACATCCTCCAAGAAATAGACATCGAAGAGAATCCAATTGTCCAAGAAGAAGACATTGAAGGGGAAGAAAAGAAGAAACAAAAAGGTAATAATGTTAAAAAGTTAGATTTTGCAGGAGAAGATGAAAGTTTCATATTCCATCTAAGGAAACCACTTACTAGGCTAAAACTTGCAAAGGGTGTCATGGAAAACAAGAATACATATAATGTTGACAAAGGCAAGCAGCCTATTAAAGAAGACATCATAGACCTATCTCCAACAATAGGAAAGGTTTTTGGGCAAAGAAAAGGAAGGAGTAGATGGTGGAAAAGACTAAAGTACAGGTATTGAAGGAACAGTTAAGGGAGGCTAGAGAATAGGTCATTGAAGTCAAATTAGAACTACGGGAGGCCAAGGTAGACATAAATTTGACGACATATTTTGAAGAAAAAGTGAATGATTAGTTGAACCAATATGATAAATCATCGACAAATGCCAAAAAATTGTGGAAAAGAACAAATCCTTTGAGGAGAGTAATGAAGAACAACAAAAAGAGAAATCCATGGTTACAGTCTGAAAGGAAAAAGCTTAAGAGATAGGTTAAAGAAATAGAAGACCAAACAGAGATGATTCAAGAAGAATTGAAGAAAATAGGGTTGAAAATTGAAATGATAAATGAGCCTTAGGAGATGCAACCTTCTACTACTAAGGATGGAGTGCCCAAAGCTTGAAGAGTTGGTCTAAACATTTTTGACAAATTTTGCAGCATTAAAGAAACATCATTTTCAATTTTGAAGGTGAAATGATGAAGAAAAATGAAAAATCTGTGTTTTTCTGCCAATTAGGAAATTTCATAGTGAAGCCCAGGCTTGAAGGCTATATTTCGCTACGAAATCCCTGTAGGATAATTTTTTCAACAAAACTCATTTTTTCTAGAAATCAAAGGAGGGAAAGAGTTTTATTTAGCTTATATTATCTAGAAAAAATATCCCAAGCAAAAGGAGAGGCTAAAAATTGACTTAAATGGCTGAAATGAATTTTCTACCAAACTAAGATATGAAACTACCTATTGCACTACGTTTTTGTAGTGAGCTGTTTTTAGTTGTATTTTGATGTTTGGAAAGTGTATTGAGGAGCTACCAACCATGTCGAGGCATTAAAAGGTGGAAGTGGGACACTCCAACAGGGATTCACACCTCGAAAAAGATCTCACCTATCCATCTCAGCTTGAAGACAATGATTAAATGTTATGTTTATCTTCTCCTTAAATGTAGGGTGACTACTTCCTAAATCTAGTGGGTCTATTTATGTCTAGATTATGGTGAGTGCCACTGGAGCACTTGGTCATCATCAATGTAATTATCCCATTCTTCATATAAGTGGATGTAATAAATGAAATATAAATTCATAATAGGCTTTTAAGTCTTAAGTTATTAGGTGTCTTTTTTAGTTCCAGGAATATAGTCTATGGTTAAGATAGGTGTAAAAGATTATGGTTTGATGATCTAGCTAGATGGGTAGATCCAACGTAATGAAAAAAAGCCTATTAATAGGAAGAACTTTGAATGAGAAGAGTTTGGAGAATTTTATTTCACAATACCACTATTGTAAATTTTTATCATTAGTAATATATAGTGACTGTGTTTTCTTCTTTACCTGAGATCCTTTTGGTGTTTCAATGAGTATTTTTCCTATGTGTCTTAATATTTTTCTTCCAATATCTTTATGTGTAATTACTTAGAATTCATTTTCTTCATGCTCTGACTTCCTTTAAACATTAATTTATTGAATATTTTTGTGTGTGTTTGTTTTCCTTTCATTGAAACATTACAAGCCTCATATTCCACAAGGAGAGACATTGTCATTGAATTTTCTAACACGGATTCCATAAGCCCAATGATAGTAAACCCTATACATTTTTCACCTACAATCAAGAAAATTCAATTGAATATCACAGAGTTAGCCATCTGATTGAATTCTAATTTAACAAAACACAAGTTACTTAGAGACAACCCTCTTAGGTTGAAAAGGTTAATCTTCAGTCAAAAAATGGTTTGAAAGAGTTACTCTAATTTTTCTGGTGGAGCAGCCCATTTGTACCAACTTAGTCATAATTTAATACATTCAGAAGAAAATATTCTTCTAAGAAAAGATTTTTTTTAGGATTAGCCCATTAATAAGGAGTAAGTCTTTTCTCCCTTTAAGGTCTTGTAATGTAAAGTTTGATGGGCCACATGCTTTGGAATTTGGTATGCTTACCCTTTTCCTCATGTACTTTGTCCCATTTGAGTACGAGATCTCCAACTTGGAAGTATTTTAGGGAAACAAAATTTCCATCAAAATAATTTTTCATTATTTTCTGATGATGAGAATGAGTTATTTCGAATTTTTCCTGTTCTTCTTCCATTTTAAGGATCTGTGACATTCTTAATTGTAAGGAAGAAGAAGGCACTTCACCAATAAATTGAACTAGGGCTAGTGAGGGAAGAACTAAGTTTGAAGGAATTACAAATTATTTCCCATAAGCTAGATGGAATGGAGAAGTTCCTATGGAAGATTTTTGAGAAACAACCTTCCCATAGTGCAAATGTTAAAGATTTATGCCAATTTTTCTGATTTTGATCAACAGTTTTGAGGATTCTTATGAAATTTTTCTTTGTTGATTCTGCTAAACCATTCCCTTGGGGATAATAGTTAGTAGAGTATTTAATTTGAAAACCTATTTTAAGAGTGAATTTTGTCATGTTATTTCCAAAATATCAAACATAAGTGCATTGGGTAAGCCAAATCTAGTAATAATGAAATGATCAATAAATTAAATTATGGCTTCAGAGTTAGCTACCTTTAGTGGAATTTCTTCCACCCACTTAGTAAAATAATCCATTGCAGTGATAATTTATTTATGATGCTTGGATGAGTTAGGAACAATCTCACCTATGATATATAATCCCCATTGCTTGAAAGGTTGATCAATGTTGACTAGCTGCAATGGCAAGCCTGGTATTCTTTGTCTTCTAGTAGCAGTTTAGAATATTTTTCATTTTCTCACATATGAATGAGCATCTTTGAACAAAGTGGGCCAACATTAACTTGCATGAAGGATCTTATGTGCAGTAGTATCTCCACCGAACTATCCACTTGCAGGTCCATCATGGAGTTCCTGCAAAACCCTCTGAGCTTCAGATTTCTCAAGGTATCTTAGTAGTACATAGTCATATTGTTTTCTAAACAAGACATTGTCTATGAGTTGGTATTGATTAGCTTTCATTCTTAAAGCTCTCTTTCTTTTATGATTGATTTCTATAGGAGATATCCATTATTTAAGTAAAATATTAAATCAATATATTTTTATTTTGAATCATTTAATCTTACCTCGGGAATTTGTACAATATTACCAGACTCTTCATCATTCGATAAATTCGATGCTCCAGATAGCAGTTTGTAGAGACCTTGTCCTCTGATGATTTTGGCTGGTCTTATTTCAATTTCAAACTCCTGCAAATAGGTTACCCAATTTTTTCTTTTTTCTCCTATTTCTTTCTCTATAAGTAGTATCCTTACAGCTGAGAATGGAACTATTACATTAGTGTGTGTTTTAAAGAGAAAAGGCCTAAAATGTTTTAAATATTTATAGACAGCAAATGCTTGTTTTTCTACTTGAAAATAATTTAGTTCAGCACTGTGGAGGTTTGAACTAAAGAATGAAATAGGTGTTTCGATCACTTGATCATCAATATGTGTTAATATGACACCATAATATTTTTCGGATGCAAAAATATATAAAATGAAATTTTTGGAACAGTTTGGGGTAGTCAGAGAAGGTGCATTAATGATAGATTCTTTAATCAAATCAAAGGATTCTCTTTCATCATGTCCCCATTTAAAAAGTGGATTCTTCTTAATCATCACTTGTAAAGGTAAAACAATTTAAGAAAAATTTGGAACAAATCTTTTAACAAAATTTATTTGTCCTAAAAAGGACTACATGGATTTTATGTTATGGGGATGTGAGAGTTCAGAAATTGCCTTAATTATTTCATGATCAATACAAATTCCCTATTTTGAAATGACAAATCCTAAGATTTTTCATTCACTTAAAGTGAAATAAGACTTTTTTGGATTTAAATAAATTCCATATTTCAAACAGAGTTCAAGGATTTTGTTAAGATCATGATAGTGGTCACTGCTTTTCATGGAGTAAATAGTTATATCATCTAGAGAAAAAACCACTATTTTATTGATTAACCATCTAAAAGCAATATTCATTTCTCTTTGAAAGGTTTCTTTCGCATTGATTAATCCAAATGGCATTTTTTGAGAGGCATATGTGCCACATTTTGTTTTAAATGTAGTTTTTACTCTATCTTCAAGATGAACCAAAACTTGATTGTAACCTGAAAATCCATCGAGAAAATATAGTAGTTCAGACCCAACAACTGATTGAAAAATTTGTTCCATTGGTGGTAATGGGAAGTTATCTTTCATGAAATATTTTTTATTTTTTATAAAACCAATACAAAAATGAATATCGTCGTTCTTTGTCCTAACAGGAACTAATTTTTATACCCATTTAGAATTCCTAACAGGGAATATAATCTTAGCTTTAAGGAGTTTGTCGAGTTCACTTTTGATTTGAGTTTTGTTGAGGTATAAAAGGTATATTTTTAACACCTATTTATCTCACATTAATTATCAATCCAGGAACGACTTTTTATTTCAAGAATGTACTCTGTCTGAGGCTGCAATTCAATCTAAGAGTAATGCCTTGTAATATGTAGTACAGTGTTCTAAATACAAGAGTAAATAGATGTTTGGAAAAGAAATCTAACTACAATAACATAAACTCAAATGCTCTGAAATCCAATCATTCACTTAGTAAACATCAATCAAGGATACAATAATGATAACTCCTTCCTCTAGAAATTTATGCAACAAGATAATCAATCTGAGAACGTGGGAGCAATAACCAGTATTATTTACAGTTGATGATCATGTTTTAAAGCAATTGAATGGAAATAAATCTTTAACTAAGTGCCGCTAATGAAAGGAAACTAGGAAATCTCTCAAAACCAAACTCTTTTCAATTAATCAATTGAAATAAACAGTAGCCCTAGAATTGAGCAGAAATGTAAATGAACAAAAAACTGTAATCAATGGAATTGAATAGAAAATCCTATTTAATAAATCTGAACAACAAACTCTTAACTAATGGAATCGAATGGAAAATTCTATTGAACAACAATCTGCAAATGAACAACAGTCAAACAGAACAACAATCAATTGGAACAACAAATGGAATGAGAAAATAATGGTAATAGAACAGTGAAGCTCTAGTAAGGTATAAAAATATAAATTATACAAAATTAAGATTCTTGTTAAATCATACAGGAACAACAACAGGATTCATTAATATAACACACTGATATCAAATAAGAAATGAAACATCAAACCAATTAACTTGGAAATGTAATGAAAACAAATACAAACTATCACACAATGATGATTGAAAGGTAATGATACAAACAACGGATCGATCCACCAAGGTCGGGCCTGTAACCACCAGTGAAACACCGTTGGGCTTTACTCCAGAGTTAAGAAATTAAACAGCAGCAATATCTTGTATTAATCAAGCATAATAATGTTTACAACAGTCACTCTCTGATCATGAGAGTCAATAATAAATTATGTATTTACAAAAGGAATGTTTAATCCATCGTTCCCCCCAACGACAATGCATGCTTCTCCTTTTATATAGAAAGAGGAGAATGTAAATAGTAAATGTGATCCCTCATAACAATATTGGATTGTCCCCAACAACTTGATCAACAAGAAAAGATATTTACATCAATCTTTCAATAGGAACAAGTCGAATTTGAATTTGCATCTGAGATAATTTGGAAGACGGCTGCAACAGTAAATCTGAGAAAATCATGCTCAAAGAATTTTCCTTTTCTCTCAATACAGGCCGAATTTGGGCAAACCATTTTATAATAATGTTAATTCGGTTCATTTTGGACAAAACCCATGTTCTAGATTTTCCATATTCCTCTCCATTTTCATATAATATCAACCGCAAAATTTTCACTTCTTATTCCAGCGAATTTTTGAGTTGGAATATTGAATGATGTGCTAGAGATCAAATCTGCAATCTAGCAAATATATTGGAGGCTAAAATGGTGAGTGTTGTTACAAAATATATTAATTAACCATCATTGATTAAATTATGCATAATAATCATCAATTTATTAAAAATAAAGGAGGAAAAATAATATTTATCCATAAGAGCATAAATAATTATAAAATGGATTTATATAATAAATTATGATAAATTACATGATAAAGAAGAATATAAATGGATCAAATGGGTGTTAAAAAGTGGTTATATTAGCAACTCAACATACCGCCAAACTGAATATATTGCATGCCCTCATGCAACCCAAAACTAAATATATTGCATGTCCTCATGCAACCCCCAAAAAAAAAACCCATGTGTTAACCAAGCAAAAAAAATTGTTCATCCCAACTCATGAAATGGATGGAACAAATGAATTTTTCCTCAAATAATGAATATTCAATTTTAGAAATCTTGATGAAGGTGTAACAATTTTTACAGTTGATGTTCAACTACATGTATATGAAGTTGTAGAAAAATGTGATATTAGTAACAACAAACTTCATTAACCATTTTCTCAAAAATGAGATAATTTTGATGCATGGATCATGAGATATAAACAAAATGGTTGTAGGTGATAATGCATAATTTTTGAAATTTTATGAACCAATTTAGCGTGAAATTATCTGGGTTTGTGTATTTTAATGATACCTCTTTGTTATCCAGAAATTACAAGAATTTAGTTCATAGTTTTAAAGATATATGCAAATCAATTTCTGCACTGTATAAAAATGAAATTGTATGTCTTAAACAAGAAATAAAGTAGAAAACATCCATCATGTGTAGAAATTCCTCCCCGTATTACCCTCAAACTGATGAATTAACATGTCCTCATGCAATGCTTAGAAAACAAAGAGAGGTGGTTGCTACAATATCTTGAAATCGATGCTTGGTATAAAACAACATGGAATAAGGGAGGTGTTGAGAATGAATAATAATATCAATGGATGATAAATAATATTACTGACATGGTCAGAAGAAAGAAATGAAGGAAAGAAAAACTCCCCCAAACTGAAATATGATATGTCTCTGAAAAATGGGAAGTGGTGAAGATGTGGAATGAATGATGATAAATAATGCTCAATGGATTTTCATGAAATTCTCCTAAATTCATTATAAATCAGAAAATTATGCTATTTTACCTCAAGTGTTACCTCCGAAAAAAAAAATGTGGAATGACATGTAGGGACTGGCCTTTGTTGAAGCTGATGTAGGCTGAGAAGATACTGAAAGTGATACAAAAGGTGGAAGCCATGCAAGCACATCATGTCTAAAGAATTGTGTGCATTTGTGAGTTGCACGAGCCTTTGCTGTTAGTTGAAATAGTGTGGTCGTGTTGCGAATAGAATTTCCCCCACCATAATTGTTGTTCTCCTGTAAACAAATCATGATTTTGCATGCAATTTTCTTGAATCCACAGTGTTAATTTTAAAGAGCAACAGATAAGATGTATGCCAAAAGTTCAATCAGAAAAATTTCTATAGAAATGCAGTATGAATATTATGGCAAATCAGCAAATAGAAGAGCAGTGTACTGCACAACAATTTTATAGCATGGAAAGGCATACATACTTATGATATGATCAAAAAATTATCTCATTACTGAAATCAATGCATATTTTGAAATCGTGAGTAGATATGGAAATGCTTATGTAATGATTCGAAAATAAGGGAAAAGAATAGCTGATGTGAAAAAATTACTTATGCGGTCATTATCCACATAAACCATTATGATCAATTTATAAATAAATTTCATGTATAAGAGGTTCCGAGCAAAGGGCTTAGGAGAATATTCTCATTTCATATTAGATAAATATATAAGAAAAGGGTTTATTATTACTATTGATTTGTGAAAAATATGACTCCAATACCATCAGCAGAGCTCTCTTGCCCACAGGTATCTATAACCTTGACAAAGTTACTTTCTCACCCTTGGAACTATTATTTTTTATTTATGCCTAGGGAAGTGTTGTGTGATGTCATGATGGAGGCCACTATGCTGGCTTGGGAACCAGATGAATCACGATTCCATTCACCAAGAAGGAGTGAAAGGTGGGCAGGCCGGCTCGTGATGAGACCTCATGTTCCAAGGACTTTTTATTTTTCTGAGTTGTCCATTGGATTATATCCCTGGTGTGGTAGCAATAATGGGAATGCCACTTCACCGCTCCCTTATGATCATGGTAGGATGGCTCTTGATGAGACCCCCTATCCTCCATCTGCCATATCATAGAATTGTTAGTAATCATATAGAGATTTTTTTCTTTTTTCTTTTTTCATGTAGCACTTCCCTATTTATGTATAGAGGATGGCTCAACACTCCTTAAGATTAGGGATGGTGGAAGAAGTCTAAACATCTCAATAGAGAAAATATGACCTTATTCTTATTCAATAAATAAAAATCAAAAATATTTATGAAGATTTAGGCAAGAACCAGCATGATAAAGATAACCGATCATATTAATTTTAGTGAAAATAAAGACAACAAAGTGATATAGATGGTTGTGTCTTTTCCTTTTCTTATCACTACAAAACAATTTTTTTAAAATTACAATTTCTCTTGATTTGTTGATTCTAGTAACCTCTAATTTTTGTGTCCTTGAATAAATTGTATGTTTTCCTTTAAGAGAGTCATGAAGAATTCAAAAAAATCCTCATAATGTTGTTCTAAAACAAGAAAAATGCACTAAAAAATTGATGTTCCTTTGGAAAGGAATAGCAAAAATAATCTGCGAAAATGTTGTTCTTTTCGAAAGGAACAACAAAAATAATCGGCAAAAATGTTGTTCCTTTCAAAAGGAACAGAAAAAACAATCAGCGAAAATGTTGTTCCTTTGGAAAGGAACAGCAAGAACAGTCGGCAAAACCATGCTGTTCCTTTTGAAAGGAACAACAAAACAAGCAGGAAAAATGTTGTTCCTTTTGAAAGGACAACAAAAACATGCGGCAAAAGTGTTGTTCCTTTTGAAAGGAATAGCAAAATTGTTGTTCCTTCGGAAAGGAACATCAAAACTATTGTTCCTTTTGAAAGGAACAATGAAAACAATCAACAGAAATGTTGTTCCTTTTTAAAGGAACAACAAAAATAAACACACAAACGCATTAATTCGTAAGAGGAATGGCTGCTGTTATTTAAGAGGAACAACATCTGTTCCTTAAGAGGAACAACATGAAAAATAACAACACACAAAAAAGTGTTGTTCCCTATAGGCAACAACAAATAAAATGCACGCAGAAATTTTTGTAGGGAACAACAAAGGAAAAAAATAGAGGAAAGAACAAATCCATTGTCAAGCAAATCCAATCAACTTAGAAAGGAAAATTTATGTACAGGTCTAAAGAAAAAGTAAATTTTTACAGAATTTGTGCGGCAGAAGAATTGCCTCCTGAAGCTTGTATTGTGGGGTCTTTATTGTTCAATTGCCAATGGAGCAAAAACTACAATTTGAAGAGATCAACACCTGAAACACAAAAACATAAAAGAAATCAGAAAAGAAACAACACTTTATTAATTTACAACAGCTATGATGTTATTTCCTAAGGGAATATCAATCTGTTAATAGAAAAAAAATGATTTTTTGAAAAATGTTTTGGCATCAGTGAAATTAATCTTCAAAAGGAAACCAATTCTTTATTTTTTCTTGTTATTAATCTGTTAAGTAATGAACTGGATGAAATGTCATTGTTTCACTAAAATTTCTTTCAAGAATCGCTCCTCCATAAATTGACCTTCTTTGTTCTGCTAAGACCTACAAAAAATGAGTGTCTACCTGCAATAAAACATTAAATCATGGAGAAAAAGAGGTGCATGGCTCCCCTAATCTAATAATTATGCAAAATTAGTTACTCTGTAGAACAAATCCATGGACAAAATAAAATTAATTTATTACCTGCGGGAGAGCAATTGCCAATCATGCTAACAAGCAGTGTTTCAATTATAAATTCTTTTTTTTTCGTCCTATTTGAGTGATTCCAAAGCCAAATGAGAGCTAATTCAAATTTTTATGTCCAATAGAAATGGTTTTTAAAAATTCAATGCTGTGATATGTCAAATTTTCTTAGAACAACCTGCATAATAGATTCATTTTCGATTTTCCAGCTCAGACCAACAGTTGATATTTCAAGCATAAATTTTTCGTTTGATGAAGGATTAATATGATTAAAATTGGAGATTAAAGTAGATTCATCTATTTATCTCCAGTAGAAACAGGTTTTGAGGACAATAATAATTGATGGGTCAAATACGCTAGTGAACATCTGAGAAAACAGAGTTTCCAGAGTGCTAATTTATGATAAGTAGTCAGTATTTTGGTCATAAATTTCTCATAAGATATCAAAATCGAGTGATTCAAATTGATTTGTAAACTATATTCATAGAGGAATCTACCATAGAAATAGGTTTTAAAAATATAGTCATTTAGGCCTCCAAAAATTGACTGTCCCAAATCTGTTCCTGAGCTTCCTATTAGAATTTCTGTCAATGTTTTGGTTCTAACTTTTTCGTTTCAAATCCAAATGGAGTGATTAAAATTTGGTTGGAAAGTATAAATCAAGGGCTACTTAGGATAGAAATATATTTTAAAAATATTTACTTTTGGACCCCAAAACATGACTGTCCCAACTCTATTTTTAGAAATTTCATCAAGCCCGCCAGCCAAAAAAATGAATTCAAGAATTTTTTCCATATTGGTGATAAAAATTAATATGAGTGTTTGTAGATTTTTTATTTTCAATATAATGCATATAAATACATAAATAAATTAAAATATTTATCACCGATGTTGATTTCCACATCATGTTGCAACAAAAACAACTATTTTTACAAAATAAAAAAAATGTGTTTATTTTATTTCCTTATTTATTTTATTTTTTCACTAGCCTACTCTAATTTGGAAAATGAATATGATTACGTATAAGAGTATTTCCAGTATAACAATTTTTGAAATAAGGCTTCACGTATGTACATACCTAAATTTAAAAAATGCATGTTAATAAAAATTAGAGTATGAGAAGCCAACTTCCCTTTAAGAGATGGTGCCAAAAATTGTTGAAGCATGGAGTAATGCTGAAAAAAAATGGAGTGAAACTCATATTTGATGTATCCCTTACTTTCTTTATTTCCCATAATCTTCATATCATGAAGTTCTTGAGATTTTAAAATGGTTTTTTGGTGCAAACTAGAAGAAACCTCATCTTCTTTCATAACTTCTACAATTTTTGGATTTGATACATTCTGAGTCTCAGTGTAAGTTTTCTCCAATGGTGCATGTGAGATAGAGTGGGTGCAAAGGGTGGATGAATTTTGCAGTTCAACACTGTAAGCATGTTATACTGGTTTATTATGGTGAGGGTGTGGAATGAGTTGAGCAGGAGATTGTGTAGGGAATGGAGCCTCTTGATGATGTAGGTGATTGGGTTGAGTGGATCATTTTGATAGGCAAGCAAGGTGTTGTGAAAGAGCTGGAATATGTGTTTGTGCTACAAGATGAGGGCGAGTAGTCATACAATCATAAGATGAACCATGCCAAACTTGTAGACAAGATTGGTGGTGGTTATATTGAGATTGGCATGGCTACCCTAACATATGAGTATTCCGTAATGGATTATGCAAGTAAGAGAATGGAGAGGAAGTGTTTTGAACCATACCTGTAGGCCACAATTTCCATGGTTTTTACCTTGTTGCAACTTCCCCTTCTCTTTGATATGCTACTTCCATCCTAGATGAGGAAGAACAACTATCTATGGGATGATCCTTTCGGTTATGAGGGCAAAACACTTCATCAAATTTTTATTTTTTTGAACCTGAAAAACATTCAATTGTGAATTTAGAGAGCTAATAAAATCATATTTAAAATTTTCAAATAAAACCTTGATTTCAGCTCTTATGTCTCTTATTCTTGTAGTAAATTTGGAAAAAAAAGAAGAAACTTATCTAGAATTCTTACCAGCCTTGGAAATTCCTCTTTAATACCTTATGCACAATTCACAAACATCATCATATGATAATTGAAAAACATCACCTTTTCCTATCAGATTTAAAAGTTCTAAAAATTCATCTTTGATTCCTTTAAGAAGGAGTGTTTTCAAGATCTCTTTTTCCAAATGTTTATGCTTTGATTTTTGAAGGTTATATTGAAATCACTCTACATAGTCCTCCAAGCTTTCATCTTCCCCTTGTATCATACCGAAAATATCTTCATTGGATTTGCAGTAGTCTTGGTACTTCTTCAATAATATGTTCTTCATTTCCTCCCATGTTTGGATGCAGTTCCCTCCTAGGCTCATGAAACATGGGAGAGCTGCTCCTTTTAGAGTAAAAGGAAATGCTTTCAACCTTTGATCAATAGTACAATAATAATATTCTCTACAAATTATTTCAAACTCAAATAAGAATGTATCTGGATCTTTATTTGTCAAACCTTGAAAATTTGGTAGAGATGGTGGGGTAATTATGTGCATTCGTGTCACTCCTCCTAGATCTTTGATATGGAATTCAAAAGTTGCAATGTGAGCCAATTCTTACCATAGTAGAAGACGTTCTTCATATGTTTCTTTAAGAATCCTCCTTCAAATGTTCCTGTCAATTGGTTAGTGAAATGGGTGGTGCTTACATCACCACTCGAGTGGAATTACAAGATTCTTTTCAAAAAATTCTACCTCTAAAATTCAAAAAACGCAAGAATTCATTCCTACCTTAATCTTTCACTCAATTCTCCTATGAAGTGGACCAATGAACAAGTATGTTCCTTGCTTGGTGTGCATGTTCTTACCTTCCGTCTTTAATACCCAATTCTTCGCGAGCATAAAAAATCAAATATGCATCACTCTTTCTAAATGGCATACACTCTCCCTGGCAACGGCGCCAAAATGTTGAGGTATAAAAGGTACCTTTTAACACCTATTTATCTCACATTAATTATCAGTCTAGGAATGACTTTTTATTTCAAGATTTTACTCTGTCTGAGGCTGCAATTCAATCTAAGAGTAATTACTTGCAATATGTAGTACAGTGTTCTAAATACAAGAGTAAATAGATACTTGGAAAAGAAATCTAACTACAATAACATAAACTCAAATGCTCTGAAATCCAATTATTCACTTAGTAAACATCAATCAAGGATACAGTAATGATAACTCTTTCCTCTAGAAACTGATGCAACAAGATAATCAATATGAGAACGTGGGAGAAATAACCAGTATTCTTTACAGTTGATAATCCTATTTTAAAGAAATTGAATGGAAATAAATCTTGAACTAAGTGTTGCTAATGAAAGGAAACTAGGAAAGCTCTCAAAACCAAAATCTTTGCAATTAATCAACTAAAATGAACAACAACTCTAGAATTGAATAGAAATGTAAACGAACAAAAAACTGTGATCAAAGGAATTGAATAGAAAATCATATTTAATAAATCCGAACAGAAAACTCTTAACTAATGGAATCGACTGGCAAATTCTATTGAACATCAATCTGCAAATGAAAAACTGTCAAATGGAACAACAATAAATTGGAACAGCGAATGGAATGAAACAATAATGGAAATAGAACAACGAAGCTCTATTAAGGTAGAACAAGATAAATTATATAGAATTTAGATTCTTGTTAAATCATACAGGAAAAGCAACGCGATTCGTTAATATAACACACTGATATCAAATAAGCAATGAAACAACAAACCAATTAACTTGCAAATTTAATGAAAACAAATACAAACTATCACATGACGATAATTGAAAGGTAATGATACAAACAATGGATCGATCCACCAAGGCCAGGCCTGTAATCACCAGTGAAACGCCACTGGGCTTTACTCCAGAGTTAAGAAATTAAACGGAAACAAGATATTTTATTAATAAAGCAAAATAATGTTTACAGCAGTCGCTCTCTGATCACGAGAGTCAATAATAAATGACAGAGTTACAAAAGAAATTTTTAATCCATCATCCCCCCCAACGGCAATGCATGCTTCTCCTTTTATAATCAGAAAGAGGAGAGTAAATAGTAAATGTGATCCCTCATAACAATATTGAATTATCCCCAGCAACTTGATCAACAAGAAAAGATATTTCCATCAATCTTTCAACAGGAACAAGTCGAATTTGGATTTGCAACTGAGATAATTTGGAAGAATAGTAAATCTGAGAAAATCGTGCTCAAATAACCTTCCATTTCTCTCAATACAGGCCGAATTTTGGAAACCCATTATCAACTAAAGTTAACTCGGTCTGTTCTGGACAAACCCCATGTTTCAGATTTTCCATATTCTTCTCCATTTGCCCAGAATATCAACCAAAAAACTGTCACTTCTTATTCCAGCGAATTTATGAGTTGGAATATTGAATGATGTGTTGGAGATCAAATCTACAATCTAGCAAATATCTTGGAGGCTAAAATGGTGAGTGTTGTTACAAAATATATTAATAAACCATCATTGATAAAATTATGCATAATAATCATCAATTTATTAAAAATAAAGGAGAAGAAATAATATTTATCCATAAGAGAATAAATAATTATAAAATGGATTTATATAATAAAATATGATAAACTACATGATAAAGAAGAGTAGAAATGGATGAAATGGGTGTTAAAAAGTGGTCATATTAGCAGCTCAACAACTTTTAAGGTCAGGGTGAATTTTCCTTAGCTTTTGTTGTACAGGTTTTTCAGTGAATATTATTGGGATAGTATGTTGAATGATTGAAGTATCATAAGTTTTTAGGTCTTCATATTTCCATGAAACGAAATTCCTATGTATTTTTAATAAATGAATAAATGCTAATATTTCATTAGAGGAAATATCAAGTCCTAGGTTGATGTTCTTAGGATTTAGATATGTTCCTAGATTTACCAGTTCAAACCTAAAAGTTGAAATTTGGAGTTTAGAATTACTAATATTTTTGAATTTATCTTTAAGATCATAAATATCTTTGAGTTTGAAAACAGACTTAGGTATAAAATTTTCTTCAAAGTTTTGTTGTAATTTTCTTTCATGCACATCTTCATCAATTAATTGATCATGATATGGTCCTTCTGATGTAAGAAAAGTAATAACATAATCATCATCATTGAATACCCTCCAATTAGTAATACTATCAAGAATAGATGGGCAAAAAATCAACTCTATGGAAAAATATATTTGGGCTATAATATTCTGAAGGAATAAGATTGGATGCTACATTTGCTAGAAGGTATGCACTTGTATTCTGAATTCTTATTATAGATGAGATATTGAATGCTAAAAAATGAATGGTAAGAGACTTACTGATGATTAATATTATTTAAGATGGCCAAAAATATAGTGTATAGTATTTCTTACCTACTTAACAATTATTTCAGAATCTCCAAATACCTTAAGATACTTGACACCAAGATCAATTGCTTTGGTTAAGCCTTGAACCAATGCATCGTATTCTGCAGTATTATTTGTTCATTCAAATTAAAGACTGTATGTGAGCATAGTCTTTTCGCCTTCTTGATTGATTAATATGCAACCAGTTCCTGCTCCTTCACTGGATTTTGACCCATTGAAATATAAAGTCCAAAATAAAGTATCAACACAAGGCTTATCTATAGTATTTACACACTTTGAAGAATCAGTCTGAGAAATAATTTCAATCTGAAAATTAATTGAATTGGTAAGAAATGGAAACTTTAGAGAATTGAAATTCCCTTAGAAGGATTCAGCAGAGTAATTGCCAAGGATATTATTAGTAAAGGCCATGGGTTAATTTTCTTCTTCAAATTTAGTTACTGAATGTTTTAAATTCTTTTCATGGTCTTCTCTAATTTGATTTGGCTTACCATTATGAGGAAGCCACATGTGAGACCAGTTAGTAGAAAAATAGCCATGAATCTTTTCTTACCAATCTCTACTTAATATCAGACCATAAAAATCTGGTATATCACAAAATAAGATATCAATTACTTGATGGACTTTTGGATTAGATGTTAATCTGATAAGGACTAAATTCATCTCTCCTAATACTTTAACTTTTTTTCTGTCAAATTCTACAATATGTACTGCTGAATTCTAAGGATATATATTCAATTTCAGACAAACAGAATACGGCATAATATTTGATGAGGCTCCAGAGTCAATTAAACAATTATGCACATTTTTTTTGAATAATTCAAAAGTTAATAGAAAAGGAGGAGTATGTGAATTGGATCTCTCACCAATTAAAATAGCATCACTTGCATCAAATTTTTCAGGTGAATCATTAGGAGGCTTACCCGTTCCTTTAGCTGCTTTCGAAGTTACAGGAGTAGGAAAGGGTGTAGTGAGAAATGCATTCAATTCTTTAAGAAAAATTTTATTTTGTTGTTTTAATTTTATCAGTTTATAGAGAGAAATATTTTCTTTCATTTTATTCATATCTTCCACTAAATTTTATTCAATGGTATCAGAAACCACTAATGTTTTAGAGGTAATTGGAAGAGTAGAAGAAGTTGGATTTGTTTGATAAGAAGAATACTTTTTATTGACTACTTTATCCTTAACAATAGAGGATGAATATTTTTACTTTTCGGGTGACTAAGGGAGATCGACCGTATTTTTACTTCTAGTATTTACCAGAAGTGCCTAATGTTCATTTTCATCATAAGATGTTGGGAGGATAAAATCACATAATCCATGAAATTCGACTATTTCTTCTTCTTGATATTATTCAGCAAATGATATTGCTTCATCATGATCCTCATCTTGATCTGATTCGACATTTGAGATCACATTTGGGGGTTGAGAAAACTGACTTTTCTTAAAGAATGTAAAATGTTTCTTTGAAGAATATTCAGCTACTTGTTTCTTTATGTCAACCATATCATTTGACATGGTTATGAGAACATTTTGTAACCCTTCAATATCGTATGGATCTTTAGATGATTTCTTTTTGGGCTCATCTTTAAAGGAAACTTTCTTCATTTTCCTATCTTCTTGAGAAATTTTCTTCTCTAAAGAAAGTATTATTTTTTCAACAAAAAGAGCTTCTTTCATATTCTCAACCAATGTAACCTTATTGGATATATCTACAAAAGAAGAAATATTAGAAGGAAGAGAGGATATATACCATTCTATTTTAAAGTTGACTCTGGGCTTGGATGTGTTTGGGATTTTTTTGAGCAATTTATTAAATCAGGAATTGAAGTCTTTGATCTTTTTGCCAGTATTTTATTTCAAATTGGAAAGATCATTGATAAGAGTTACAATACTATGGTCATATCCAAATTTAGTAAGGAATTTTTATTCAAAAATGTCCCAACTAGAAATTGTGCCTGATGGTAGTGAGAAATACCATGATCGAGCTGATTCTTGAAAAGTATAAGGAAATAATCTAACTACACAATCTTCATCTGAAACTCTATTAAGATTTATGGCGAGCATGAAATTATGGAGATGCTCTTCTATTAGAATTTTGCCAAGGTCTATTAGCCATTGTATGAAGAGGAGGATTGGGTGGTCCTAAAGGAGGATTTGAAGTAGAAGAGGTAGTTCCAATAATAGTTGAAGGTGTAGAAGAAATGATTATGGAACTAATATTACTTGTAATAGTAGTTGTATACTGAGAAGAATAATAAGAAGAATTAATTATCAATGAAGAACTTGTTTGAGAATATGAAAGGGATGGAAGAATGACTAATGTTGTTTGAGAGGTAGAAACATATTTAATCTCACTAGTTGATGATTGTGTTTTAGAAATAGGAGTTTTCCTTCAATGAGAATGAAGAGGAAATTCAAAAGGGATAACTCTAATTTTTTTACTCTTAGATCAAGTTAATACACTAGTGCCCCTTAAAAATCAAAGTGACACTTCCTTCTGAGGCTTCCAAAAGTATAAGCTTTTCTGCTGAAATTTAAATTTCTTCCAATTTCTTTATTAGTGTCTATACTTTAGTTGACTCTAGAGTATATTCTAAAGGGATTTCTTTATGAATAGAACTAGGAGATTGAGGAGGATAATGATCAAATTTTGATTTACGAGTAGGGGATTTTGAAATAGGATTAGAAGTTGTTGATTCGGAGGGAGAATGACTCTAGTGATGGTATTTACTTTTTAATTTAATCTTTGGTGCCATTCATAGTCATATGGCCCTCCTTCTAGCACAAAAAATGTTTAGGCCCCAAAAATCGGTGCAACAACATTGGGGAAAACCACCTTGTCGGGGACTTGAAAACCGTCCCTTTTCCATTTGGAATGGTGGCTCCGACTGGATTTGTGGGACCAATTTCCCAATTTAATATAGTTGGAGTGAATGAATGATTTTATGCCTAAGTGGAATTTGATAGATGTAAAAATAACCAAGCTTTCAATGAACAATAAATCGATCTATTTATATTTATATATCTAGATCTATCTCTATCTATCCCGGGATGAAACCTTTTCTTTGTGCAATCTACAAAATAATATTTCAATGAGTGAAAATAAATATCATACATTGATTTAGAGATATGAAAAAAATTTGAGATAATTGATTTAATTAAATTTAATTAAGTCAATTACTGAAGCTTATATCGCAACTTTTACAAAATGCATGTATTACATATATACATAAATGATAACAGCATAACATGTTCAAAAGTGAATTGATGTCAAACTGTGTTCCAAAAAATATATAAAACAACACATCATAACTCATTTGAAATTCAAATTAAACATATAAGAAAAAAGTACCATATATATATTTACTCATCTCATTTGAGAAATAACACTCGGTCTAGCCGTTTCTATTCAGAAAAATTTAAGAGTACAGAAGTGCAACGTCAGTAAAGTTTTATTTTCAAAATTTTAGGACACCTTCTTAAAATACATGAAGGGGTTTAAATATAAAACTAATCATTCTCAAAATAGTTATTACAATAAAAACTAAGGAGGTTTCAAACAACTCTTCTTAAAGTAAGTAAAATTAAAAAATAAATAGAAATTAAAGGAGTGATTTGTTAGTTGAATGTCCTACTCTCCCTTCTTTTGTTTGCTCCTTGAGTTGAAGAATATTAAGCATAGGCTTAACCTGAGGAGGTTTGCATTGCCTAATGCATAGGTTTCCAGTAAAAACATCATTAGATAATGGAGGTAGCATGTATGAGGACGTATCTGTAAGGAAACAAAGCATGAGCCAATGGCTGTGAGGCTTCACTATATATCTCCAGTATATTTCCCAATCTAACTTTTCTATCTTCATAATATGCTCCTCTTTCACTTTTGATACTTCCTACCATTGCCTTATCAAATATTTTACCAAGGGTAATGCACTAGGAGGACATTTATCTATGACATTTGTTGCGATCAAGTTTTGGATGAAATTTTCCACAATGTTCGTGGAAATATATTTAGCTCTGGTTATTTCCTTTTCTTCTTTATTTAGTTGTATATCCCAATCTGTGAACAATATCTCTTTCTTTGATTCTTCAATTCTAGGCAAGTTGGCCTTTCAACCATCAGAATAATCCTTCCAAGTAACAAATTGGGATACCTTCTCATCTATGTCATCAAAACTAATCCTCATATCAGCAATGTGATTCAAAAGTGAATCAATTTTCTCACATAATTCAAGGATGCTGGTTAATTTCTAAAAAAATATGACTTGCTGTTGTGCTAATAGGGTGTTTAATTGTAAAGCTTCTTTCCTAAATTCATCAATATTTGGAACATATTTCATTTTCTCAATGGAGAGCTGCAATTGATGAATTCGAGTATCTTTAGAATTAATTTCACCTTGATGCTAAATTTTCAGTTGGTGCAATGTCTCTTGAAGTTATGTGATTTGTACCTGTAGTTGTTGACTAACACTCTTATTTTCTACTTGTAACTTTGTTTCAAGTTGAAGGATATTTTCATCATTTCATTTCATCAGTTGATGAATCTATGATGCCTTTTAAATAGTTGTAGATGTATAGGCTCCTGAAAACTGTGATAATCGAGTTAGATCATGTGAAGGATCTGACTTAATATATTTCAAACAATGCCCATTGACATATCTTCTTGAGTGAGAGTCTTTGCGTGCTATATTCTTCTCCTTTTCTTCTGCCTACTAGCAACTGCCTTGTGCCTACGACTATAAAAAATGTCCAAGGGAGGGTTTTCTTGAATATTTAGGACAATTTCAGAGGTTGGGAAGGTCAGGATGTATTCCATTCTCTCTATACTTACCATTTTTTCAGAGGGCCCAGTAGTAAACGAGTCCTGACTTGTAGAAGGAGGAGTTTGTACAGTCTGTTGTTGGTCAATAACCATGGTTGTTTATTCTTCTTAGAGTTTGAGATCAAACTCTTTCCAAACATCTTTGAGATTTCTTGGGAAATCCAGATCTATTGTTTGAACTTCAACTAACTTCTCCTCCTCTGGTGTATTAAGGAATTTAGTATCCTTAATAGCTTATTCACTTTCTTTCTGAGTCATGTTTTGAGAGACATCCAAGATCTTGAGTGGAATTGTTTCCAGTCTCTTATTTTTGTATTGTTGAAACTTAAGTAGTTGTGGTGGGTGAAGGTGTATATTTTCCAACTTCTTAACTGCAGCATAGTTTTCAAGAGAATAGAACACGTCGTTGAAATCATCATATTCGTGCAAAAAAGGTCTGATTTTCACTTGAGTAGTGAAGTTATTGGCTATTTTCAGGGGATCATATTGTGTGTTTGGAATGGTAAATAATTTCCAACACTCTATTTGGCCAATTTAAACTATATCATGCTTGTCTTTTTCCAGTCCATACACACCACAATTAATTGGAAAGGAAGGCCATAATGCCTTCTTTGATTCTTTCAAAAATATGGTCAAACCATTTCCCACAGTTTGGTATGTGATTTCTCTTACGAGAATTTTATTAGGAACATAAAGGGGTAAGACATGTGGATGAGATAGGCTCCCAAATACTCATACATAGGTGAAAAAATACTCACCAAACCACTTTCCAATAGAAGAAAATTTTTCTTCAGTCTCTTTCGAAAGTCTGGGGGCTTTCTCATTGAAAACAACTTCAAAAAGAGGTAGTATAACACCATGATTTTTTTTGTAAAAATGACTTTCATATTTGGACTCCCAGAGAATACTATGAAATACATGAATGGGAAGTGAATCTTGGGTATTCCATTTCCAACCCATGGTTGGAAAATCTGATGTAAAACATACAAAATTCATAATTTAACCACTCATATAAAACGGAGGAAATATTTTAGAGGAGATAGAGCGGTTCGTTCTATATTCTAAAATTTTGGTGGAAATATTATTTGACAGAATATCACCCCAGCCCATAACATAAGCATCTATTTTCGTTTCCATAAGAGGAACCCATTCTACTGAAAATCTAGTTGTGTCTGACTGACCAAAAAGTCTAGATATCATAGCTGAGATATAACAATAGGGACTTGTAAGAGAATCAGTAGAATACATACCCTTTTCATCGTTCTTGTGTTTGTTAGGATTTATCCTCCGTTTCTTTATAGGTTCCGATTTGAGTTCATTTTCCTTAGCGAACTTTGTGAGGAATTTGTTATCGTAAATCTTGTGAGGGTCTGAAAGATGGTACATTAGTTTCAGGTCTTCCACTTTAAAATAACCAATCATTGTTCCTCTACTGGTAAGGAAAGTCTTGTCCTCGATATTAATATTGTTGATGATCCCCCTTCCCATATTAGTATATGGTAGTATCTTAGGCCTTGTTGCAATTTGGTGAAGGAACAAATTGGCGACATATCCAATTATAGCTTCAGAGGAATTTGGGGAAACAATTGTTTCTTTCCTCTATATTTTACAAGGCTTCTCATCTTCAAACAGCTTATACATATATTCCCATTGAGAGAATCCACTTTCAAGTCCACAAGTCGTATCTGTGAACAAGGGAAACATCTCTATTCTCTCTGAGGTAGTAGGCACAATATTAAGAGGATCCATATGCTTCCTTTTTTTCTTTAAAGCCTTATACATTTCCATAGAACTTTAACTACTCGAACTTGCTTGTAAATAAGTAAGAAAGAGTAACTGGGAAGAAGGAACCTTCGAGTTTTACAATATGCACAAATTCCATAGTAAATAGAAACATTGAAAATGAATGAGACTCCTCATGCTGATGGGATATGAATTGAATTCTCGTTGCAGGGAAATGATTATGGTGGTATGGGTGACAAAACCGTTAATTTATGACATTGATAACTGATATGGATTATCGTGCCATTATAATAATTTTTCAATTAAAACCAAATCTATCGCATTAAATTGTGACTCTTGTGTAATCCCTTCATTAAATACTGACGAGGCTAGATTTTTTTCCGATCGCAACATCACAATCACAATATCGATGAAGTTAATAATATGCAACATATGTTTGTTTGACAAGCGTGCAATATGTGATGTGAAATCGCTTTATCACATCAGCGATTTATGAGTGATAACAAAATAGATCAGCTGGGCTTTTGTGATGCTGTGATGCAATATGCTTATCGCATCGACGAGTATGAGCGGGAGAAAAATAAGAGTGCCAGGAGAAACTGCGATTTGCAAAATGCGATAGGATGATGTGGCAGAAGTCGGTCCCACAGAATTATTTATCAGATTTACTTATAAATATGGATTTTTCGTCATATAATAGTGTTTCAGTTATATTCATTGGATCACAAATATGTTTCAAATCATTATTTTCAAACTATATACATTATGTAAATGATTTTGTGATTTGTGAAATGCGATTTATCTCTTCTTAAGTATTTGGAAAGCCAATTTTTAAAGTTTTCATCCCCTTTTTACCCCTAGCTCTATCAAAAGAAATAATCCAAGTGTTTATTTGCTTAAACTCTAAAAATTAAAGTGGTCCACATTATTTTCTAAAGTAACTATGGCTTAAAATAATGGGGGTTGTTGATTTACACAACATGAAGTAAATCGCTCTATGTAATTCATCCTACAGTTCATCAAAGGAAGGAATGGGAAATTTATCTTTAATAGTGATCCTTTTGATCTCCCTAGAATATAAACAAATACGCAATGATCCATCCTAATTGTGTACCAATACTACTTGAGCAGAGAAAGAACTTTGGCAATGTTGAATCATACCTACCTCTAGCATTTCTGCAACCATACATTCAATTTCACTCTTTTTGGAATAGGGATATTTGTACGGTCTGATGTTTGGAAGAACACTTCCTGGAATCAAGTGAATAGCATGATCATGATCATGAATAGGTGGCAGGCCTTCGGGAGTCTCAAATACCTTAGAATGATTGTCCAATATTCTTTGGAGATATAGAGAAACATATTATTTTGTTGTTTGAACATCTAGCAAGCATAATTATGCAATTATGAGTTGTTTTTATTTATTCAAAACATTTTTCATGCCATTAGAGTTGATTATATTCCATGGTTTTATTACGATACCTCTTAATTCAATTTCCTTTCATTCCTAGGAAAATTTCAAGAAAAGTTCTTGAAAATTAAAATTTATCATCCCCAATCATTGTAGCCATTGGACTCCCAATACAACATCATCACCACCCATTGTAATGGAAAGAATTAGACTATTCAATACATATTAACCCATGGCTAGATCGATATTATGACACTTCCATAATAAATTTATAGTTCCTTGACTATCTTACAATGGATAAAACTATGGGTACTACCAGAATCAATCAAGACTAATGCTTTTTTTCTTGATATATCCGAATTAGGGGAATTTTGAGGTCTAAAATGGGCCTCTTAAGGAAAATGTACGATCAAAATTCCTTTATGAGAAAAAATCACATTTTAGGGGATGACATCATACCTAATGGTTGAGGTTGCATTGTTTGAGTTAAAGGTACTTACTTGTCACATTCTCAATGGTGGATAAAAAATCATGGTTAACCATGGTAGTGCTCTAAATAATTTTAAAGTCATAAAGAAAATTACTCTTAATAAATGTCATTTCACACTTTTTGAATAAAATATTATTATTTTCATCTCATATTTTTTCATAGAAACAATGCATATCCCTACAGAATCTTCATGTATTTACACACTATATATTATATTTGTATATTTTCATATATTTATTTTTAAATTGTATATTCATCTCATTTTATTTAATATTACAATTTCAAATTAATTATAAGTTTATATATATATATATATATATATATATATATATATATATATATATATATATATATATATATATATATATATATATATATATATATATATATATATATATATATATGAAATAAAAATAAATAAAAATGTAACCTTCTAATTTTAGGATCAATCAAATCTATAAATAATATCATTATAATATTAATAGAAATACAAACATATTAAAATTAAAGAAAAAATACATTTATTTTTGTAGGATGAAAAAAGATATATTAGTTTTGTATGTTGAAAAAAAATATATTAGATTCAACATAGTTTAGAGCAAAAAAATACTAAATTTCAATATATATAAATCTTATATTATACTTATAAATATAAATTGAATTTATTTCAATACTTTTTTTTTTCTTTAATTTTAAATAAAACTCAATTCATTTCATTATGATTATATTAATATTATATATTGTTATATATAATATTATGAAAAATAATCTAAATATTATAGAATATATATTATATTTATTTTTATATTATATATTATTTCGTCTTATGTTATAAATCAAATCAAATCAATATGTAATATAAAATTCATACATAAAACAATATATTACATATATTATATTATATTATTTTTATATAGTATATTAATTGCATTTTATTATATAATTTAAATAATATAATTTTTAATTAATAGTATATTCTTTAAATAATAATTTATGAATTTATACTTATGTTTTATTTTAAGTTATTTAAGTACAAAGTAAAAATGCATTAGTTGTGCAATGATAATGATTTTTTCTTGAAGAACTCATTCTTGTTTATAGTCACATCAATACAATTTTTTTTATTAATTTTATTTTGGTACAACTTTTGAATTGAATTTAACCATGGTTACATGGATTTTGGTGCAAAATTTGAATTGAAAATTCATAAATATTATTTTATTGGTTTAGCTATTATTTTATTATTTCCGTTGGAGGCCCATTTTAGACTTCAAAATTCCACTAATATTATATCTTGAGAATTTGAGTGGTAATTCCTACCAATGCATTATAAGATATGGTCAAATTCATTTCTTCTTTCTCTAGGGTTGGTTCCTAGTGTATATTCTCTTCTTTTGATGTTTCTTGTTTCTTTTCTTCCTCCTCTTCATAATATATGTAAGATAATTTCTTCTTAACACACTTATGACCCTTAGTGTATTTTTTATCTCAACTGTAACAAATCCCTTTTGTTATTTTGTTTCTCTAGTTTTAGTGATGTCAACCTTTTAGGTTGTGGGAGGCTAGGAATATCAACACTTCCATCTCTATAGTTGAGTGGTTTTTGGGCGGATTAATCAATCTTGCAGACAAGATCGATATCCCTAGTACCACAAGGTAATCTACCAAAAAACAACCAAATAAACCTATCTTTCTCTAAACATATGCGATTTACAAAAGAATACTATAAAGGTGTTAAGAACTTACCGTAGATCCAATGCTTGTTCGAATTTGTTGTCCCTTGTGCACTTGAAGGAGTTATCTTCATGAACATGCAGTCACAAACAAGCAAACATTAAATAGCACCTGTATAGTAAACATCATAAACCATGCTTATCATGGTGATTAAGGAATCCATGAAATAAATAGTTAACTAACAGCTTATTGAGAAAAATGAATTCATTTGTATTAACTTTGAAAGAAGGAAAACCTTACAACTTTAGCCTTGATGTTGAACAGACCTTCCTAGTGTCCGAAGCAGGAATATCCTCTACTCTGACAAGCCTTGCACTCTTCCAACTGAGATAGATAGAGGTATGTGATATCTCCTCACAAAAATCTTAGTTAAATGAGTCTGAATCCCAACAACACTTAACCTCAAATAATTCTAAAGCTTGAACTCCCTTTGAGGCTACCCAATGCCTCTTTTTATAGTGGAAAAGAGGAGGTTTCAGTTCCAACTATGAAGGGATAAAATCCTCCTTCAAAGGGATAAGCTCCTCACATCAAGGGGTTAGCTCCATAAGGTAAGGGATACATGAACCTCAAAAGAGCGGTTCTGCCACCACGAGATTGTTTCTAGAGGCTTCTAGAATTGACTAAAAGTGAGCTTTTTTGAGTTTACTTGTGCCTTTTTAATCTTTACAGGGGTCCACACCCATAACACATAGAAAGTGTGTTCAGGTACGCAGGAGTCATGAACATTAGGTGCAGGACCACAGACAAGATATAGAGAAAGTGTGATACGAGAGTTAAGGAGATTTTTAAGAACTTTTATCCTATTTTCAAGGCTTGACATGAAGAGCTAATATGTTAGACTTGCAAAGGAGCAAGTATGAGTGATAATGAGCTCATACACATAGCAGAATGCCAGGATGACAATTTTCAGTGCAACAGATTTCCCCCTAAGGGCAAATTATGGAATAGATGAAGCTGAAGTCTATCATATATGAAGAGTGAAGTACTTTATCCTTTCAAGGATTATCCAGTGGACACCCCATTCAGAACTTGTAAAAAAATTCAATGCAAAATATATATATCTACATATCATCGCTGAGGCAGGAATTCCCATGCTCAGATCAAAACTAACTAGAAACTGATTCAAACTGTTCTGATACAGGAATGATTTTGAATACATTAATAGTATAGACATGTGTAGACATAGTATGGATGCAGCCATCTATTTATGAATAGTCCACTGTATGAATAACAAAATTCCTCGCAGCCTGGATGGTAGAAACTAGATCCAGAGTCTTGATATCTGCATCTCAAACTAGTACGATTCTATCCATGTGAATAAATGTGTCGAAGTCGAACATGTTAGAAACCACTTGATTACTAGTCAATGATGTAAACTATTAACAAGTGTGAGAGTAACCACCAGTAATGTCAATGGCTCTCAAAGTACTCAGTACAATCCATGAAATATGAATGAATGAGCTGAAGTCAAACATGTCACAGAATCATTTGATCGAAGGTCAATGATGCAACCTGTCGTCGAAGGCAAGAAACCTGCCATTGAGGTATGCAGATTTCAAGGTAATGATAATTTCTAGATCAACTTCCTAGATAATGAGCTCTTGTCGATAGAAAGTGATCTATCGTAGGCAATTCCACAACACGAAATCATAGATCAAGTCTTGAAGAAATGTATTGGCAAGGACTGACTCAGGGATGTTCAAAATGGATGACATCTATTTTGTAGATGAATGGTTTATTTGAAATGTCCTCTTGAACACATAACAACACTGCAGATGGCTTGGTGACAATTGACCCAAAGCTAATACCCAGAAACTAGCTGAAAGCTTTCAAACTAGTTTGATTAACTGTTAGGCAAAGGATTTCCCAACCCAGGTGAACAAAATTTTCGTGTTCAAGAGTGGTTAACTGGCTTTTCAAAAAATCAAAATACAACAAACAAGTCCATTTTTCTCTCTTTTCCCCCACCATTTCTGGCAAGTACCTATTTATTTTTGACAAGCTTGAGGAGGATAACATTTTCTTGTTTATAAGCTCATCCTTCGAATGAGTCTAACTTAGTTTAAGATTCGAACCCTAAGAAGGAGTGGTTCGTTCCTGTTTAAAAATTGAACAGGTCCTTAACTGTTAAATTTTAATGAGTCTAGTATAGGAGAAACTCGATGTTTTTCAATTTTAGGGAGTCAGAAGAAAAACTTAAGAAAACTCTATGGGGGTACTTTTTCATAAATTTAGTCTCTTGGGCCCAAAAAAGGATAAAATAATGCGAGAGAGAACTCTATTGACTGTAATTAGTCAGCGTATACCTTTTTCGTAAATAGTCCATTTCAATCCGTAAAAGGGGTAAACTTATACTGAAAGGACGATCATTCATTTATTTTAACGAGTTCGAATAATCAAGTGCTCGGAAATCTTTTCAATTTTTGAGAGTCTGAAAAGAGATTAAAAGAGGACTCCAAGTTTTCAAATTTTCGTAAATTTTTGAAAGAGTTCGAAAAAGTGATAAAAGTATGCTCTTTGTTGAAAAACGATCAATTTTCCCGAAAAATCCAATTTTTGCACAAAAACTTGAAATATTACACATACCTGTTTAAGATAAATAAAAATTCTTTCAAAAATAACCTTTTTAAAGTGAAAAATAAACAAATTAAAAATTCATTTATTCGAAAAAACTTATAAAAAGGACTTTTCTAACTTCATTTTTACCATTTGAGTTCAGAGTGAAAAGTAAAAGGTTTTAGGTAAAAACGTTCATGTGAAGATTCTGGAAAATCCGTCCGACGAAATCGAGAACCGTCAGCTCCAGGTAATCCATGACCTCATAATCTTGCATTTCATCCATTTACATTTCATTTTTAGGCTTTAGATTTCGTTTTTAAGAGAAAAATGTGTTTAAAAAATCGCCTGCGGGGGTTCGCAGGTGCAACATGCAGGCCCTGCAGACCCCGCATTTTTTCTACATAGGAAAAATTCGTGGGTCCGCACTTGTCTCACAATGCCCATGTGTTCCTATGCACTGTGTATGAGAACAAAGTGCGGACCTCGCACAATTAAATTTCAAACTTAAATTTCTTTACTTCTGCCCAAATTTTTTTAAATTAAATTGTTATAATATATCTTTTTATGCATTGTAGGATATACAAGATGCTAATTTGGAGAGAAAGTGAGCATGAAGACATAGATGATGCCAAAATGCTTCATTTTCCTGCAATGCAAGCATTAAGAGCATGTTGTTTGTATAAATTATGGGCCATTCAAGGCATGAGGGCACAGGTAGACCTCCTAACATGGCTGGTGAACAGGTGGAATGTACAGGACCAGTGTTTCATTATTGGCAGCCACCGGCTCAAAATTGAGCTGGAGGATATCTATTTTTTGACAGGTTTGTCCAAGAGGGGCGAACAAATTTCTCTGTTTGGGACTAGGCCAGGTGGCCATACTGTTGCTAGTCTTTGACAAGAGTTCTATAATGATCAGGAAGACCCCCATGAAAAATGGATTGACATAAAAACTATCATCCGTCCTGAGCTTAAATTTATTGCATTTACTGTCACCAGACTATGTGGGAGCGCAGCGTTGCATGTGGCTACCGGTTCCCAAATGCGCATTGCTGTAGATTGTTTTCGAGGCACCATTTTCAACTGGTGCGAAGCTATGTTGGCCAATGTAAAAGGCCAACTAACCAGAGAAAAGAACGGAAAGCTAAATAACTTTGGATATGGATCCATTGTAGTCACCTTTGCTCTAGAGAGGATCCACATGTTAGCTCTGTAGAACATTCCTGTTGATGCCTGACGACCTCGAGAACCTAGGATGGTTCATTGGGTTGCATTGATGGCCCGTCATGCTGCTGAGGGCGTCGAGGTTGTTCGATTTCCTTCTACATATTTCCATTGGCTGGAATGCCAAATTTTTGTTATAGAGGACTTTCCATATGCCGGGATAGATTTCCGCGGCGACCAAGAGATGGCTCTCGCAGCAGGGGAACATTGGGATGAAACAGGTAAAAATCATTTTCAACAATTTCTAAGTTCTATTTTTTTCTATTTTGATCGTCCCAAAACTAATAATCAAAAGTTTTAAATGCAGATGTGGGCCCATGGCGACCAGCCCATCTCCAGCCTTATGAGAGGAGGCATCTAGCTGCCGCAACACCAGCCCCAGAGGGCCAATCAGCAGATATTCTGTCTGATTTAGAGCATCACCTAGAGTGCCTGACTCTAGACATTCCAGAGACCGACATAGATGATATCCTGCTCAGATTACAGAGATATGTGATTGGTGTCCCAGGAACTTTTAGGAGGTTCCTATGTAGGGTGGCCCGGGCAGTGGTCTCTTATCGTGATCATCATCAATGATAGGATGATCATGTCGTAGACTCATATTTTTGACCTTTTGTATTATCATTTTTTCCGATCATAAGGTGTTTCAACATATGATCAAAGACGATGTATTTTTTTTAAACACTTCTATACTATGATATATCACTATTTACCAGCTATCTATGTACATGTTATGAATGTTTTTTAATTTACTGTTTTGATTATTGAAAATGTCGATTTATCATACAAGAAGCAACTGCATATGCTAATGTATTTAAATGTATTGGAATATGCTGATATTCAATGTTATCAAATTCACGTTCCAAGAGACGAACTCTTAAAAATAACCGTAATAACACAGGATTTCTAATGGCATAAACCATGTTAAGTTGTAATACAACAAGTTCAGAATCCAACCTAACAATCAAATTCCGAATTCCAAACGATATGGATTCAGATAATAACTCAATCACTGGACTATACTCTGCAATGTTATTCGTTGTTTGACCAAGGCTTACCCCATGCATGGATACTAACTCGTCAGAGGGTGAATAAATAACCCAAGCTGCGGAAGAGATGTTCCGTGTACTACAACAAGCACCATTAGCAAAACCAATGTAGGTTTGAAGAGACATTGAAATATGCAATATCAAGATTAAAAATCAGATAAGCAAGAATAGTGATAAAAACACACTCTAAACTAGGCATGCTTTTCTAATCTAAGACACACCAACAGTAAGAAAATCTAATCTAATAAATCTCCACACCAAATTTAAGCATAATATCTCTTCAAATAAAGCCCATTTTTGGGTTTATCTAAAGGGACACCGTCAAAATATATCAGCTCATAGGCCCCTTTTGCTAGCTTTCGCTTAACAATGAAAGGACCATGCCACATGGGAACAAATTTTCTAGCTCCTAGCTTATCGTTGGCTTGATCATACACTAAGACTAGGTCTCCTTCTGAAAAATTACGAGGAGTAACACTTCTATCATACTGAGCTTTTATTTGTTTGACATGAGTCTCGTTTGCTATTGCAGTGTTTCTTCGATTATCATCTAGCTGAGCTAAGTACAAAAAAAATTTCTCCTCTTCAGACGTAGCTGGGAGTAATTCTATGGCTAATTTCAATGACAGAATTTCGCATTCAATCGGCAACACAGCTTCCAAACCGTAAACTAGTTGAAAGGGAGTGAAACCAATTGATGTTTTTACTAAGATCCGATATGCCCAAAGTGTTGAAAATAACATGGAATTCCAATTTGACTTATGAATACCAATAATTCGTCTGATAATAGTGACTAAAAATTTATTGATAGCTTCAAATAGACCATTAGCCTGCGGATAATATGGAGTGGAACTATCGTGGCGCAGGCCAAGTTGATCTGTCAGTTCAGTCATCATGATATTTTAAAAATGACTTCCATGATCTGTAATAATGGCTTGAGGAACACCAAATCTAGCAATTATATGATTGAATACGAAAGTTGCAGCAGTCTTGCCATCTGTCGAAAATGTAGGCATTGCCTCGGCCCACTTAGTAAAATAATCTACTGTTAAGATAATATACGCATGCCCCCCAGTTGAGTGAGGGTTACATGTAATAAAGTAAATACCCCACTTTATGAAAGGACCGACAACAATTATAGGGTGAAGAGGAGTGGGTGGCGCACACATTTTATGATCAAAGACCTAAAAATTGTGGCATTTCCGGACTGCATAGATACAATATTTGAATAACGACAACTAGAAATAACCAATGCGTAATATCTTTTGGGTTGTGGCATACCCAGACATATGACCGCCACATGCTCCAGAATGGAAGTCATTTAAAACCTTCTCATCTTCTTCATGAGTAAGACAGCGTCGGAAAATAGAATCTGCTCCACGTCGATAGAGTGTATCACCAATAATATTGTATTTTGGGGATTGAAAACGTATTTTCCATTGCTGAGATCGTGAGATTTCAGGCTGAAAATATTGGGTTTGGAGATAAATGATAATATCCCCATACCATGGATCAAGAGTACTGATAAGAAACAAGGATTTTTCCGCAATGGGCTGCTCTGCCATAGTTTCAGTATCAGTAGAGGGGAAATCACACATCAGTTTGGCAAAAACCAAAGATTTATTTGCCTTGGATTTTTCAAATTCCAAGTCAAATTTCTGCAAGATAACTATGCATTTGGAATACTTTCCCCCTAGCAATTTTTTGGTTAAAATGTACATCATAGGGTTATAGTCATAAATTACTACGGTTTTGCATAATAAGATGTAGTGTCGAAATATTTGGACAGCTTGAACAACGACCAAGGCCAATTTCTCCACATGTGTGTATTTGAGCTCAGTTAGATGCAGATTTCAACTAAGATAGAAAATCACATGTTCATTGTTTAATTCATCTTCCTAAACTAAAACCATCCCAATGGTGGAATGAGAGGCGGCGAGGTACAAAAATTAGTCCCGGTTGTAATTGGGAGGATGCAATAACAGTGCATGGGTCAACACATGTTTGAGTGCATCAAAAGATTGATCAGCGATCTCATCCCAAAAGAATGGAATGTTTTTTTTAAACAACCCGGTAAAACCCTTTGTTAACTCAGCATAGTTAGGAATGAACCAACATAAAAAGTTTTCTTTCCCCTGCAAACTTTGTAGTTGTCGCAGAGTCGAAGGGGGAGGTAGATTGACAATAGCTTCGACCTTCAACGGATCAATGCAAATGCCTGCTTTCGAAACAAAAAATCCCAGTAAGCAACCCGATTCTACACAGAAAACACATTTGTGTGGATTCAGCCGAATTCAATAATTCCTACATCTCATAAAGATAGCTCGTAAATGAGTGAGATGATCAGCCCTACGTGATGAATGAGCAGGTAAATCATCAAGATAAGGCTACACAATGTGCTTAATGTCATGAAATTCGTAAGACATAGCCCTTTGAAAAGTTTCCCTAGCGTTCTTCAATCCAAAGGATAGTTTGCAATAAGAAAATATCTCCCATGGACAAATGAAAGCTGTTTTTTGGTGATCAACAGGGAGTATGTTTATTTTATTGTAACCGGAAAAACCATCCATAAAGGAGAACATTTCACTGCCAGCACAATCATCAATTATTTGATCGATATAGGGGGTTGGATAATTGTCTTTAGGACAAGCTCAATTAATATCCCTATAGTCGATACATACTATTATCGTTCCTTGTTTTTTGTTAACAGGAAAAATATTCGATACCCAATCTGTTAAAGGAATTGGATAAATGAAACCTGCACGAAGTAATTTTTCAACTTCAACTTTGATAGCAGTAGCTTTTCTTGGATGTATTTGACATAAACGTTGACGGACAGGTTTGGCATCCGGGTAAGTCTTGATTTCATGTACGATAATTTATGGATCAATTCCTAGAATTTCTTCATATGACCAGGAAAACACATCACAAAATTCTTGAAATAGGGCTTTATAAGTTTTAATTTCATCTTTCATACAACACGCACCTATATGAATGTTTTCAATTATTCCTGGCTTTACTGAAATGTTAATTGGAATCGTTCGAGAGATATTTTCCAATTTTAACTCAGAATCAGGATTTCGCAGTGGATTATGCAGTTATTTGACATATTCAACAGTAAAAATAGAATCGAAATCATCTTCAAAATGATCCAGCTTAGGTAAAAACGAAGATCGGTGATGTAGATATTCCCATGGTAAATCATCAACAGACAAAAGTTCACGAATCTGCTCATCAGTATGAACAAGATCAGGAAATGTTATTGTAGCTGAACTAGATATAGAAAGTGATTCCTCATGGATCCCATTCATTGGATCGATTTCGGTTGAAGAAGGGTTGGAAAGTGACTGTACAGCCTGATATGCAATTTCAAATGGAATCAACGATATCATGCCATCAAATGAATCTAACTCGGAGTCAGAATGTACGATCCAAGGATCATCAAACACAATATTATTTGATGAAATCATATGAATAGTTGCGATATAAGGCGATACGTTAGGAGGAGGAAAGAAAAAATTTCCTAGTAAACCAGAATCTTTAATCAAACCTACTCTGACATCCTTGTAAGGGATAGCCGCTTTACCGATGTGCTAGATTGTTTCTATAGAGGCTGGATTGAAAGAAAAATAAGTTAACTGATCTATTGTAACGATCCTTCCTTGATGTGGAAATTTTATAACCCGAAAGACCGAAGAAACAACAACAGTCATAGCGTAAGACCAACTACGACCCAGGAGAAGGTTGTAATCTAGAGGGGCATCAACCACTTCCACATATAGATTTACAGTTTTACCTTCAACCCCTATGGGTAAATCCTGTAAAATACGAAAAGGGTGGAAACCTCGGCCATCAAAATCCTTTAGAATCGTAGGAGACTGATTGAGTGTAGGAGAACCAAGTGGTTTCCAACACTGGATCGACATAATACACGTTGAAGCTCCCTCATCAATCATAGTCCGAAAGATCAGTCTATTTTTGACTAATACTAGAATCTGGAAAGCCATTTGATGAGGTAGGCGAGGTGTACTATTCTCTAAATCGAATATTATTAGGTTCAAGTCCTGAATATCGATAGCTCCTATGGCAAACAAAAGTAATTTATGTTGTGCTAGGCACGATTGCAGCAATTCCAAAGATGACATTGCTGAAGGGGAAATAGCTAAGTCCTCAACAATGTTGTAATTATGAGAAGCTCTCACATGTGGATTGGAGGTTGATTTACGAAGAACACCTTTAGCATGCAGTTTGATTATTAAGTCTGGATTGGGCTCTTGATCTGTAGCAGACCAGAAGCAGGAGGAGGTGTAGTTGATGTGTTTGTGTTAGAATATTCTGATTCTTTACCATCAAAAATATTCTTAGTACCATAATCTTGCGATTGCGTCGCAATATTGACATGAGACATCATCAAAATAGGTTCTTCTGAGGCATTCGAGGTGGAACCAATCATCTTACTGTCTTGAGTTGGAAAAAGATCCTTTAAGACAGCAGGTTGTTGAGAACCTTTAACGAATTTTGCAACCTCCGCTCGATGTGGGAATTCCTTAGTAAAATGATCCTCGTCGCAAATGAAACAAGGATAGCGAGGCTTGCATTTTTCATCATTGGATTCGTTTTTATCAATTTTTTCTTTTGAATTTTTTTTTTTTTAATTCTTCCCTTCCTTTTTACCGTCGGGTTTAGATTTGGACGTAGATGTCTCTACGACATGAATGTCAGCAGAAATTTCGGGGGAAGACTCTCCTTTCGGGGAATCAGGTAAAGTTATAATAGGAGAAGAATTCTTTGAAGATTTATTCTTGCTTTTAGTATTGACTATACCAATCATACCATCAGTGGCATGAGACCCTGAAGGAGCTATAGTTATTTGACCTTATTTTGGAAGATCAGGGATTTTTTCATGTAAAGTACCTGACTGCGTATAGATGAGGTCAAGGTACTGAGATTGAGAAATGACTTGCTCCTTAGTAACAACTCTAGCCTTAGCTACATCTTCAGTGATTTTGGGTAACAATGATTTAACAAACCATTTCGCCAAAATTTGATCTGGAATGTAAACTTTCACTAAACGCCTTCTACATCACCATTCGTGAATATGATCAAAAATATACGTGGATGTGGATTGATTTAGTGAAGTCAATAGTTCTATGCCATTTTTGTATCTGACAAGCAACATAAAATGAGTCAAGAAGGCGGTTGCTAACTGACTAAAATTATTAAAATAGCCTTGTGGTAACTCAATGTACCATTTGGCAGCAAGACCAATAAGAGTTCTTTGGAAAATACGTAAGCGAATTGAATCATCAATTATTGAATTAGACACACACCAGAGGTGATAAGTCATAACGTGATTGTATGGATCCTCTCCTAACTTACCCTCGAATTTCGATATATCACTGGGCAACTTATGCAGCATTGGCAACCAATACGGATAATAGAAAATTGGATCATTCATAAGGCATGTCAAATCAGGTAAATCCAAAGTTGCAATAAATGGTAACTGACGGTTAGGGTCACGAAAACCTTGAGCAGCCAAAGCAGTTCCGGGAGGAGGATACCCAGGATAACTGGGAAATCAGATTTGCATTAGGAATTGTGTAACCTCCTGGGTAACTAGGATTAACCGGACCAAACTGGGGTTGCTGAGGCTGTTGATAAGTATAGCCAGGGTACGGTTGATACTGATAAGTTGGGTTTTGTGAAACGAGACCAAATTGAGGCTATCCCTAGTATGGTTGATATGTGAATTATGGTTGAATTGTGACAATTTTACTTGTACCAGCTTGTCCCGCAGGTATCTGGACCAAAGTTTGAACTAAAGGTCTTGACTGGGGTACAGAGACTTGAGGGATTTGCACGAATGTAGGGATAGAAGAAATCGGAGCTATAGATACTCCAGAAACATGTGTTATAGGTTGAACAGATGTTGCAACAGTTGTAGTAGTTTGAGGCGGAGTCTGAGGTGTATTAGGCCCATACTATTGAACAGAACCAGGTGCATGGGTTTGAATAGTAGGCTGAACAAGTTGCTGGGTTGGACCAGAAATCAAAGGTTGTCCATGTCGAGAAGACGACTGCACATTAGGTTGCATAGGCTATTTAAATTGGGACGGATCCCACACCATGTTCATTCCGGGGTATTGTACCATAGAAGGTTGGACGTAAGGACCATAGCCTAGTTGAACGTAGGGTTGATAAGTAAGTGGTAAAATTCTAGCTCCTTGTACAGATGATTGACCAAAAGGCGGTTGGAAACCTTGAATTAGGTATTTACCTTGAGGTTGGTAACCTTGAGGCATGTACTGAAGCTGGGGTTGATAAGGACCTTGAGGAGAATATTGAGTTTGGGGTTGACCTTGGGGTATGTATTGTCCTGAAGGTTGATAACCTTGAGGTATGTACTATCCTTGAGGTTGTTCTCAAAAATAATATGATGCCACAGTTTGTCCTGGGAAAAATTTACCTTGAGGTTGCCCCCCAGGTGGTAACTGATTGCATGAAGGTTGCCCCCCTGGCTGTAATTGACTACCCTGAGGTTGGCCCCCAGGCAGTAACTGATTTCCTTGAAAATTTCCTCTAGGCGATAAGCAACTGCCTTGAGGTTGAGGATTCAGAATATTACCAGACATCATAAATATTTGCTCTGCGTTCGACGTTTCAGTTTTAATTCCATTAAGACCAGATTATAATACTTGTTCAATCGGTCAAGAAGCTACTCCAGAGAAAGTACTAGACAGAGCCTGATATCCCGAAGGAATAGAAGGACCACCGTGTAAAAATGCTTCCGGTGTCTGGGAAAACATAGATGAATCTCCTGCCATAATAGATGAAGGATAGTAACCTCTGGGCGTAGGATGAAATGGAATTCGAGGTGGAGAAAAAGAAAGACCCAGGTTTTTTAAAAAAAATTTCAAAGATAGATACCAAGCGTCAGTTCGAATAGGGTTATATAAAATAGATTCACGCTCCCTAAGATTTAAAGACTGAGGGGATTCAGGAAGAGATAACTCTTCGTCTGGACTAGTAAGCTCTTCAATAGAAATGAGGCTAGATGGAAGATCTTCAGTAAGAATATTTATTACCCTAGGTGAACCAGGATCACTAGAAGTTGGTGTAATAAATCCTGAGGATGTTTCCAAAACAGAATGTTTAGTGTCGGGTTCGGAAATTTCAGGTTCGTCAGCTAGTTCACTAGAAGGAGAAATACTACCAGTAACTTCAGAAACTGAAATTTGTTCTTGAATGTGTTATGTTGTGGGTATTTGATGATCAGGATGAAAAACTATAGATGAACTTCCAATCTCTGTTGATCTAATTCTACCGCTACTAGATGCTACTAGAGCACGCAACCCTTCAAGCTGACTTGGTGTATATTTAGGGGGCTTCCCCTTAAGTCTCTGGGATTGTCTCGGTAATTTTTCCATGATTAAATATTAAACAATCACATGCAAACAAAGAAAATTTCAATAAAAACACCTGAAGTCCCTAAAGAAACAAACCACTGAATCACACGCCTAAAAATATAAGAGTTCAAACCACACACAAACAGTAATTTCCCGTACTAAAAACACTAGTTGGTGACGAAATCCAACTTAGTAGAAGTTTAATACAGAAAGGGCGGTTGGAACAGTTACCCCAACAACCTGCTTAATGAAACAGACTGGCACAAGTTTCTTCACAAAACCATCTCGTGTGAAGAGAACCCCCCAGAGAGTCCAAGTGAATCTAGTAGAAGTCTGCTCTAGGTACAGCGAGATATTTCTTTCACCGTCACCTTAGGAAATAATCTTAAGCTTATGGACACTAAGGTTACCAACAGTAACAAATACAACTAGGGGAATAGTCTATAATCCGATCCCACGCGCAAGGGCAGAGTAAAAAAGCTCAATCCCCTTGACGGTTCCTCGTCATGGTCAATCTGAGGTTTACCGAAAAGTGACCCTAGGCTCCTTGAAAATGGTTAATCCGAGGTTTACCATTTGTAATGCGCACAAAATATTCTATATTTCCTAATGAAATATAATTGATTGTCTCAAAGGTCCGGACATGATCTTGTGATTAACTCCTTTAAGAGAATCTTCCTAGATTGTACCAATTACAATTGGATTTATTTCCTACCGCAAGATTTATCTACTTATTTGTTTTTACTATCTTAGAGAGTTAATTACTTCCTACTCCAGGATACTAGCCTAAGCTATATTGGTGATAAGAGCCCTAGAAATAAGTTATGTTGAATTTTAATTAAGCGTTGTTTTTATGGGTTGTTCTTTAAGTCAATAGGTATGGAAATGAAAATTTGATGGTGTGAAGACTGGACTTCCAAAAACACTAAAAATGCACCTAAAAAATGATAATCAATTCATTTTCTTTCAATGAAATTCTAGCTAAAGAAAGAGTTCGAAAATGCAATTCTTTTAAGAGACAATTCTTTCTTTGAACATAAAGAATAAATGGAAGAAAATATTTTTGTCTTTTCAACAATAAATCAAAACGAGACAAATTATCAATGCTCACACTTAAAATCCTTTCACTTTCAAAACTGAAACTACAAAAACAATTTTCTTTCAAAAGAAATCTACAAATTTTAAAAGCACTCAAAACTACAAAAACTAATCTAGAGATCTACAAACTTTAAAAATCTAATTGAATAAAAGCTTTAATATTTTTTGAAGAATGTTTTACTTAATTGTTCAGTAAACTAAGGATCTATTTGTCCAAAATAACAAACAAATCAAAAACATCCAGATATGTTTCCTTTTATAAAAATGAAATTTAAAACCTATAACAAAGTTTTTCGAAGATTTGCAAAGAAACAAATAGATCTATTTCTCGATAATGGATGGTTTGGATTTCACAATCAGGTCAAACTCAGAAAGAAGGAAAAAAGACCAATGTAATCTGAGGTATTTCAAACTTCCAATGGTTTGCGTCACTACATAGACCAAACAAAAAGCAATCCAACTTGTAAAACTTCTAGAAAATCATTAAAAACATAAATACTGCTGGAACTCATTTACAAAAGGATTTTGACAGAAACAACGTCAATTTAGGTAGATACTAAAAGCTGTAAAAAAAATTAAAGATAAATTGAAAAAATAAATATGGTTTTTTTTAGAATTTTAACAGGGTCCGCAGGCTCGCAGAAGTAACAGGTGCGATCCCACACTGTTTACTTAAGGAAAGTGCGAAACTACCCGCACTATGCAAAAGAACAAAGTGCGGTCCCCAGAAAATTTCAAGAAAAACATAAAATATTTCAAAATTTTCAAAAACAGAGAAAACTTAAGCTACCCAGGCAGATATCCATCAATCAAAAACCAAGAAAAACTTTTCCTCAAATCAAAATAAAAGAGAACCAAAAACAACAAGTTCTTTCCCCAGCGGAGTCGCCAATTTTTTGGGCAGATTAATCAATCTTGCAGAGATGATCGATCTCCCTATTACCAAAAGGTAATCTAGCAACAAACAACCAAATAAACCTATCTTTCTCTAAACATATGCGATTTACAAAAGAATACTATAAAGGTGTTAAGAACTTACCATAGATCCAATGCTTGTTCGAAGTTATTGTCCCTCGTGTACTTGAAGGAGCTATCTTCATGAACCTATAGTCACAAATAAGAAAACATTAAATAGCACCTATATAGTGAACATCATAAATCATGCTTATCATTATGATCAAGTAATCCATGAAATAAACAGTTAACTAACAGCTTATTGAGCAAAATGAATTCATTTGTATTAGCTTTGAAAGAAGGAAAACCTTGCAACTTTAGCCTTGATGTTGAACAGGCCTTCCCAGGGTCTGAAGCAGGAATCTCCTCTACTATGACAAGCCTTGACTCTTCCAACCGAGATAGATAGAGGTATGTGATCTCTCCTCACAAAAATCTCAGTTAAATGAGTCTGAATCCCAAGAGCACTTAACCTCAAATAATTCTAAAGCTTGAAATCCCTTTGAGGCTACCCAATGCCTCTTTTTATAGTGGAAACGAGGAGGTTTTAGTTCCAAATATGAAGGGATAGAATCCTCCTTCAAAGGGATAAGCTCCTCACATCAAGGGGTTAGCTCCATAAGGTAAGGGATACATGAACCTCAAAAGAGTTGTTCTGCCACCGCAAGATTCTTTCTAGAGGCTTCTAAAATTTACTAAAAGTGAGATTTTTTTAGTTTACTTGCGCCTTTTTAATCTTTACAGGGGTCCACACCCATAACACAAAGAAAGTGTGTTTAGTTACATAGGAGTCATGAACGTTAGGTGTGGGACCACAAGCAAGATATAGAGAAAGTGCGATACCAGAGTTAAGGAGATTTTTAAGAACTTTTCTCTTATTTTCAGGGCTTGACATGAAGAACTGATATTTTAGACTTGCAAAGGAGGAAGTGTGAGTGATAATGAGCTCATACACATAGCAGAATGTCAGGATGACAATTTTCAGTGCAACAGTGGTAGACTTCTTTGTTACCATAATTTTTCTTTGAACTTTTCTTTCACCCTTGAATTCCTTCTCCATTGACTTAGGTTCCCAAAAGCGAACCTCATGCTGGATGTTATCCTTCAAAGTCCCTATGAAGACATCAATACTATGATCCTATATAATATGATTTATCTTGATATTCAATATTGGAAGTCATCAATGTGATCCACCATTAAACCATTTTGTTTGAAATTTATCAATTTGCTAAATAAAGTATTGCTTTTTATATCCTCATAATGTGCTACCAATTCATCCACAAAATTTTTCCAAGTGAAAATTTATTTACAAGAATAAATCCATCGATACTGCACAAATTGATTTGGTTATAAATATAAAGATTCAATGTGTACCTCTTTGTTGTGCGACACATCATGTAATTCAAAGAATTCCTCCATCTATAATATCCATGTTACCAGATCTTTGCCATGAAACTTCCTCATATCTATCTTTGGAATGTGGCGGGTCTTAAACCCAAAATTGGAACCTCTAAAATCATAATTCATATTCCTTTTATCCTGATCATGATTTTCATAGATTACCTTGTCACCATGGGAATCCTTTCTTGCAACAACATTTTCAAACCTTCCTTCAAGCCTTCCATCTTAGCATTCATCATTGCTTCCACGTATGATTTTAAACCAGCCTTCAAACCTTCCATGTCCCTTTTTATTTTTGCTTATAAACCATCCATATTAACATTCATCATTTCTTCTAGTTAATTTTTGGTTACTCTTTGTGAGAGTGAAAATATTGCACTTGGTCTTGTAATTTTTATATATCATGTTGCATTTATTCCTCTTCTTCATGCGTCATAGTATAACTTTATGGTTTCTTACTAGGCATATCCATTTTTTTATTTTAATATATTTAGGGATCAAAAAATGATATTTATGATTCATTATGCCCTTTGAATCACTTCAAACTGATTTTTTTAACAAAATTTATGAAAAATTTAAAGAACATACACACATTTTTCTTGCTTTTAGAATATTGATATTGAAACTCATGTATCCCCCTAATTTTTTCCTCCCAAGGTCTGAAATTTTGTCTTGTGGTATCCCTATGAGTATTATTTACAATTCCACAATTTATAGCAATATTGTATTCTTGAAGATAAATTTATGCCAAATCTCCCACGATGACCTGATTATGGATTGCTTCAAGAGAGTGAACATTTACGTGATTCCATGTGTCACTATTTTAGCCTTAAGCTCTAAAATTTAGACACAATAAACTAATTTCAGTGTAATTTCAATCACATATTACAAAATTCAAATTAAATTTTGGAAGAGAAAGTTATGATGAGTTTCCCTAGGTAACATATTTGAGACTGAATTCTGAAGCATACAGAAACCCTAATTTCTTCAGACCATATGCCAAAAACTATAGCGAACCAAGATCTTATTTTTTTACACGAATTTCACCAAAAGTTTGGCTCCAAGTGGTTGAAATTTCAATATATGAAGTGTCGTATAAAAAAAATGTTAGAAAAAATTTCAAGATGACCTATTTTAAGCAGCAAAACCCCTAAATCCAAATATTTGATACCAAATGTTATGAAACAATATCACAAAATATAATAAAATAAATATCAATGAATTAAAAATTGTCCTTTTGAGGGGTAGACCTCCTTTACATCACATATATGAACAATTCTTGGATAATATAAATGACAATACCTCCTTGGTATATATAGGTGTCTAAAGGGTCAAAATATAATATAAACCTACATAACAATAATAATGTAAGGGCACAAAAACAAAAATAAGGGGGATACACTACAAATAACAATAACGAGGCAACACTAGTATTATAGGGACCTAACAAGGTCTGTCCAAAATTAAAGGGCATTCTCCTAAACAATTTTTTGGCTACAACAACAAAAATTCAGTTGGATACTCCCAAGAGTCTATAGAAATAACAATATCTTATAGGATTTCCTCTAGTTGTATTTTGGATTGATCAAATAATTCAAGAATACTGGGCATTGGCCTTAGATTGGTAAATCCAAGAACTAGAGGGTTTATCTAGTCATTACATCTATTGCAGTGCCAATATTAATCAGAATATTTGGGATTATTTTTCTCCAATTTTTATAGTCACTGTTGGGTTCCGAGGGTCATCATATTTGGTAGGTGGAATTTTACCTTGTATTAATTATGATAATTTATGTATGACATAAATGGTGGGAAGACCTTTGGGTTTCTTGCCATGCATTTTAACACAAATCCCCCTCTCTATTTTTGCATAAATTGAGACATCCCTAATGGTTTGTAATAATGGAATTTTGACATACAAATTTCTCATCTCCTTCAAAATGTGACGCTTTAGCTACAAAGAAATTTTGGCTATAACCAATCATTCTAGACACAATGGATTTTGAGCGGTTTTAGGAGTAACAACAACAATGGATATAGAAATTTTAGCATGGGTTTTATCAATAGCCCTAAAATCAACTATCACAATAGTTTTAGTACACATTTTTGCAGTTTTAGCATGGGTTTTTGTTAAACACCATGTTAAAGCACACACATGGTGTATGAGGAAGATGAGCACACACACAAGAGACTCAACACACAATGAAGGATAAGCGTGAGGATTTCTTATTTTTTCCATTATATATGATGTACATTTATAATACAATGGTGTGACTCTTGGTTTCATATTCCAAGGTCACTTGGACTCCATTGTGACTTTTCGCATTCCACACCTACCCATGTAGGATTAGGTGTTCCAACATCCCCCCTTAATCCGAAGGGGTATGTGTGAGTCGAAGAAGAGAGTTGTAATACAAATCTGCAAAGTATGCATGACAACACTTGGGCTAAATCAACTCTCTGAAATGTTGGAAAAAAGATATGGTTTAAGGATGACCACCAACACTGGAACACAAAACTTGTTGCAGTTCCCAGAACTCTTCCAAAACTGGCAAGAAGCTAAAAGCTTCTGCTAGAGGAATTGTCTCTCATAAAAAAGGGAGACCTTCAACCTAAAAGAAGGGAGGTCTACTACCTGTGATGGTTTTAGGATTACCAACAACTCTGGAATGCTTGAAGCATTTCTTGGAACTCAACCAAAGCTGGCAAGAAGCTGAAGGCTTCTGCTAGAGGAAGTGTTCCTCATATATGAAAGGGAGACCTTCAACCTAAAACAAGGGAGGTCTACTACCTGTGATGGTTTTAGGTTATCCACCAACCAAATATGATGGTTTAAGGTTTTCCACCAACCGAACGCATGCTCATGAGCATCCATGTCTCTAGCTACATCTCTGAATCTGGAATGACGAATTCTGGCTCAGGCTCGCTTGAACTGCTGGCTACAACTCTGAACATGGAATGAGAGATTGTGGCTTAGGCTCGCTTGATCTGACGTCGAAGCTTGTACATGACTACCATTTTCCCCCCTATCAGGGACAAGGTGAGATGATGGCGAAAAATCAACTGCAAGTTTTCTCAATATCTGTGAACATGTTCTGACATGCGACTTAAACATCTTCTTGGCTGCTGATGCCCATTTCCAAGAAGTGATCCATCCAAGATGAATCTTGGTTCTTGCAGGAGGCTGAGGCTTGTTTTTGAACCATCTGTCTGAAGAATGGGTGTGCCGACCACAGTGCTTGCATGGATGAAGATCAAAACAATGATCTTTCATATGGCCAACTCGATCAAAGTGTTGGCATTTATCAATCTGTCGTTGTTGTGGAACAGGATCTGGAAGAGCTGCAGGTGAACTGTCATATGAAAATCCGACACTCTGAAATATGATGGGTTTGGTGTAGTCTAGAATATGAAAGGACACATCCTTGTCATATCCAAGACTAGTTTGGTGCTTGTTGTGGACAAGCTCTTCCCAAGGTCTGATGATGGGCTTGAGAAGTGCAAGCTGAGCTGCTGCATCTACATGTACATCTGCTCTAGTACAAGGAACTGAATGAGAATCAACTGCATCTTTATCTTCTTTCTTCTGATGAGAGTCCTTCACAATCTTCTGAACAGAAGCGGGTTCATAATGGTGACTCTTTTGCTGAAGTTCTTCTTGTTGAAGCTGAGATTCCAACTACAAAAACTCAATCTTTTCTTGTGCATCTTGTAAACAAATATCAATATTAAAAAGAGCATTCTTGTTCATTTTTATCACATCATCAACATTTGAATGAATGAGGTTACTCAACATCTCTAACACCTCATTTATTTTATCCATTTCAACAACTTAGGCTCAAAAAATGAAAGGGTGTCGACTACAACCGAAAATGCACCCGTTTACAATGTGATTCCTTTCAAACAAATACAAATGAATCCAAGGAATTCCCAAAGCACAAAATGTGCTCCTCAAATGATGGAGGAAAATCAACAATGAGTTACATCAACAACTCAAATTCACTGATTCCAACTATGAATGAAGAGGCAAATTCCACTCACAATACAATGTCAATATCTCTGCAAAAATATTTTGTAAATGTGCAGCAAAAGACTTGTGCAAAAGGCCTTTAAGGCAGATGAATTTTCTTCTTCAAGGAGCTGTTTGACAACTCGTCTTCACATCAATTTATTCATCAACTCACCCTTCAAATCAATGCCACAAATCACAATGCAAATCTGCAATTTTCTCTATATATTTAGTCCATCCGCTCACATGTCATTTCCTTCATTTCTGCTTTTCATACTCTCTCTTTTTCCTCTCTCTGTGCTTTTTTTTTTAAATTATTAATTAAAAATTAATTAAAAAAATAATTATTTGGGATTAATTAAAAAAAATGGGGAGATAAGGAGCTAATTGTAATAATGGGGAGGAATTTAAAAATAAAAAGTCGAATTTTAAAATGGGGGAGGGAAATTATATGGAATGAGAGGCGAATATTAAAAAATTAAATATAAAAATCGGTTTTAAAAAAAAGAGGGGCGGTATTGTAAAATGGGAGGCAGTGTTAATTATATGGGAAGTATTGTAAAATGGAGTGCGGTATTTAAAAATAAAATAAAAACGAAATTAAAAGGGGATGGAAAAGACTGCCATGAGGGACTGCAGAACTGAGAGGGGCGGCATTGTGAACAGAGGTAGAGGGACCGAGCGAATACAAGGGAGGAGGGCGTGCTGTGGATATGGGAGGACGAGAGAGTTTGCAGGCGTAGTAAGGGAGGCAGCGTCGAGTGGTGGGCAGGAGAGATAGCGAATGGGAGTGTAGGAGCATATGAGCATTGGGACTGTGGGTTGAGCGCCAGAGTGATAAGGAGGAGCGTGGGTGTTGTAGGTGGGTAATGGGACTGCGCAATGTGTAGAGGAATGGAGTTGCAGGGGGCCGAAGGGCCGAGTTGAAAAAAAAATATTTTATTTTTATTTTTTATTTTTTATTTATTTTTTATTTTTTATTTTATTTTTTTCAAACAGCAGAGAGTAGACAAATTAACTTTAAAACAACAGCAGAACTTCAGATATCGCAGAGAAAACTCAGAAAATTTTCCAGTAGTTCAGCAGCAGGAAATTTCGCCAAAAATGCGGGATTTTAAGCAGTAATACACAACAGCAGAATGCAGAATTTTCCAGTAAAACTCAAAAATTTGCAAATATTTTTCAATGAAAAACTCATAAATTTTTATTTCAGAACTAACTTTGAAACACTATTTTCAGCAGCTCTTCAAAAATTCAGAATTAATGGGCAAAAATTGCAGGAAGAAATCAACCTTCAGATGTGCAGTGTTGCTCTTCTCCAAACCAATTTCTGAATGCTGGGATTTTGAATGCTGCTCATTCTCAAAACCAACGCTTCTCTTCTTCAAAACACCTCTGAATGGCGGTAAAAAATATACTGCAAAAACTCTCTAAATGCTGCAAAAATGCAGATATGCACAGGCCATAAACACAAATGGCTCACTCAAGGTGAAGCAAGGCCAGAAATCGCCCGCTCTGATACCATGTTAAACACCATGTTAAAGCACACACATGGTGTATGAGGAAGATGAGCACACACACAAGAGACTCAACACACAATGAAAGATAAGCGTGAGGCTTTCTTATTTTTTCCATTATACATGATGTACATTTATAATACAATGGTGTGACTCTTGGTTTCATATTCCAAGGTCACTTGGACTCCATTGTGACTTTTCACATTCCACACCTACCCATGTAGGATTAGGTGTTCCAACAGTTTTATTAGTAACAACAAAATTGGCTATTACATTAGTTTTAGTGCATTGTTCCTCGAGCATTTTCTGAATTATAACATCTTCCCGAGGTGAAATTTCTTATTCTTTCTCTATAATAACAGGGAAATTCCCTAAATTCACTAATCTACCTAATCCCAACTGTATGATATTACATTCAAAAACAAGGATGCAATAAGTGGGAAAGACATGGGCTTCAAATTGTTGCACCACCTTTTGTTTGGGTTTGGGTTAGGTTGCATACGTAATTATGGTCACAGGGGGGGATTACATGGTGTCACATTGGACAAGAGTTGTATTTGTTTCTACTGCATAAAAATTTGTGTTGGAAAATAGAATTTCCCGAAGAAAAGGTTCCATGCCATCCTTTAGACCATGATAATGTTTGAATTTTAGAGGAAGGCCATTGTGGCCATGGTATATGGTATTGGATTGGAGGAGGGTTGGTAAACTACCATGAAATTGTGGAATATTGTATTTATTATGGATCTTGTTGATAATTATACATGTTAGTTCAAGTATTCAAAGCTGATGATGGGACTAAAGCCATACCAGTTGGTTAGTTTTACCATGGTTTTTTAGAGCCAATAAAATAGCCGAACTCTGTGTCGCCTAATTCTTTGAATATATATCTCATCCTTGAAAATGATGGTAAACTCTTCATTGAATGGCTCTGCTCATAAATACCATAGAATTCAATGTTATTAAGTGGGAACTTCTAGAGAGGATGCTTATTCCTACATTTGGAGCAAAATATTTCCAAGGCATTCTCGACGCCAATTTTCTTCTATTTTCCTTCCAAACAGCTAATTGAAAGGGAAAATAATTTATAATATTGATTTTTAAAATTTAAAATAAGCTACCCTTTTTTTACCCCATTACCCTCTCATTTGCTGACTTTTGTACACTAGTAGAAGCATCTTGTGCTAGATTTTTTCTCCTTGATGATCCTCTCGATCTTCTCAAGAAAAATGTGACTATATCATCATAGGTATACTTTGATATGTCTCCCTTTCCCATGATGTTAAGCATCTAAATGAATTCATCTCTTATTCCTCATATCAAAATTGTCTTTAAAATATCTTTATATAAGTCTCCATGCCTAGATATTTGTATATTATATTGATGGTATTCAGCATAATATTTTAGGATCTCATATTCTTTCTAGGACATTCTAAAGAGTTCCTCCCTTTGATCTATTGTTATATAATATTCTTGATATTTTTCCAGGAAAATTCTTCATTCCATCCCAAGAAGTGATAAACTTACCTCATATCCCCTTAAACCATGTTAATGCATCTCCCTTGAAAGTAGCAAGGAAAAATTTTAGCTTTTGGGCATCTGAGGTGTAGTCATAAATATGGCACAAGACGTCAAACTCAAAGATAAAAGTATCTATATCTTTGTTTTTCATGCCATGAAAATTTGGAAGGGCTAAAAAAGGAATGTTATTCATTGGAATTTTCCGAGAAGGCTCTTTATAGGGAATTCAAAAGTAGTTGTTGTATCATTTTTTATTTTTTATTTTCACACAAAATTCAGAGGTTTTTCAAAGTTTCTTTAGGAACTCATTTTTTACTAACAATTTTCCCTAGATACCATAAATTTTTGGATGGATGTTCGGGCTACCCTACAACACTCCCTAAGTTTGGAATAAATTTATAATGGGGCTGCTCATTTTCCATACTTATGCCTTGATGTTCCGAATTATGTTCATTTGTATCCCCCTTTATCTCTATCAAGTCTCAGTGTTCACCTTCATAAATCCTTAGATTCATTCCTGAGATATCAATTTCACGAGATTCTATTTTTGAGATGTCTTCTTCTAAGATATATAACCCTTGAAAGTTCATCCTCTCAGTAATTTATTTGAGCATGGATGTTTTGTGAGATTCTATTTTATGTGAGTGTACTCTTATAGTAGATGATTCTACTCATGATTTCAAAAAAATTTCTTAGAAAAATGTCACTCATCATAAGTATTTAGTTCTCCTTCATCCTTGTCCTCTTCTTCCTACATGGTTAGTAATTTTTGGGGCACCACAGTTCTCTTCTTCCTAATCCATGTATACTACATGTCTTAGTTTGCATAAAAAAAACAATGTTGCACCATTAATAACCTCCTTGGAAATGATGCCAAAATGTTGGGGACTCCTATTGTCTTGTTAAAAGTAATATATATCCACTTAACATAAATTATCAACAAAGTTAAGTATTTTATTTCAAGGTTATCACACATAGTATGTGTAGGAAACAACAATTAATTAACATCAACTACTTCCTAACAAACTATATCCTATAATTTATTTCACCACAACAACACTGTTAGCCCCCTAATTGTCTCTCTTTTTTCCATTTCCCCCTTCCTAAATAATAACCATTTACCATTTTTTTACCTCTTTTGTGCACCCTCATTTTGCACCAGTCCAAGCACGGTGACATATTTCGTATAAAATTTGTCTTTCATATTTTAAATTCAACTTAGCATTAATTAATTATTTATTACGTGATTTCTTACTTTTAATCACTCTTTGTAACTTATAGATATCTCCAATGTTTATTTGCTAGTTAGAGTACTTACCATGACCACTGATCCTAGTGCAGGATCATATCTTGCACCGTTGCCAGCATAACAAATCCTTGCAGCAGATCCAAACCTCCTTGATCATCGCCTCGTTTTGAACAGCTTTAGCCATGATAGAAAGATCGATCCAAAGGCAGCCGAGACCGAATATGTGAAGGAAAAAAGATCAAGATTGGCTATGACCAGTTTTGCTAACTGTCTAATTTTGAAGGCCGAAAAGCTAAATTTTGCGTTTGGTTATTTAATCGGTTCAATGATCTATTTTGGCCTTTGGCCAAAGATCTATAAAATGTAGAATATAAATAGGACTAAGGGGGGGAGATTTTTTGATAGTAGAAGAGAATAGAGACACAACCATAGAGGTGGTAACAGGTTGTTGTATTTTGTTATCGCTCGAATCTAGGCTGGACGATGTATTAATGTATGTACTTGCCTCAGTGAATCAATAAAAGGGAGCTCCGCCTCATGGTTCATAAATTGCATTTCTGTATTTGAGCTGATGAATTGATTAAGGTACTGAGCAATGTTTTTATTTAAAAGGGAAACGTGCTAGTTGGCTAGGGCCCAGCCAACCCAACTCATTTACCCCATTTACCGTTTTCTTGTAATTTGTGTTTACATTGTCAATTGTGATTTAATTTTAAGCACATGCATTCCTGTCTGAGTGAAAGAGGATCTGTTGTGTGAAGTACATAAATTTCCTTTTCCTCCAATTTCCTTTCCTGCACTTGATTTCATATTGGTTTTCCTCCACCTGGTCCAAGCAGGAGAAATAACCCTACACCAGTGCACGTTGGTGTGATATCTCCTTTTCTGCAATTATGTTTGATTGGTTTTCCCTGCCTGGTCCAAGAAGGAGAAATAAACCTATGCTAGTGCACATTGGTGTGATATATCCTTTTCTACAATTCTGTTTGATTGGTTTTCCCCGCCTGGTCCAAGCAGGAGAAATGAACCTCCACCGGTGCATGTTGATGTATGCAGCAAGCCTTCTTAGTCTACCTCCCACAATCTTCTTTCTTTCATTAAATGATTATGACAGGATAAATGTATATTGGTTTTTTATTTATTCCTACACTTTTTTAAGATAAAAAACGTTCACTTTTTATGTGTGCAATTTGATTTAACAGTATAATATCACTTGCAATAATTAAGCACTCATTTTAACAATTAAATGGTAAGTGCAAGAAGCTCTGATCCGGTGTAGGAGCTAGTTTCTTGCCATGGGATTCGAGTGCTTTGAACCTAGAAGAGATAAAGCCCTTGCTTGAAGTAAAAATCCTTTATTAAGGCCACCATTATACCTTCTGCATAAATCTCTATTCCTGCACTAATGCAAGCAGACTACGATAGTGCAGCACAGATTAGCGCAAGAAGGAAATCTCTAAAGGAGCAGGTTTAAGGGCCCATCTAATGAGACTGCTAATGTCTTTGCTAAAGAAAAACACACACTCAGTAGTTAAACAATAATTTTCTGGAGTGATTTCCTTTTATCTTTAATTCCCTCTTGCAAATGCCTTCTTTCTTGTTCCAGTCCTAAATTATTTTGATGGTTCAAGTTTCCTTTTTCTCTTTTTAATTTGATACTATAATATTTCCTTTAAAGAAAGTAGGATTTATATTAGGAATATTCATACCATCTCTAGCATTGCCTATGCTTCATCTCTATTTTTACGGATCCCTCGGGTTGACAAATTAAGTGTTGAGGAGTTTGCTTAAGTGTAATTCCTACACCCAACATTTTGGCGCCGTTGCCGAGGAGGCGATTTTATTTGGTAAGAATTTTTTGATTATACAATAGAGGTAATTTTTCCCTTATTTTTGCAGTATTTTTTGGAAAATCTTCTTTGAAGGAATTTTACTGGTGTTGATTGATTTCTAACAACATTTTTTACTAGAAGTTATTTGTTATTTTTCTTTTTCTTTTTGAAATGAGTGCCTAGAAAAGGTAAGGGTTCGAAGCCTACTAAGGGCCAAAATAATTATGAAAACAATTCTCATATGGGGTCTCCTTCTGTAAGTAGGAAGCCCAATCCAATTCAAACCCATCACGCAAGAACAATCTACCTAGATTCTGGTGACAACAGCTTAGGTGTGGATCAGCCTGTTTAGAGCAGTACAAGTAAAAGGGAAACAATGGCTGACCATGAAGATCATTTGGAAGGGACTGCTGAAAACTAGGTAAGTAAAGAAAAATCCAATTTTGTGTTTCCAATTGTGGATCCTAATACTGTGGTGCAAATGAATAATATTCCACCATCATCTCTCCCTCATTTCCATGGTAAATTTCATGAAGATCCTGACTCTTTTCTATTCGAGTTTGATATTTTGTGTAGAAGTTATGATTATTCAACTGATGCTCAGAAGTTAAGATTATTTCCTATTACTCTCAAGGACTTGGCTCTACACTAGTTTATGGGGTTAGGAGGAAACACTATAAACTCCTGGGATCAGATGAAGAAAGTGTTTTCTTCTAAATATCAAGAATATTGCAAAACTCGAGACATATAAGAAGATGATGAAACTCTTGAAGATTACCTAGAAAAATTTATGTATATTTTACAAAGATCGAAACTTAAGTTTGATCCTAGTACTATTAGAACCTTTTTCTTAAGAGGACTTACTGATAATGCTAGAAATAATTTAAATCTGTTAGGAAAAGGTGATATTTCTCAACAAAATTTTGAACAAATTTGTGAATTATGAAGGAAATTTTCAAGAAATTAGTATAGATCTGGTAGAGGAACTCGAAATAGAAATAGAAAAACTGAATCTACTGATTCTATGATTATTGGACTAGAAAATAAAATGGAAAACATGAAAATTGATATAATGAATACTGTTACCAAACAGTTAGACTCTTTAAAATTTCAGCAAAAACTCATGAATGAACAAGAGTCATTATGTATTTTCTATCCTAAATGTAGAGACAAGCATCATCCTAAAGAGTGTCCTCTTAATTTGAAAGAAAATCATAAATGTGCTATTTGTACATAAGACCATCTCATAGAAAAGTGTCCCTCTATACCAAGACTTAAAGCTGTAATTATAGGAGGAGATCCTGAAGCTGAATACTTTTATGCTATGGGAGCAAGAAGGAATTGGCCTCGGGTAGGTGCAGGTATGGATGCTGAATTTTCTCCACACTATTTTGGTTATAATTCACATGCATATTCTTATCCTAACAAAAATCAGCAGTGGCAGTATGGGAATCAATATCAGCATGGGCAACCTTCTGAACCATGGCAACAAGGTTGGAGAGGGCCAAATCATTCTCCATACTCCCACTAGCCACCTATGCAGTCTTATCCATCTACGCATACACCTTATTCAATGCGTCAACTTTTGAGTCAGTCTACTCCATCGTTGTTTTACCTCCACCCTTTCGACCTCCTCAGTTTCCTGCTCAACCTATGCCCAATCCTAAAAATAATAAAGCAGTTCAAATTATCTATGTAACAAACCCACCTTTACCATTCGAGTACCAGTCTATTCCAGTTGGGGTTCATGATATTCAATTAAGATCGGGAAGGACTGTAACATCAAAAAATCAGAAGAAACCTATAGTGATTATTGAAGAGAAAGGAGAAGAGGAAACTCTTAACCATTCTCTGAAAGATGTCACTAAGTAGCCCTTACCCTCTGAATCCTTTCCATCTTCTTCCAACTAGCCTCCCTTCCCAGAGAGGATAGTAATGGAAAGAAGTGAGCCTATTTCTGAGACTAGTTTAGCATCTGAGCTTCGGAATATTTTCATTAAGATACCTTTGCTTCAAGCCATTAAAAAAATCCCCATTTGTACCATGATTATTAAGGAACTCTGTCTCAATAAACCCAGAAGGAAGAGACTGGAACCCCAAACCATTCAATTTGTTGGTAGGGCAGTAGAGTTTATGACGGGATGTGTGTCTATGGAAAAATATACTGGTCCCAAAAACCCTCTTGTCTTAGTTTAGATTGGTAATGTCCTTGTCTCTAATGCTCTTATAGACCTAGGGGCAACCATTAATTCCATGACTAAGCAAACCATGGATCAACTTCGGTTATCTCATCTTCGCCCTACTCCCACTGTGCTTGAATTAGTAGATAGATCTAAAATTAAGCCAGAAGGAGTATTGGACGATGTGAACATCTCATTAGATTCTTGGGAATATCCTGCTAATTTCATTATGCTTCAACCAAAGAACCCAGTAGGAGGACATCCCTTGATCTTGGGTCAACCATGGGCTTCTACGGTTGATGCATATATTGGATGTCATTGTAATGATATGTATATTTCACATGGAGATTCTAGGAAGAAAGTTACCTTATACCCCCCTGCTAGATCCATTCAGGACCTTCAAGATACTTTATGGTTGGACCAAAGCAGTGATCAGGAGACTCAGCCCATTTCCCTTATCCATCATTATACTGGGTCTTCACAAGAAGATGAGATTCAATATTTCTTGAATAATCTAGACTCTATGCATAATTTTGAGCCATTGAGCCAGATTTTGAGCCTAGATTTTCAAGATAATCATGATTCTCATTCTTCTGTACCGTTGCATTTGACTACTCCCTTGAGTACTCCTGAGCCTGATACTACTCTTGTTGAGATTAGCCATGGTAAATCTTTGCATATTAGTTCAGATTTGGACTCATCTTAGTAGGAGCATCTTGTGAATTTGTTGCAAAACTATCTTAGTGCCTTTGCTTGGGGCTATGAAGATATGAAGGGTATTCATCCTGAAACTTGTACACATCATATCTATATTCAGGAAGGAACCTGACATGTCCGACAACCCCAAAGGTTAATGAATCTAGCTCTAAGAGATATTGTGAAGGAAGAAGTACAAAAACTCTTGGATGTCGGTTTTATCCATCCTATTTCTAACAGTCAGTGGGTCTCTCCATTAGTGCTAGTACCTAAGAAAGATGGAATATGGCATATTTGTATTTATTATCAAGAATTAAACAAATACACTTTCAAAGATTACATCCGTCTCCCTTTCATTGACCAAGTGCTTGATACACTTGCAGGAAAGAAATATTTTTCCTTTTTGGATGGTTTCAGTGGCTATAACCAGATATAGATTGCACCCGAAGATCAGGATAAAACTAATTTTACATTTCCATGAAGTAAATTTGCTTATAAAGTGCTTCCCTTTGGTTTATGTAATGCCCCGACTACCTTTCAAAGGGCAGTCTTGGCCATTTTTGTTGATCTATAATTTGTAGAAATTTATATGGATGGCTTTTCTTTGTTTGGTGATTCTTTTAAGGAAGCTCTCAAAAATATGGAAAAAGTACTTCTCCGTTGTCAGGAAGCCCATCTCGCCTTGAGTGACAAGAAATGTAGATTAATGTGCAAACCGGAAGTGGTACTTGGCCATTTTATTTTTGGTAAAGGCATCCAGGTTGATCTAGCAAAGATTGAAATCATTCTACATCTTCCTACACCCAAAACTCAAAGGGAAGTAAGAGGTTTTTTAGGACATGCTGGTTACTATAGAAGATTCATTGAAATTTTTTCTAAGATAGCTGCCCCTCTTTTCCGACTTCTAGCTAAGGATAGTGAATATTCTTGGTCCATAGCTTGTCAACAATCTTTTGAAACATTGAAGGAAAAGTTAGTACAAGCACCAGTTTTGAGAGGTCCTAACTAGTCCATGCCTTTTCACATTTCCTCTGATGCTTCAGATTTGGCTATTGGCACAGCTTTAGGACAAGAGGAAAATAAGGAATCCTATTCTATATATTATATTAGTAATACTTTGTCTTCTGCTGAATTAAATTATACAGTTACAGAGAAAGAGTTTTTAGCTGTAATTTTTGCAATTAATAAGTTTAGGCACTATATTACAGGATATGAAGTATTTGTACATACTGATCATTCCGCGATTAAATATTTGATGAACAAACCATTTGCTAGTGGCAGAGTGACTAGGTGGTTTCTATTGTTGCAGGAATTTAATGTTACTATTGTTGATAGACCAGGAAAATCTAATGTTGTAGCATATTTTCTTTCTAGATTAGATAATCTTGGTGAAGCAAATCCTGTTAATGATGATTTTCCAGATGAACATATTTTTTCTATGTCAACAAATTCTCCGTGATTTGTTGACATTGTTAATTACTTGGTTACTGGGAAAACACCACCCCACTTGTCCGCTTGTGAAAAGTAGAATATTATTCAGAAAAGTGCTACATACTCCTAGATTCAAGGAGATCTCTTTTACACTGGTCCAGATCTGATTATTTGTAGATGTGTAAGAGAGGCGGAAGTGTTTGACATATTGAAATATGCTCATGATTAACCTTGTGGAGGCCACTTTGCTGATAAGAAGACTGCATATAAAGTATTGTGTGCTGGCTACTTTTGGCCTTCCTTGTTTAAGGATGCCAAACAATATGTCAGGCGATCTGATAGCTGTCAACGAATGGGCCAGCCTAATCAAACCAATGAAATGAATTTATGCCCCCAAGTTATGATTGAGCCATTTGAAAAATGGGCTATTGATTTTATAGGGCTAATAAATCCAACGTTATTAACCAAAAAGGATATTTTGCTTTGTACAGATTTTGTTACAAAATGGGTAGAAGCTAAAGTTGTTTCCTTTGCTATAGAATTTTTTTTTGTTGATTTTCTTTTTACTGAAATATTTACTAGATTTGGTGTGCCTACAGAAATTGTTTTTGAAAATGGTCTACAATTTATTTATAATATGGTACAGGGTGTGATGGAGCAATACAAGATCCGGCATAGGAAATCCACGCCGTATCACCCACAAGCAAATGTTCAGGTGGAATCCACAAACAAAGTGATCAAGTCCATTCTTACAAAGATAGTAAATATGCATCAAAAAGACTGAGCTCAAAGATTACCAGAAGCTTTTTCGGCTTATAGAACCACTTGGAGAAATAACATAGGACATACACCATATGAGCTGGTATATGGCAAATAGGTTCTGTTACTAATTGAATTCCAGATAAAAACTTTCAGAACTGCATTTCAGTTAGGAATAGATCTCTCTGAGGCACAACAACAACGTCTTCTCCAATTAAATGAGTTAGATGAATTTTTTAGGGATTTTGTTCAACAAAACATGCTAATTCAATAGCAACACAAAAGGTGGCATGACAATTCTATTCAGAAAAACCGATTCCAACCAGGTGATGGGGTGCTCCTTTATGATTCTAGATTTAAAATTTTTAAAGGGAAATTCCATACACGTTGGATGGGACCTTATGAAGTGATCCAAGTATTTGAGAATGGAGCAGTAGATGTTAAAACTATTGATAGACAAAATTCAGTATTCTTGGTAAATGGACACAGATTAAAAAAATATTTTCAGCCACTTGCCAGGAAATATTTTACATAGCAAGTCAAATAGAAATTCAGGATGGTAGTGGTGAATGGTAATACCAACCTTCTGAAAACATGAATTCTTCTTCTTAACAAATTTAAAAAAAAAAAAACAAATTTTTTTTTAATAAAAAGTAAAGAAAAAAATATTTTCCTATAATTATGAAAATCAGTTCGTTGACATGATTGCAGAAGGATCAACTTGAAAACTAGATTGTTGGCAGGAAGATCAAAAATTTCTAATAAAAAGATAATGTTGCTTGATCTTTAGATATGCTAGAGACCATCAAGTAAAAGCAGGTTCAGCAGAACCAACCTTTATACAATTGCGGTAATTAGCATGGATATTTTTATTCAAGTAATGCGTAATTCTCGTTGCAGTTATTTTTCTTGCACCAGTGTAGGCAGACCTTCCAGAAAATTTTATGCCTTTCTTCATATTCCACTTTCGTAATATTCCCTCAGTTTTCTTCTTCAATCCCATAATGATTAGCCTTCCCATATTCTTCTAAATTTACCCTATCCATTTCGTAAAAATCCCACTTTACCCTTGAATTTTTTTCCTATCCCACTTCTGTTTATCCCCTTCTATGGTACTATTCCGGGAATCCCTGTAACAAAATTCCTTCCCATTCTGAAATTTCCCTTTTCCCACTTCTTTGTTCCCTCATGAATTCATTGCAAGATCTCGCGCACAAAGAGAAAAAGGATATGCTCTGAAGCATCAAGAAAGGGCGAAGAAAATTTCCAGTATAAGTTGAGGAAGTCATGTTGGAATTCTAGCGTATATTTTACTTAAATTCCCTATTCTTTTTTCAGATATTATGCTTGCACTAGTGCAAGCATGTCGTCCTATATAATAATTGCAAGCAGAATGGCACCAACAGAATATCATAGTTTAAGCGGTGCAATTAGACCGGTGAAAGCATGCACCCTATTAGAGACATAGTACAATTTGTTCTTTTCATAGCATACATCATAGGAAAGTGGTCATCATGAAATTTTATAAGAATTCCTTCCATTTAGTCGATGAGTACTTCTGCTATCATATTAACTAGGAGAAAATTATCTAAAGTACAAGGTGATTTTAAGTTAAGAATCATGATCATTTTTTTAATGAATGCTAAAGTACTTTTTTGAATTATGAAGGAGTGCATAAGTGTTTACCGTTGCTTGGATATAATTGCCCCTTTCTGCCATAATCCTAGATTTCCTTCACTCGTAATGATTACCTCACCTAGCCGTTAAGATGCCGCTGCAAGTACCAATCCAGCACGATCTCAAAGATGTTGCACATCCACGACTATTTCAGTGGAATGAATGGGTGATAAGATGGAAGGGATGGTGGATGGTTGGATCCCTATCTATAAGAACCAATTTTCCCGGTGTTGCATGTAAATTATTGACTGTTCATAACCGTTAAGCAGCGATGCCGCATGTTCGAAGCGAACCTTCATCTCTCAGTATGGTAGAATAGACTACTGAGTATAGCAATAGTCTTGCACTATTGCAAGACTTAGGATTTCTTCAATTCTTGAAAAATTTTGATGGGCACAACCGTGAAGTGGCCCTACAGTTTTCCAGAAGTTTAAAAAATGGCCGAGTAAAAATTGGGCCTCTAAAATTTGAGGTTATGGAAGAGTTTATAGTAGCAGTGACAGTCTTGGAAAATACTGGTGAGCAGTGGTTTAAAAATCAGAAACTAGAAAGGAAGCGATGGCATCATTTATTTGTCGACAAGAAGTTCTATCACCATGGCCTGATAAATATTTTGGTCCAGAAAAAATTAGAAGTTAAAGGCATGACCTGGGAGGCGCTATTAAAATAGGTACATGAAAAGATATTTGCTAGAAAGGAAACAAAGGATCCCGCCCGCACAAGCAAGGGTCCAAGTAAGAATGTAAAGGGGAATCCTTCTTGCACTTGTGCAAAAAGGAAATGCCCTAAAAAATAAATAGAAGAAAGGGCCCCATCTCCAAATAAGAAGATAGCTAGTGCACCTGTTGAAAAGATCCTCATACGACACTAGTACAGGCACAGACCCCCGAAGAAGACAACCTATCAGTCCTTGCGGATGCAACAAAATCTGTAGAGGCCGAAGATGACACTCTGTTGGTCGATTTCATTAAAAAGTCTTGGAAAAAGAATGAAGAATATAGTGCAAGCAAAGAACCACAGTCCCCACGAGACGTTCAATCCCCTCTACACCTGTGCAAGAAGAATAAGAACCAGAAAAAGAAGAAGAACTAGAAGAAGAAGAAGAAGAAGAACAAGAAGAAGAAGAAGAAACAGAAGAAGAAGAAGAACCGGAAGAAGAAGAAGAAGAGGAAGAAGTGTTTGCTGAAACCATGAGGGATACTGAGGTACTTGAGGAAGACACAGCCCTTGTCGAGATAGAAAAATAATGAGATTTGGTAACTCCTGTTGCTTAGATAGTTGAACTAGAGTTTCAAGTGCAGAACTTAGAACAACTCATAGCTAAAGCGCAGGAGGATAAAGAACAGAGTAAAGAAGAATTAACTGCGGAGATCTAGAAAAAGAAAGGATAAGTTAGAGTTTGGAAGTACCGAGCTATGTAATGTTTCAAGAGACTTAAAAAGGTGACAAAAAAACTAAAGAACATCAGAAAGAAGAAGTCTGAAACATTGCAGGCTGATGTCAGTATGTCAGAGACAGATTGAGCTAGAATGCTCAAATTTTTAAAGTTTTTTTGCAAAGGTAAAGAGTTGTGTGAGGATACACAACATCTTAGGGATGGGAGGATGTTAGCCCCCTAATTTTATCTCTCTTTTCCATTTCCCCCTTCCTAAATCATAACCATTTACTGTTGTTTTACCTCTTTTATTCACCCTCATCTTGCACCAGTCCAAGCATGGTGACATATTTCGTATAAACTTTATTTTTCATATTTTTAATTCAACTTAGCATTAATTAATTATTTATTACATTATTTCTTACTTTTAATCGCTCTTTTTAACTTATAGATATATCCAATGTTTATTTGGTAGTTAGAGTACTTACCGTGACCGCTAATCCTAGTGCAGGATCGGATCTTGCACCATTGCGAGCACCACAAATCCTTGCAACAGATCCGAACCTCCTTGATTACCACCTCGTTTTGAGAAGCTTCAGCCACGACAACAAGATTGATCCAAAGGCAGCTGAGACCAAATCTATGAAGGACGAAATATGGAGATTGGCTATGACCAGTTTTGCTAACTGTCTAATTTCGAAGACTGAAAAGCTAAATTCTGTGTTTCATTATGTAATAGGTTGAATGATCTATTTTGGCCTTTGGCCAAAGACCTATATAATGTATAATGTAAATAGGACCAAGGGGGGGAGATTTTTTTATAGTAAAAGAGAACAGAGACACACCCAAAGAGGCAGCAACAAGTTGATGTATTTTTTTATCGCCTGAATCTTGTCTGGACGATGTATTAATGTATGTACTTGCCTCAGTGAATTAATAAAAGGGAGTTATGCCTCATGTTTCACAAATTGTGTTTCTGTATTTGAGCTGATGAATTGATTAAGGTACTGAGAAGCATTTTTATTTATAAGGGAAATGTACTGGTTGGCTAGGGCCCAACCAACCCATCTCGTTTACCCCATTTCCCGTTTTCATGTAATTTGTGTTTACATTGTCAAGTGTGATTTAATTTTAAGCACATGCATTCCTGTCTGAGTGAAAGCGGATCCGTTGTGTGAAGTACATAAATTTCCTTTTCCTCCAATTTCCTTTCCTGCACTTTATTTCAGATTGGTTTTCCTCCGCCTGGTCCAAGCAGGAGAAATAACCCTGCACCAGTGCACGTTGGTGTGATATCTCCTTTTCTGCAATTCTGTTCAATTGGTTTTCCCTGCCTGGTCCAAGCAGGAGAAATAACCCTGCACCAGTGCACGTTGGTGTGATATCTCCTTTTCTGTAATTCTGTTTGATTAGTTTTCCCCGCCTGGTCCAAGCAGGAGAAATGAACCTGCACCGGTGCATGTTGGTGTGATGCAATAAGCCTTCTTAGTCTACTTCTCACAATATTATTTCTTTCATTAAATTATTATGATAGGATGAATGTATATTGATTGTTTCTTTATTCCCACACGCTGTTAAGATCAGAAACATTCACTTTTTATGTGTGCAATTTGATTTAACAGTATAATAGCACTTGCAATAATTAAGCACTATTTTAAGAATTAAATGTTAAGTGCAGGAAGCTCTGTTCGGGTGCAGGAAATATTTTCTTGCCACGAGATCTGAGTGCTTTGAGCCTGGAAAAGTTTAAGCCCTTGCATGAAGTAAAAATCCTTTAGTAAAGACACCATTTATACCTTCTGCATAAATCTATGTTCCTGCACTAGTGCAAGCAGACTGCGATAGTGCAGGATAGATTAGTGCAAGAAGGAAATCTCTGAAGGAGTAGGTTTAAGGGCCCATCTGATGAGACTGCTAGTGTCTCTGCTAAAGAAAAACACACACAGTAGTTAAACAATAATTAGTTGGAGTGATTTCCTTTTATCTTTAATTCCCTCTTGCAAATGCATTCTTTCTTATTCGAGTCCTAGATTATTTTGATGGTTCAAGTTGCCTTTTTCTCTTTTTAATTTGATTCTGCAATATTTCCTTTAAAGAAAGTAGGAATTTATATTAGGAATATTCATATCATCTCTGGCATTGCCTGTGCTTCGTCTCTAAGTTTATGGATCCTCCGAGTTGACAAATTAAGTGTTGAGGAGTTTGCTTAAGTGTAATTCTTGCACCCAACAAACACAACCCTCAATCAAAGGCTGATGTTTACTATAAATTGTTTCACACATGTTGGAATTAAAGACACATTTTTCTCAATTCTGGAATCAAAATATCATTGCCTAAGATTTATCTACATGAAAAAGAAACATGTTGCACTAAGTTCAAGAAATGTAAATTCCTCTTGCAAGAAAATAGCAACATGCAATCACTCTTTTGCAGAAGGTAAATCACCCAGTCACTATTTGCATAAAGAAAATAGACCTCAACCTATTAACACAACTAAATTCTCACTTAAATGAAATCACCTCAATTAAATTGAAATCATTTACCAATCCCATCTAACATAAAAAATCAAGGAAATTAAAGTGTTACTACTATATCAACATCAATATTATTGGGTTAGAAAAAAATAGAGGAAAACATAACCAAATTGTATGAGCTACATGTAGCAACATTGTTTAATAGTAACATGTAACAATAATCAGAAACAAGATTTAAGTGACATCAGTTAATAATAATTAATCTATTGCAACAAATTAGTCCACACTCTGTAACAACGAGAGACCAAAATAATTTAATAGCAAGAAATAACAACATTAACAATTCTACTCAATAAAAACCTATAATGGATACAACTACCGAAAAATGTAACAAGAAAGGCTCAATTTGATTTTAGCCTTAGTCAAATTGACTAAAATAGAATTTCCACATCAGTAGGATAAATTGGAGGTAGTTAGCTAGTGTGACATCGATCTTGTTACTCAGTTAGTTCATTAAATTTGAGTTAGTGGGCTTGGAGTTCAATCATACATGTGTGATTTCTAAATTTTAGCAATCTAGTTCAATTATTTTCAGTGGTATTCATTTAATTGACCTCTAACTATTGATAGAGTCAGTTTAAGGCCAGTTGTGTAGTGGGACAACATTATAACTTAGAGATGTGTCAGTTAACTTATTAATCAACCCTAAATAGCTAGTGAATGCAAGGAATTGAAGTTCCTAAGCTGAAGTGGAGATGACAAGGAAATGTAACAAGAGTTGTATACTAGTTTGAGTGTATAGTTGTTGCATGAGGCCAAAATATTAATCCTTGGTAATTGCACAATTAATTTGGAAGAAATTCCTAAATAATAGGGGATAATTTCCTCAGGATTTTCATATGGAAATAAGAGGCTTGGTGAGAAAATAATTGGATAAGCGTTGGCCAGATTTTCTCATTGAGTAGAGAGAACAATTATTCTTTTTCATATTGAGTTTAGAGTTGGAGCTAGAAAATGTTATGGTTTCTATATTCAATTTATTAATGTAAAGAGTCTTGAGGGTTTTTTCCTAACTATGTTCCCCTAGGAATCACTATGTACTTGTTATTTTTCCTGTTGAATGTTGTTCTAAATTGTGATTTCCATTTCAGATATTAGTAGAGTAGAATTGTGTCTCTTGTTTTCAGTTTGAAATATTGTGCAGTTGCAATTTATATCAAATTTATACATGGTATTAAAGCCCTAAAATCACATTAGAACCAATATTTCAAACTTGTCTCTCAAGAATTTTAAATTTGTAGCTTCATTGCAGTAGTTTGTTTTGTCAGATCGAGAGGATGTCTTTCAACAGACTTAGATTGGAGTATGTCCTAGAGGGTAGATCGAATTTCATAGCCTGGAAGGATCGAATGGAAGGAGTACCCAAGGATAATGGTGTGTTTTAATATGTTAATATTGACATTGTACAACCTCCACAATCAGATGCACAACAATTAGTCCAATGGAAAAAGGATTTTTCAAAGACTAGGAGAATTCTTCTGGAAGGTGTGAGGGATCATCTGGTCTCAAATCTCCATGGAAAAGAGACACCATTTCATATGTGCAAGACACTATCTGAGCTATTTGAAAATATAGGTGACCATAGAAAATTTTCCCTAAAATACGAACTTTGAAGCATAAGGATGCAAAAGAATGATACCATTGCATAAAATGTCTCCATAATTACACAAGTTAGAGATGATTTTGGAAGGGTTGGGGTGAATGTTGCAAAAGATGACCTAGTGATCCTAGCTCTTTTAGGACTTCCAAAATCCTAGCACAACTACCAAGAACTTCTTAATGGAAGGGAAATATTACCAAATTTGGAAAGGTTGTGGTTTTATTTGGTTCAAGAAGACTTCAAGATAAATACAAGAGATGGAAGTTCATCTAGAGCTGAGGATGAAGATAAATTTTCATTTCTTGGAAATGGGAGGTAGGGAAAAGGGAAGAAGACCCAGAAAAAAAATTGAGTTCAACCAAAATAATGGCAAGAAGAAAGAATTCAATAAGATAAAATGTTTTCATCACCACAAAAATGAGCACTATGCAGAAAAAAAGTCTCCATAATAATTATAACAAGAATAATTTAGGAGGATAAAGAGGTGAGGCAATGACTTCACAATTTGAGTTATACTTTACCTTAATAGGATGCATGGCCAAAATTATTATGGGGAGTGTGTGGTACCTTGATTTCGGTGCCTTGTTCCATATTACAGGGTGGAAGGAGATTTTCAGTAGCCTCAAGGAGAAGGATATCCAAATTCATATCTAAATGGGGGATGATGGGAGGTACAATGTTGTAGGAATTGGTATTGTCACCTTTGAGAGGGAGAAATCCTCTCTTATTTTCATCAAATATGTTATGTTTGTACCTAGGTTGAAGAAGAACCTTATCTCTGTAGCAGTTTGGGAGGATCGTGGCTATGATGTTATTTTTAGTAAATGGAAATCATTTATGAGAAACATATATATCAGGAAAGTGAAGCAGATCAGAGTCCGAGTGAAGAACCTATACAAACTTGAGGTGGGAGATTGTACTACATTGAGCAGTGAGGAGGAAAAAGTACAGAGTCGCGATGTTAGATAACTCTAGCACATGAGATTCGATCATCTACACCATGGTTCCTTTCAAATCATGCAAAAAATTACCACTAGTCTCCCTAAAGGCTCCCTTGACAAGAAGGATGTTTTCAAGGGGTGCACATTAGGGAAATATGTCAAATCCACATTCCATGACCGAGATAGTAGAGCAGATGCAATCTTGGAGCGAGTGCACTCTCATTTTTTTGGACACTTTTCTATAGTCTCCATGACAAAACATAAGTACTATGTTATTTTTATTGATTATTTCTCTAGAAAATGTTGGATCTTATTCATGCAGAAGAAGGATGGATTTTTTTGAAAATTTGTTGAATTCAAGGCATTGGTTAAGGAGTCTGCGAAGAAGGTGAAGGATTTTAGGAGAGACAAGGGAGGTGAATTTGTCTCACATGTCTTCAAGGATGTATGTGCCAAATAAGGTATTCGAAGAGAACTAATATCACCCCATAACCCACATCAAAATGGGGTAGCTGAAAGGAAGAACAAAAGCATAGTGGGAGCATCAAGAGCCATGTTTCATGATCATAGACTTCCATTACATCTATGGGTAGAATCATGTAACATCATTGTCTACTTGTAGAACTAGAGTCGACATAGAATACTTGGTATGATCACATTGAAGGAAGATTTTTCTAAGAAAAAGCCTGATGTGTCTTATTTCATAATTTTTGGTGCTTCAGTTTATTATCATGTCTCCAAGGATTTGAGGAAGAAACTTGAGCCTACAACACAGTTCGGAGATTTTTCAGGGTACATTGAAATTCCACACAATTACTAGGTATATTTGCCTTTACTAAGAGTGACAGTTGTATGGAGAGATGCCAAGTTTGATTAGTAGAGGGCTATGATATGCTCTCTGGAACGAGAGTTCACTACAAGGAAAAGACGCTCTAGTGGAGGTTATAAAGAAGGTTTTTAGTGTTATAAAATTGGCCAGAATTTTCAAAAAACATTTTCTACATCATCTATTTTTGGTAATGGAGGTTTTGACGGAACTTATAATGGAACTTCAACACAACTAAAAAAAATTGGTTGGAAAAAGGTTTTTATGGATGTTTTTCTCATCGTTTCACACATCATGTGTGAACGCACCAGTGAATTTTACCATGTACGCACCAATACTATAAAATACCAAGCACCGAGATGGAAAACAAATTTCAGACGCCCCGAGGTATTTATCAATGTCCCGGTGCATGTCACACACAAAGACACACTGGGCCGATGGAAGGTGCATGCATCAGCATTGTTAAGGTGTAAAAAAAATCTAGGCCGTTTAGGTTTTAAAATGCACCTGACCATTGAGTTATAAAAACACACCCGTGCATTAAAAGCAAACTTTACTAGTGCATGCAATGCCTATCCACCCGCTCAGGTGGTAGTCATCAATAAAGCACATCGAGTGTTCTAATTAGTATTAGTATTTGTGCGGTGCCCATAGGTCATGGAAATGCACCAGTGCGTAGTATCATACAAACACACTGGTGCGTAGTAAGTAACATGCATCCATTTTCATTTTCTATTTTTTAGAAACATCGACCTATGACAGTGAAATTATTGTGATTTTTAAAAATTCATTATTCATCAAAAGTCAACACATATCTTATAACAATATTCATATCAATTAAATTTTTATTAGTGCATTTGAATCTGATGTTTGGATTAATTTGTTATATCATATCATAATATTTCGCATCTCTTCATTATATTATTTAATCATAAATATATTTAATTAGTGGTGTAACATTTCACAACGACAATGGAGAACGCAATAGAATAAATTAAAACATATTTTACTATATATATATATATATATATATATATATATATATATGAATAAGACACTCTTTTTCATACAAAATGGGACAGTTATTGGTATCCCTTTGTCTTTCAATTGGGACACTATGTCCATTACATTAAAAAAAATGTTTGGTTTCACACAAATATTTCAAAAAATACGACGCCTTGCTTTGATATCCAAACATATTGATTATCATTCTTCGCTCGAACTGTTGTCAGTACACGAGCTACTTCCATGACTTGGGTTATTTGGAGGAATGTTTTGTTCATTATGTTGATTGTTTTCTTCTTCTTCAAGTTCCATCTACAAACATAAAAATAAAGAGTAATGATTGTATATACATTGGTGATAATAATGAAAATTGCAATATTAAATAATATACATCAATGTAAATAGAAAATAAATGTACATAGCAAGAATTGACTCGTGAACTATAGACATTCTTTCAAAACCAAATTTCATGCCATTTCTCAACAATCCATTTCTTGACGCGGTTCCATACCATTGGGGGAATTTTGAGGTCTAAAATGGGCCTCCTAAGAAAAATTTACAACCAAAATTAATTTTATAAGAACAAATAGGATTCAATATGATTCAACCATGGGGGATGATTATCCATTTTTTAAGGAAAAGGGTAAAAAGATTAAAAAATAATAAAATAATAAAACTACTTTTTCAACTCGTATTTTCAACTTATATCCCAATTTTTTTACTCAAATTTCAAGCGGGAGTGCTCGTTGGATGAAAATTTTAATTCCACATCCAAGGAGTACCCATGCTTTATACTTTCGATGCACCCATCCATATGAAAAATGAGAAATACATGAAAAATCATGATTGCAATCACTTTTTTCAAGTATTTATCATTTTTTGTGTAGCAAGATCCATTGAAAGTATGCAACATGGGTACTCCGTGGATGAGAAATTGAATTTTTCATCCAACGAGTACTCCCGTTAGAAATTTGAGTAAAAACTTTTGGAGATAAGTTGAAAATACGACTTGAAAAAGTAGTTTTTTATTTTTTCCCTCTAAAAGTCAATGTAATCAAATATCACTTTATTATTTCCACTATTATTTTATAATTTCCTTACGAGGTCCATTTTAGACATCAAAATTCCCCTAATGTTTGTTTCCTGCAAGTTTTATACCCCATAACAATTCATAGATTTAATATAAAATATTTTTTTGTTCTATTAATTATAGACGGAGCTAAGTAAAACAAAATAGATGCTTACAAATTCCAAAATTAGTTTCTGATATGCCAACATATACTGACAACCCATATTTAACCCAATTTCAATCAATTCTTTTGATGGGTCTTCTTTTTATGTTAGCACTTGTTTGAAGACATTCAATGATGATTGTTGTAAAATAACTTAAAATAAAAAAAAATGAAATCTAGTTAACTTGTTATAAGGAAGTAATAATTACTCACAAACATAAATATAACCCCTTTTCTTCCTTTTCATCCTTTTTTATGCGTTGAATGCATTCCATTTGATTTTCTTTTCTGCAAGAAAATACTTGAAAATTAATATTTAATGCTAAATTGTTTATTTATTGTACCTAATCGAAAAATTCAATGATTACATATTACATTTGAAGCACATTGTTGTTGAGATGAATCCTTGTGCAATCTAATTATGTCAATTTCTTTGACCATATCCTTTTCAACCTTTTTGGACAATCCTACTGGTATATTTTTGATATCATCTCGTTCATCCTCTGAGATTTTCATAATCTTCCTGAAAAATGTAACATGACAATAAACTATTTAATTTTTATATTGATATATGAAAAGTAAATATAACAAAAGTGATATTTATAAATTATTGCTTTGTAATAATATATACATATAATTCTAGAAAAAAATTTGAAGTAATATTACTTTTTCCATCATTATTTTTTGTTGTCATTTGTTTTTTCTATTAAAAGTCTGACATGTCTCACCGACCAATTCTCTGGAAATTCATCCTGTAGTTTAAATCAAATTTGGTTCTTGGAATCATTAGATTGATTTTTGAATTGTAAGTAGAAATAACGTCTATACATTTGTTCCACTAGATCCCTCAAATTTTTGTAAAAGTTTTTCCCCCTTTCGTTAACCTCCAACACCACTCCACATGAGCTAAAGAGAAATTCAATTTCATTTGCATGTTCTATTTTTTTTCTTTTCTTAGAACAACATTCATTTTCTTCGTTGTTGGTACCTATAGAACATTAAACATATCTGAATTATCATATTGTTTGAAACATGCTATCTAATATATTTTAGTATATTATTAATGAAAAATAGAAAAAGAAATTCATATTGAATCGATAGTATTTTTTCATTCACCTGATTCATCCTTCTGCAATTTTTCCATCAAGAATTTACACTCTTCTGTTCATATATTAGAAATAACCTTATCAAGCTTCATCATTTTATGGCTCTTCATGATACACACTAAACAATACATTTTAGTTAACTTACATGTAGTTCAAAAGTAATAATTTTTATAAAGAATTTACAAGTAATTTTCCTTTTTTTCTTTTCTAGATGTGTTATCAGTATTTTTGTTACTTGAACTCTTGTCAGTCATTTATTTATCAATATAAAACCTATAGCATTCATTAATATATTTTATAAATAAATCACATACTTTTCAGGTAAAAATAACAAAAAATAAAGAAAATGGTGTGCCTTTAGCAAAGTATGCACCGAACACGGTGCGGTAGGTTCTTATAAACACATCGCCAATACAGTAGAAACACTGTAAGGTTCTCTTCGTCAACAAGGAGACCCTGTACGTTATATTAAAATCGGTGCACTAATTAACACAAATATAAATTAATAAAAATATTTTTTACTAAACAATGTTTTTTGTCAGTATGCACCTAGTGCGCTGTACTACAATAGTGCACTGATGCGCTATTTTAAACAGTAACATCGACTAAAAAAACAATATTTTTAGAAGATCGTGCAAGGGTCTACATGATTTGGAATCCAACTCTGCAAGTGGTCCTAGAGGTTAGATTTCATACACATATACATATAGTAATACAAACCCTATAAATCTAAAATTAAAAGCTCTAATTGTGAAGTCACATAAACAAGAAGAAGAAAGGGTTTAACGTAAGAATTTTCTTTTTTCTTTTTTCTGAAAATGCATAGTAAAATTTAAAATTTTTACCATGAATGTATTAAATCTAACATAAACTGTAAAAAAAAAAAATTATTACAGTAAAATTTAACAATTTTACGATACTACAGGGTTTTTGTGTGAATCACCAGATGTTTCAAATTCTGATTCTCTAAATAGTGTTGTTGTTCAAAATTATTTTGCTGCTCCATAGTGCTCTCGTGCTCTCTTGCTCTAGGTATGTCTCTATTGAAAATCACTCACTAATTTTTTTTGCAAAAATAATGAAATAATGAATATCTTTTACTATTTAAAGAAATTTTTTATGAAATTAGATTTCTGAAAATAATTTTCCACGCATTTTTCAATTTACCATTTTCTTTTCACTTCAAAAAAATAAATCTGCGCTTTTTTTCCATATATTCGGTGTGTTTGTTAACTAACAACATTGGTGCATCCATTAATAAAACCACACCGATGAGACGTAACTTAAACACACCGGTGCAGTTAACAATACATTAGCATGGATAACAATAAGTCAATTTTTAAGGCAGAAAAATTACTTTTAGGTTTGTACACCAAAATTTGTTGTTGATTTTTCTCAAATGCAGGGAGAAAATATCATAATTATATCAAATGGACAATTCTTCAAAATCCAACTCATTTGATAATATTTCTCAAAGTCAATGAGGGACTTATCCATATCCATCTCTAGACATGATTACTTCAAATTTTATTTATATTTTCATTATCTAATTGAATTTATTTATTTTATCCATGTAAATCAGCTGAATAAAATTAATGTATAAATTTTTTTAGGTTCATGCAGATTTAGAGACGAGTTTAGATGCACAAAATATTCAAATAACTCCAAAACGTTAGAAGCTCTTATCAGGATCAGCATACCGCAAGTCGCAGTTGGTAGATGAAAATGGATAGCCGCTTCAACCTGCAAATTGTAACATGTCATCTTCTAGCCACAATCCTAGGAAAATTATGGTAATAATAATTGTTTGGTGTAATGCAATTATTTCAATGTAAAACCAATTAATCATGCATTGTCGACATGCTTACTAATTGATATCATCAATTTTTTACTAATCATGTTCAAATATATTTTTTGAAATTATTAGGATTCTAGTGATGATGAGAAAACTACCTACCATCTTCTGTTGCACCCCACGACAATGTCAAATCGAGATAATGATGAATTAAGAGAAAAAAATCCTAGAGGAACAATACCAATAATGGTTGAATAAACCACCTATTTAATTCCCACTACATCCAAATTCACGAATTAGGAATGACTACAACAATAGTAGTTCTTCACAAGATGGCAATGGAGGCAATAAAATAGAGGTTGGTATGGATGATTACCTAAGGGATATGACTGCCATGGAGACAATGTTGTTAGATGCATTCTAGAATGATGATCAACTAGGGGATGATGCTCATATCATTGATAACTTTTTCAAAAGAACTTAATTTTCTTCCACCACCCCTCTCTTTGGACCTGACGGCCAGTCAAATTCTACCCAGCTGGGGACAACGATGTTACTGTAAAACTTGAAAGTAAATTTTGGCTTGTCGAATGCATGTTTCTCAGAAATTTTGAGGTAATTGACCATCAATTCCCTTATATTTTGATAAATATAATCATACAATGAACATTACAAATGGTCAATTTTATGAACGTTAATAATTATCAGCATTAATGTACATTTAATATTTTCCATGACCAACTACATGTTATTCAAATATAAGGTTCTTCTAAGTGATAATTTCTTGCCCGATAGCCGCGAAGAGGCGAAGAAATTGTTGAAAATGTTGGGTGTTGATTACATATCATATCATGCATGTCCAAATGATTGTATTCTATATAGAGGAAAATATGTAAACAAAGAAATATGTTTGAAATGTGGGCATGACAGGTATGATAAATAAAAAAGAAGGGTAAATCTTGTGGTCCTCCTTTTAAGATATTGAGGCACAAGTCTATAATCTCAAGGATTCAAAGGATATTTTGTTGCAAAGAATTAGCTATGTTGCAGGGATGAAATGGCTCACACATAAGTGAGTTGGAAGTTATACGAATCCCAACATATTCAATAGCCATGAAGCATATAGAGGATACATGGCCCGAAAATTTCAATGAAGAAGTACGAAGTCTATGACTCAGCATAGCCATGGATGGCGTCAATCCATATTCCCTCCAGAACACCAAATATTCTATTTTGCCTATAGTAGTGATGAATAATAATACCCCCCCATGGTTTTCCGTGAAGAATGAGCATCTTATGTTGGCTCTCATAGTAACTGGTAGAAGACAAGTGTAGAATATGGATATCTACTTACAACCACTGGTAGATGAATTGAAGGAATGATTGGATGGGATAAATGTATACAATGTATCCAGACCCATCACAGCAGAGAGGAGTTTTCCGTTGTATGGAATATGTGCATACATGACACATGATTATCCAGGCTTGAGAGTTTCCTCTGATAAATTACATGTTTCATGATTTGTTTATATACGTAATAATATTATTTCGCATATTGGTTATTTAATTCATTGTAATTGTTCTGATCTTCATGATATTCTTTAACGTGCCATGCATATTGTATACAATAATTTCACAGGTCTTGTAACAAAAGGGTATTATGGATGTAAATGTTGTGGGCCTTCTATGAAAGCTAGATGGTCCAACGGCCTACGAAATCCAATGTGTGGTTGCTCCATGGTATTCCTCCAAGAAGAAAACCCATACAGAAGAGTAACATCCACTTTCAATGGTAAACAAGAGAAAACCCAAAGGCCTGCAATAATGTCACCAACTGAATGGCTTAGAGAATATGAGAGAGAGAAGGAGAAGTAGTTCATATAAATGTTTGATTAAAATGGGGAGCCTATGCTAATGATCCAGAATTCTTTGACACCTATGTTGAGAAATTTCCCATTGGGATGAAAAGGAAATCTATCTTTTATAACCTCCCATATTGGAAGCATCTTAATATTACCCACTTATTAGATCCCATGCATATATTTAAAAATGTTTCATATTCTTTATGGAGGCACATATCATCGAATCAAAGTGACACATTGGATGTTACGAAATATATTATTACTTCAAAAACTAAAAAGAAACATTGGCCAAGATGATTAGAAAGTACAGGATCAGAGGCAATTGGTCCCCCTAATTGGTATTTCAAAGAAGGTAATGTCCCATGGATTTTTAAAAAAAGATGATCTTTCTTTGGAAAAGGAAGTTATAATGGGTGTGAGGGTGCCATCTTCATATGGGTTTTCACTATGATGTTGCTTAATCGTGGATGACAATTTGTCGGCGTTGAAATCGTACGACCAGTTGAATCTTCTAAGAGTACGTATAGTGTCAAAAACATGATTTTATTATTTTTTATATTAAAATTTTTTATCCCATGCGGGGATAATAAAACATAACTAATTTTGTATATTATTGCATGTGTTTATAACTTTGCAGTATCATTATCCTTTGTTCATGCATGGGTGTGTGAAACATGACCTCCCCCAATACCTAGGATGTTCAATATCTAAATTATCTGCATTTGTACGTTGGATCAGATCAAAGGAGATTCACGTGGCTAGCATTCCACGGTGGTGTCAATAGATAGTTGAGATTGTTTGTATGCATCAGAAGGAACTTCCAACCAGTTTCATGGACTTGCAGGAACATCTTCTAATCCACCTAGTCGATGAGGTTGAATTAGTTTGGGTGGTTTCTTATCATTGGATGCTATTATTAGAGAGGTACATGAAGAAATTGAAAGGTTTTGTTCGACAAAGGGAAAAAACCGAGGGGTCTATGGAAAAGGGGTACATATTGTATGAGTATTTCTATTATGCCAGTGAGTACATCAAGCAGATCAACAACAAACCAAGTGAAGTGATTTGGGAGGATGAAAGGGATGAAGAAAAAAGAGAAGGGGAGCTTCTCCAGACGAATGGAAAAAGGCGCCTGATAAAGAGTAAGAAACTTATAATTTTTCAAATTTAAAAAAAGTAAATATTCATGTTGAACTTAGATATAATGTATATTTTGATCTCATATGTACTATATTTTGGTTTGATTTCATCAGTGAATGCAAAAATTGAAGCAATCAATAAATCTGTTCTTTACAATTCCGAAGTGACACAACCGTCGGTCGCATTATATGAACAAAAGAGGATGAAATGGGATAGTGATAGGAAATAATTCAGACAGTTGAATGGTAGAATTTTTCCTTATCCCAATCATTTTAAAAAAATATGCCAATTATATGCCCCAATAGTTGGGTTGCTGTTCAAGTCAGACAGAAATACAGTGCAACTGGTCATTACTTGTGTGCTGAAGAGGATGCGCTAAATGTAGGGATTGGGTGCAACAACTCAATAATAATATATTTATGTACTTTTTAAGCTTAATAATGCAACTTTAAAATGTAACATGTATATTTCATATTTTAATAGTTGGGTTATTATAAGACACATGACACTATGATTTTTTAACTTTTTTTTAGGTGCATTTCTTCCCATCTACGTGGGCATATGGACACCATTTTCACACGGAAAATTCAATGATGGACATGAGACAAGACTGTGGAGTGGAAGTCAAGTTCGATCAATCTAGTTGAGCTAGCCACCATGATCAAAACCTAGTACGAGGGACGCTAGTTTACGTCAGAAAGATACAAGAGACCATTGAAGTGGAATTCTCTTCTTTCCAATGTGTTATTTTTCGCTGCAAGTGGTGGGAAACCTCTGATCGGAATAATGTAAAATAAGATCATGATAATAGGCTAATATGTATCAACTCTAGAAAGATGTGGGATGAAGCTAAGGAGCCATATGTTTTCCCCAAACACTGCAACTGAGTGTTTTTTTACCCAGATGTTTTGGATAGGGATTGGTGGTTCGTATTGAGACATGACCCTACATCAAAACATATTTTTGAGAACAATAGTGTTATCATGCCAAGCGAGTTGGAAGATAATGAGGGTGATATGGCACATGTGTTATTTCATCATTTATACTATTTAAGATGGGTTTTTTATAAAGAAGAGGACTTAACCTTATAATTAAATCTTTTTTTTGAAACATTATAATATGTATTTTGAATTAATTGGTTTGCAATTTGTTAATGTTAAAATAATTTCACTTGATAATTTTCAATTATGTTGATCTTGAAAACAATGAATTGTATCAAGTTCTTTTTTTTATGCCAATTTCTAAAATAATACTACTTTATTGCTTTAAATGTGTGTGAATGATATCTACAAAATTTTAAAAAAATTATTAATGTATACTGTTTTTTGGTATGTAAGATCGTAATAAAATAATGATAATTCTAAACGTGAATTTATTTGCACTATTTTATAAAATTTATTATGTTACACAAATTCATATTATTCTAGATTTATTATTTTACAATTATTTGTATTCATAAAATTTTACAAATTTACAATTTTACAATTATGGTAATTTAACAATATTTATGGTATACATTTTACTTACGATAGTTATGGTTCAAAATTGACAATTAATTTTACAATTTTACAATTTTACGAATTTACAAAATTACAAATTTTAATAAAATGGAATCATGACAATACATACAATCACAATTACAATTTTACAATTTCACAATACAATTACAATTTTACAAATATTTTGCATACAATCACAATTAAAATTACATTTACAATTACAATTACAATTTTACAATTTTAGATACAATTACAATTAAAATCATTTCACAATACAATTACAATTTTAAAAAAAAATTACATACAATTGCAATTACAATTACACAATTTTACAATTACCAATACATAATATTTAATAAATATCATGATTTAATAATAAAAAAATAAACATCATGATCATGATAACCATCGTACAAACATCATATTCTAAAATACACATTCAAATTCGCTATCATCTAATCATCGTGTTAGAGCTCTGTCAGATCTTTGAGGCTGAGAAGAGACCAGGAAAGGTCACTAAAAACTAAGATTAGCCAAGTAGCTAGCCCTATCTAGCACCTTAATCAACTAATGAAAAGCCCCTGTGCTACTATACCTAGCCTAAAACCTAATTTTATCCATCCCTTTTTGTTGAGATCCCTTGGAGAGAGCCCTCTCCTGCCAAGTAGGGCTAGCTACTTAGCTAAGCTTGGTTTGTAGTTACCTTTGCTGGTCTCTTCTCAGCATTGGAGATCTGACATGGATCTAACATATTAGTGACCATAATGGGGAGGAAAGTGACAGATCTACCTCGGGACGACAATCATCAAAGATTAGATATGATTGTTGATGGTGAACAACGATCAAGCACAAGAAGGATGTGCATCATTCATCTAGCGAATCTAGTGTCTAAAAATCCAAAGGTTTAGAATTTTTATGGCAAATCAAATCTTTAAGAACCAGTAGTCTAAAAAAATTCTTGGTGACTACATTGTTGTAAAAATGGATTCGATTTCTCAAAGGTATGCTCCCATGAGCTGATATCACATACCAGGTTTTCTGAACAACATGCCTCGGGTTGATTGGATGACATATCTTCTGAAGTTAAAAATTGTGAGAGGTAATAATGTTGCTCTTCATCTCGTGAGATTTCACATGCATGTGTGTATATTAAAGATTGATTTTCCCGAAGACTACTTGATGAAGATATTCATGGCCACTCTGGAAGGTGAAGCCCGATCTTGGTATGAAAGTTTTCCGCATGATTGTATTTATTGTTTAAAGGATTTTCATACCATGTTCTTTGAAAGGTATAAATAATCTTGTCCATCCTTAATATTAGTTTAGAACTATTGTAAATGAAAATCTTAAGAATATTTATGGAGATGATTAATTCATGGACGATGAGATCATGGAAGCCCTGTATGAAAATCCATTTCAGCAACATAAAGAAAACTTAGAGGATACTTATCAAGATGCTTAGGAATGTTTGCAGCAGGCTAAAGATATTTGTACAATTGAAAATGATGGAATACGAGGTCTTATTTAGATCTTCTTGCAGCAGAAGATGGTATGCAAGAAAATCAAGTTCCAATTCCAAATTGTGATAAATTCAAACTAGCTATTCCAGATCTAGATTTAGATTGTGATGATGAAGAGTATATTGTTTTGGATCCCATGAAGGAGAGCTCTAATGTTGAGATCACCTTGAATGAAGAAAACAAATTTATTGACCCCAAGTGTTATCATCTCATTAGAAAAAAGTCTTCAGAAGGAGGTAATACAGTCCCTTTATGAAAAACAACATCAGATCTTTGTTCAATTAAGTGAAAAATATTATTTGGATGACTCTGCAGGAAATGAAAGAAATGTTATTTTTTTGTTTGAAGAACAATCTGAAGTTTTCCCTCTTATGACTAATGAGTTTGATAAGAAACATGACAATCTAGTTTCCATGTCATATGAAGATGATCAATAATGTATTCAAATTGCAGAGGACCAGGGCATTGAGGACTGTCATTCAGTTTTTTCTTCTCATGTTTCAAGTTTATAATTTTTATTTCAAGAAATATTCTCACCTACTTGTTCATAATTTTTTGAAGATCAAGAACACACTCTTAATGAGGTACATAATGAAGAGAGACTAGAATCCAGAGAAAAAGGTAACTTGTTTCTTCTAGATCAGTGAGAGTTAAATTTTCATGTTTTTCAAGATCCAGTGGCAATTTTATTGCAATCAACAGTGAAGGTAATTATTGCAACATTTAGTGATGATGGAGATCATTGTAAGCTATGTTTTTGGCTGCCAAATTGTAAATATTTATTGTTTTCCATAGAATATGATTGTGAGAATCAATCAAGAAGGAATTTTCTTGATTGGTTACACTGGAATTTTGATATTTCCTGATTGTATGTGTGCCTTCAATGGACATGTGGTTTTCATTAGAACTTGAAGCCCTCAAGTCTCGGTGATATGCTGCCATCAATAAGTTTAGTAAGTTTTTATTTCATTCAATACAGTTTTGAGTCAGTTTATCGAGTCAAGTTTTGAGTATTCAGTCTGGTTTTTAGGCTTTTGACTCCATGCCCAATGGATAGGCACTTGTTCTATGGTGTTCTTGGAACCTCCAAGGAGCTACAATCCCCAGCTGGAGCCAATGTTAGTGTCAATATTTTCATCCTTCCACCAGTGATCAAAATTAACTCTTTGATGTCATTTTAGGGGTCCCGCTCAAATTTTTTTATCATTCCACTACGTCATGCAAAACTTTGGTCACTTGGTGCAGATTTTCATCAAAGTTCACTCTTTTCATAAATGTCATTTCATCGCTTGCTGGCTCACTTTGTCATTTTCTGATATTTCATTATTTCATGAGATTACATTACCTATTCAGTCATGTTATCATGAATTACAGTCAGTCAAGCTTCTAATTAGGTTTTAGGGTTTTCAAGATCCAATAACACACCATTTCCATTGCATAAGACCAACAAGTAAGAGAGTGATCAAATAAACTTCTCTTTACCATGTAAAGATGATTTGTAAGGAGCAATTTTCATTTCAAGATGTAATTTTTATTTCAAATTGTAATTTATATTTTTTATTATGTAATTTTATGTCACTCAATTTGTAATAATTTCATGGCTCCCACACTACCAAATAAAAAGTTCCATATGCCAAAGCATCAAAATGTCAATGTTTAAAGTGTCTCAATCCATCAAATAATCAATTTCCAAAGAATGAAGTCATAGTGAAAGGGAAAAGTTTCAAAGTTTAAAGTTGAATGTAAAGAAGGTAAAGTGGGTCCCAAGGCCCAAAAAATCAAATCCACCAAGTATAAAGCACATCAAAACATCAAATTCACTCTCATTTGTCTCTTACAACATCGAGATACCATTTCCATAGATCGAATTTCTAGTTTGGAGGGTGAAAGTTTGATTTTTTTGGTGGAATTGAACACCTAGACAAGAGTGTTGTGCATCTGGGTCAGAGCATTGCGCATCTACTAAGGGCGCCATGCATTTGAAAGAGAGGGTTTTGCACATCTCCCAAAGGCATTGCACATTTGGCCTTTTTACTCAGCAAGCTCCAAAACTCATCCAAACTGCTTCTAACCTCCAACAAAGGTTCTTATCACCTCTTAACAAGTAATTAAGACATAAATTATTCCTCCTTGCATTATTCAAGAGCATTTTCATGGTGTTTGAGTTTTCATGCCAAATTTGGATTTTTTCTAGCTAAAAATCCTAATCTTATTCCCTCATTCCCAATTTTTTTCCCTAACACCCCAAATTTCCTTCCCACATCACAGTGAAATACATCCCTACCCCTACATTATTATATTTTTGTCCCTAAATACATTTTCCCCTAAACCCTAAGTCCTGGGCATCTTTATTTCTTAGGCACCCATTACCATCAAACCTATAATAAAATTACTACTCCCAATTCCCTAAAAATTTTAACCCCCCATCACCTCCCTAAGTTTACTAACCCCTTCCCCTATATTCCTAATTTTTTGCACCCCATTCCCCACTCCCTAAGCCTATCCCTACTCCCATTTATTCATCCCTAGGGTTTCTAGACCAAAATAACATGGAGGAAAACAAGGACTACATGGAGGAAGAAGAGAGGAAATAAAGAAGGCCACACAAGGGAGGAAGAATTCTTAGACTTGAGCCCACCAACACCAATGAACTAATGGCATCTCCCATGAATATCAACTGCTTCAAGAATGTTGTATGCTTTGAATTTTGTGAAATGATACAATGAGTCCAACACTACCCTGTTTCGAGCAGAATTTTCATATCAAATATTCAAGATAATGAAGTGAACCTTGCTGGTGTGAATTTCACCATATCATTAGCCATCATTGTAGTTGCCACTGGAATTCCAAATGTAGGTGAGAATTGGTTCAAGTCCAAAGACTTGGATGATCACTATTATGAGCCATACATCAAGCCAAGGTACATAAATAAAGTAAAGAATTTTTTTCCTTTCAGTCGCATCCTTGATAGGTATTTCCCCATGATGAAAATCATCATGAAGTACTTCTCTTGTGAAGGAAGGTTCTCCAGAATTTACATCTACCATATTAGATTTCTCATGCACTTCACAAGGGACAAGATGCTCAAGATTTCATATTTTCTATTTAGGAGAATTGAAAAAATGGTATACATTTTATAGAAGAGATATTATAAATAGCAGATGAACAACCTCTCTCACCACTCTCTCATCAATATCATTGTCCTCCATCATCTCAATCAGTTAAACATCTCATCAGACACTTTCATTGCTAATGACATCTTCACTGCTCCACAAGCTCAACATGTTGAATATGTGCCTCCCCCATCGCATCCTACTACACCTATTCCTCCATCTCAACCCACAACGCCTACTTCTTCATTAGCTCATCCTACTAGACCCATTTCATCACCATCATCACCATTTTAGAGTCAGATTGGGTCACCTAGTAGGGTTATTGTCAGCAAGCCTAAAAGGGTTGAAATGGGAACATTGGCTAGAACATATTAGAGAGGGAATAGGCAAGTGTTTTCTCCACAGATTGTGGAAGGGACCTTGCCTTCTTCATCATAAAAGAAAGTAAAAAAAGGGAAGAAAAATATGACAAAGGTATATGTTCATGAGGAAGTGAGGCATGAGGAAGAAAACCTCCATGATACAGAGATAGAATTTGAGCTAGTTGACTTGGATGAGCAGGATGATCATGAGGCCTCCAATTTTATTGTCAAGGAGAAGGATGCCCAAATTAGAGAGCTTCATACTAACGTAGAGAGATCTAGTTTTTATGGTTTTCAAGCTTCTATGGTTATTTTTTATTGAAGAAATCTCCGGATTATCCACAATGTTGTAAAACAATGGTCAAATTTTCGAAACATCGACCATTTTTTTACAACATTGTGGATAATCCGAAGATTTCTTCAATAAAAGATCTAATTTTGTCATTTCTTTTCTTGAGCTGGAGAATAAGCAGCTGAAGGATATGCAGATTCTCATGGAGCTAGAGCTTCTTAAAACAAATAAAGGTAAACCTATGATGCCACCTAATGACCTTGACCATGATGACATCCAAAGCAATAGAAAAAGACCAAAAATAAGAGGTCTTAAGAGTGCTTTATAGCAGCAGAGAATTGAATATGAAAATATAACTTTTGAGGAAAGGATTGCTAAGGAGGTTGAGGATGACAGAGAGAAATGGCTTGATAGGGTCAACATCCATCATTAAAAACTCCTCCACAAGGAAAAAAAGGAAAACAAGATGCTCAAAAACTTGTCAAATAGGTACATCACAAGAAACAAGGTTTGTAGCATCACACTTAAGCAATTGCAAGAGAAACACAAGAAACACCTAGCCAAGCAAAAGGACGGAGACAAACTTGAAATTCTTGATGAAGCTTCCCACCATGCTTAACACACATAATCAACACTCTATCAACCAATTTTGATGTTTTTGAGTGATTTTTTGAAATTGTGGGCATTTTGACAAAGTTTGACTAATTTTCAAAACAATCCACTTGTCAAATGCGTAGCGCCTATGGCGTTGGGATTCTTCTGTGAGGCTCCAAATGAAAAATGGCCACTAGCATTGGATTCATAAGGGCCTCTACATAAATTTTTTACTATTTGCACACCAACATTGCATAGTTTGACAGGGAGAAATGACCAAAAACATCCAAAAAATCATGTTTCTGCCCTCTTTTTGAGCCTGGCACTTTGCATTTTACCAATGTTAGGAGATTAAATTTTTGGAGGGTCAAATCAAGTCAATTTTGGAAGCTAAGAAAAATTTTTGAAACTAGACATGACAGGCTTTCTAATGAGCTATCCTGACCTCAATTTGGTGTTCAGGAAGGCCTCTAAAAATTACCTTGAAGTTGGTGCTGCGCATCTTCTTGAGGTGTTGCGCATCTGCTTCAGGAGCTACGCATCTGTAAATTCTCTGATATTTTCCAGTTTTTCAAAGTTTTCTCAAATTGTGATGGAATATTTGAGTTTTTACTGATGTAATTCATGGATGTAAATGTAATATTGATGTTTTTGAGTTACCTAGGGGTAAATACATTAGGTAAAACTATTTGAGAGGATGAATGAATCAGTTCCACTAATTTTAGGGATGAGTCAGTTTGACCACCCTACACTCTAGGTTTCAGTTCAGATTTTGGTGTATCAGGCCCACAACTCAGGGATTTGACCCCTGAAGTTGGGATAAGTTGTTTATTGCCTATATCTTTCACCTTTCGACTCATTTCTTAGAATGGATATTTTTCTATTGATCAGAGACACTATTGTATTCAGATTTTGGCAAGATTATATTGGATGAGTTGCAGCTATTCTTTTGGGATTCATGTGGTACTATACTTTGGCATAGTTTCTTCTTAAGTTTCATATGTATGAACATTTTCTATCTTTCATGTTCATTTTAGCTCTATAATATGTTTTATTCTGAAGTTTGATAGGCAGAACACATCTCTTACGCTCTGTTTTGGGGGAATCATCATACTTAGTTCATTTTTTTCAGTTTAAAAGGAATTCATGCACTCTCATGCTCTTTTTAGCACCTCACCAGTCTGATCCATATCACCCTGAAACCTTAAAGTGTTAGAGTGCTTACCTACCTTGCCCCATTAGAGGACTGTAATTCTGATCTTATTTTCCCTGACCTAGTTACCTCTTTGACCTAACTCACTCATCCAACACCCAAATCAACCAATCAGAAACCCCTGCGCTACTATACCTAACCTAAAACCTAATTTGATTGATCCCTCTGGCTGAGATCCCTTGGAGAGATCCCTATCCTACCTAGTACTGCTAGATACTTGGCTAAGCTTGGTTTTTAGTTACCTTTGTTAGTTTCTTCTCAGCCTCGGAGATCTAGTAGAGCTCTAACACATCGTGATCATGATTATCTAACAAAAAACAAGCATTGTATAACATCATCACAACACAAACATCAAATATACATCTCATATCAAATAACTGCAATCACATACACATCTATCTGCAAGCACATTAAATGAATATATCTAACATGACCTAACAATATGCACATCATGATGAACAACAACATGTAAATTAAGTACATCAACATGAACATAAAAATACATACACCATATATATATATATATATATATATATATATATATATATATAATGCCAAAAATATACAACTGCAATATAACTACAAATAAAAGTCAAATATCTGGTGGTACTACATCAATACTAGTCGAGGTCTACTCAGGCGATGGTGCAGCCTCATGCTCAGATGGATGGCGTGCCTACTTCGAAGGTGCCTGCTGATCAGATGGTGCAATCTGATCAGAAACTAAGTGTTGATGAGTCGTCGATGGTGCAACCTTCTTAGTGGATGTTGCGGCCTACTCAGATGGACCTTCCTGCTCAGGATCAGGTGCTTGCTCAGTCGATGGTTATGTCTTCTCAGGACTAGGTGCATGCTGAGATGGTGTAGACTAATCAGAAGATACCTGTTGATCAGGACTCGATGTTGGTTGCTCATGATCTTCGGTGCGAGATGAAGGAGGAGGAGGTGGAGTATTATAATGATGATCACTCCCCTCATGATCTGATCATCAGATGAGATGATCTGTCATGCATCTCCATGATGCCTATCCCTCCTAGCCACCATTTCTTTGGAAGCTCCAATGATATGACGCATAAGTGTCATCATATCGCAGGGCATGTTTCTCCAGAGCTCTGTGAATGATCAGGAGCTCAAATCTGAGCTTGGGAAAAAGCTCAAAAATGAAAGTGCTCAAATTGAATTGGGACCTCAGCAACGGGATAGGCCTCGGCGATACAATCCCAATGCTGTGAACGACACTAAAATCCGTTATCATATGAAGAAGTTGTTGCATTTTGAAATCACCCAATAACCTTTAATGTTGAAAGGAAAAAAAAATTAATTTATGTGTTGGAAAATATTTTATTTTTATTAAGGTTTAATTATTAAATTAAATTGTATATTTATTAATATTGTATATGGTTTAATTAATCATATATTATATTAATTTATATATGTTTTAATTAATTTAAAAAAAAAACCTTATTAAAAATAAATTAAAATACCACACATATAATTAAGAAATTCGAATTATTTTTAAAACCCATGGTTCTAATGTTAAGGTTTAATATATGGAAACATAAAGGTTTAAGCCATATAATACATGTTATAAAGGTTCACGTGAAGGGCTTGTAAGTTTTAAAGGCAACGTGTGATAAAGTGGGTTTTGGTATACGTGCTACAAATGTTACGTGGCAAAAGAAAGGTGAATACGTGTTATGGTATACGTATTTGAAATCACGTGCAAGTATCATTTATGATTTGGAGCGGACGTTGAAAGGGCTTTGGGCTAGCTCCCCCCATATTCCACGTGACCACCAGTTGAACCAGAACGCAAAGCTTAACAACAAACAGTTACAATTTAATGTTTGGATAAGACTGCATGTGGCCACGTCAACCTAGCATTTAATGATAACAGAAATTGTTCCACAAAATTTAGCGTTGGTTCCTCCATTTTAGGCGGAACTCCAAGTTTATCCGCAGTTAACTAAATGTGGCCCACTTTTTGTGGGATTTTTGCCTAACAATGGGCAAAAAACTTCAGTTAGACATATCTTTCACATGGGAGATCCTTTTGAAGTGATTTTTTTTTTATTTTGGGTCTCTTCGACCTTTTGAACTCAATGGATTAGGTTTGAAATCTAACAGAGGTCATCTTCAAAGGTTGAAACATCGAAGAAGATGAAGGAGCCATCAAGGCCTGGAAGGAGAAGGCTGTGTATTGGACTGTGTTTCTCTGTTTAAGGTAAATGTATAAGAATTATTAGCTATTTCATGCCTTTTGAATCTATTTAGATGGTTTTCAGAGCCTGTTAAGAACTTTAGAAAGCCGAAAAGCTTCATTTAAGTTCTAGAGGCAATTTTCCAAACAAAGTGTGTAGGCGAAACCGGAGCAGTCGAAGGCCATTTCTGATGAAAAAAAACTCTATCTTAACTATTTCAGTCATTCTGGAACCAATGGAAGTGGTTTTAGATCATTTCTAGTACTTCTACAGCTCAAGAAGTTGATATGAAGTCGTGGACAGCCCTGGGCAAACCGTGGAGGAGAGTCATTTTTGGGGATGTTGTGCTTAATGTAAGCAATTTATCAGTTGATATTTGATTTCTGATCATTATTGGATGTATAAGTAGTGGTATTAGGGATATAAATAGAAATCTAAGGGAGTTTCTACCATTTAGAATCTCAGAGAAGATTAGTGCACCAACAGAAGGATGTGTGTCCATGGAAGCCTAAAGCTTTGCAGGAATTGGACAGCCATTAAAGGGATTTAAAATGGTATTCTCATCCCTTTGAATCATTTTCGTATTCATTGTGGTTAATTTTGGATCTTGTAAAATAATTTAAGTACCTTAATCCCAAAGAGTCTAGTCATGATGATGAAGCTCAAAGGAGATGTAGCCCAAGAGTTGAGGTGAACTCCTATATTACATTGCTGTTGTGTTTTGTTATTCTATGGCTGAATTATGTTGTGGATATACATGTTAAGTTTCAGAAAAAACAAATAAATAGAAGAAAAGACATACACCTCTTCCAAGCAAAATTTCTGCATAATGTCAAGTTTGAGTAAGGTCATTTTAATTAAGTCTGAGTGTTTAATTCTATTATTTCTTTAGGTAGAGTCTGTAAGAGGGCCAGGTAGCTTTTGGATTCATCCTTTCTTTGAAAAGTGACATATCCGGTAAATGCCCCTATAGTCTATCTCTGTATTAGAAATAAGAAGTTCTCACATTTTCAGATTTAAAATTTGGAGTATTTGCACTCATTTACATAAATGAAAATGTATACCTTGCACCCTTTTCAAGCACATTCCATTTTCAGTTCAGATTGGCATCAGAGCTCGGGTTGAGCATTTGTTATTGTGCAAAAGGTTTTAAAACAGTGTAAGAGATTTACTGTTTTATTGGTTGCAAAATGGTTTCATTTATTAGTTTTCTTGAGTTGGAAGGATAGTTATTTTTAGCTAAGTCTTGGAAAGGATTGAAGACTATTTTCCTTACCCAATTTACCTCAAGATTATCTTTGGAAAAAAAATTCCAATAGTTTGTGTTCTATGGCTGCTTGAATGAGAAGGGGTCTTCACTGACATTTGGTTAAAAGCTTGTCGTTTGTTTGAAAGCTTTGAGGAATTTTCTTTAAAAGTTACTTTTGGTTGTTTTGACCATTTACATAATGTCAGCTTCTTCTACAAGTGAAGTTTCCTCCGTCACAATATTCTTCAATGATGACATGAAGAATGAGTTCTTTAAGGTGAAGGACATGGTGCAAATTCTCCTTGAGGATCAAAGGGAAAGTGTTCAACTTCGTGCACAATTGCTAGCTATGCAGGAAGAGAAAGAAGCCATTCTTCAAAGATTGCATGATATGGAGTTGCAGCTTTTTCAAGCTCAAGAAGCTTTGTCGAAGAAAATTCTTGAGGAAGAGGTTAATCGTTCCAAATTGTCTTCAATTTCCTCCATTGAAAAGTGTGTTGGTTCTTTTGAAAGGCATACAAGAGGTATTGGGTCCAAATTGATGTTGAAAATGGGCTATCAAGAAGGCAAAGGTTTGGGCAAGCATGCACAAGGCATTTTTGAGCCTATTTGTGTTGTGGAGCATCCCAAGAATATTGGTCTTGGCTATGAGCAGCTTAATGGCGAAGCTTTGAGCACATGCATTCAAGAATGTGATGCAAATTTGAAGAGAACATTTCTCCCAATTTCTCAATTACATCAATTTCATGATGGCAATCTTCCTTACCATTGTTTTAAGCCATCATTGTAGCAAGAAGATGGACATTTCATGCAACAAAAGAGGTATAATCATTCACATGATCAATTTGATTATGTTTCAACAAAGAATGATATTTTTTCTTGTTCAAATGAAAATAATTTTTGTTGCACATTTTGTGGTCGATTTAACCATCATGTTTCGAGATGCTGGATGACGAAGAAGGCATATAGAAGCAGATGAAGCAAAGACTACCTTCAAATAAGGTGCATATGATTTTCACTTTTTGCCAAAAGAAGGGACATGTTGTCTCTCATTGTTGGACTTTGCATCCAACTCATCGTCCCACGCACATGCAGCAAGAGGACAAAAATATTGGCGAAGGTGGAACCTCATATTCCATTATTGATGTGGAAAGGGAAGTTTCACATGAAAAAAAGTTGCAGCAGCAAAATTTGCCATGGAAGTGGCTTGGTGAGAAGTGGATGGACTTCTTGACACAATAATACATACTCCTTTTGTACATATGCAAATTTCGGATGTATGCATGTATTTTATGCTGTAATATCTTGTTTGTTTTGAGCCACCTTAGATCATTAATCAAGGTAGCATTGTAAAGTTTCATTCTGTAAATTTCTCACCAGAAATTTCTGTGTGAGTTCAAGAAAGATAGTTGTGGACAGTTGTGGACAAGCAAATTCAGGAAGGGAAATGTCGATTTCTTTTCATTTGTGGTTCAAATTAACTTTATTTGTAAGGAAAAAGTGTTTGAAGGGCTGAAGAGAAGAGGATTTTTATTCTCTCACTTGTTGTACTACACTTCAGTTCTTCATTTTAGTAAGCTTTTGGGGACCAAAAGCCTCTCATTTGGGAGGTGTGATCAGGAGCTCAAATCTGAGCTTGGGAAAAAGCTCAAAAATGAAAGTGCTCAAATTGATTTGGGACCTGAGCAATGGGATAGGCCTTGGAAATACGATCCCAACGCTGTGAACGACACTGAAATCCGTTACCGTATGAAGAAGTTGTTGCATTTTGAAATCGCTCAATAACCTTTAATGTTGAAAGGAAAAAAAAATTAATTTATGTGTTGGAAAATATTTTATTTTTATTAAGGTTTAATTATTAAATTAAATTATATATTTATTAATATTTTATATGGTTTAATTAATCATATATTATATTAATTTATATATGTTTTAATTAATTAAAAAAAAAAAACCTTATTAAAAATAAATTAAAATACCACACACATAATTAAGAAATTCGAATTATTTTTAAAACCCATGGTTCTAATGTTAAGGTTTTAATATATGGCAACGTAAAGGTTTAAGCCATATAATACATGTTATAAAGGTTCACGTGAAGGGCTTGTAATTTTTAAAGGCAACGTGTGATAAAGTGGGTTTTGGTATACGTGCTACAAATGTTACGTGGCAAATGAAAGGTGAATATGTGCTATGGTATACGTGTTTGAAATCACGTGGAAATAGCGTTTATGATTTCGAGCGGAGGTTGAAGGGGCTTTGGGCTAGCCCCCCCATATTCCACGTGAACACCAGTTGAACCAGAACCCAAAGCTTAACAACAAACGGTTACAGTTTAATGTTTGGATAAGGCTGCATGTGGCCATGTCAAACTAGCGTTTAATGATAACAGAAAATGTTCCACCGAATTTAGCACTGGTTCCTCCATTTTAGGCAGAACTCCAAGTTTATCCGCAGTTAACTAAATGTGGCCCACTTTTTGTGGGATTTTTCCTTAATATTGGGCAAAAAACTTCAGTTGCACATATCTTTCACATGGGAGATCCTCTTGAAGTGATTTTTTTTTTTTGATTTTAGGTCTCTTAGACCTTATGAACTCAATGGGGCAGGTCTAAAATCTAAGAGAGGTAATCTTCAGAGGTCAAAGCATTAAAGAAGATGAAGGAGCCATCAGAGCCTGGAAGGAGAAGTGTGTGTATTGGACTGTGTTTCTCTGTTTAAGGTAAATGAATAGGAATTATTAGCTATTTCATGCCTTTTGAATATATTTAGATGGTTTGTAGAGTCTGTTAAGAACTTTAGAAAGCTGAAAAGCTTCATTTAAGTTCTGGAGGCCATTTTCCAAACAAAGTATGTAGGAGAAACCGGAGCAGCCGGAGGCCGTTTCTGATGAAAAAAAACTCTATATTGACTATTTAAGTCATTTTGGAACCAATGGAAGTGGTTTCAGATCATTTCTGGTACTTCTATAGCTCGAGAAGTTAACATGAAGTCGTGGGCAGCCCTGGGAAAACCGTGGAGGAGAGTCATTTTTGGGGATGTTGTGCTTAATGTAAGCAATTTATCAGTTGATATTTGATGTCTGATAATTATTGGATGCAGAAGTAGTGGTATAAGGGACAAAAATATAAATCTGAGGGAGTTTCTTCCATTTAGAAGCTCAGAGAAGCTTAGTGCACCGACAGAAGGATGTGTGTCCATGGAAGCCTAAAGTTGTTTGCAGGAATTGGACAGCCATTAAAGGGATTTAAAATGGTATTCTCAGCCCTTTGAATCATTTTCATATTCATTTTGGTTAAGTGTGGAGCTTGTAAAATAATTTAAGTACCTTAATCCCAAAGAGTCTAGTCATGTTGACAAAGCTCAAAGGAGATGTAGCCCAAGAGTTGGGGTGAACTCCTATATTATATTGCTGTTGTGTTTTTTTATTCTATGGCTGAATTATGTTGCTGATATACATGTTAAGTTTCAGAAAAAACAAATAAACTTAAAACACATAAACAGAAGAAAAGACACACACCTCTTCCAAGCAAAAATTCTGCATAATGTCAAGTTTGAGTAAGGTCATTTTAATTAATTTTGAGTGTTTAATTCTATTATTTCTTTAGGCAGAGTCTGTAATAGGGCCAGGTAGCTTCTGGATTCATCCTTTCTTTGAAAAGTGACATATCCGGTAAATGCCCCTACAGTCTATCTCTGTATTAGAAATAAGAAGTTATCACATTTTCAGATTTAAAATTTGGAGTATTTGCACTCATTTATATAAATGAAAATGGATACCTTGCACCCTTTTCAAGTACATTCCATTTTCAGATCAGTGAGCCTACAATTAGCCTGGATCTCTCCGATCGTAACACGGCGGAGTCCCTCATAAACAAGGAGTCGACATAGTCGGTCGCCCAACTCCATCCTAAATCGGGTGTTTGCCCTACGTCGCACACTTGCGGGTATCTGCACTCAAGGATCAGGTTTGTGACCTTGATCCACCACCTCCACCATATCCTCTTCATGATCCATAACCGAATCATCCGGTGGGGGTGGAGTCATATCCCCAACGAATGTGCCAATATCTAAAAAATATATAGTACACAACAATAATTAGACAATTTCATTAAAAAATTTAATAAAACAAGTTAAAGAACTTGTTAAAATAAATTTTATTCTAATTAATTAATTAATACAAGAAAATGAAACTATATTAATTTGAAGAAGACACTAATTAATTCTCTCACATCCAGTGGCTCATCCTATGTGAAGAGGATGTTGGTACACCCTCGCCAATCCAAACCAGTGTACGGACACGGCACCATCACGAACGAGTATCATCAACACTGGCTAGAAACTCCAATGCATGAGTACATATCCTGGCCAAAAAGTTAGATAGGCCCTCTTGGGAAGCATTTGGCCCCACATGTACATCCGTACATGCAACATCAGCCTACGAGGCTGCCAAAAAAAATTAGGCTTCATCTATGGAAACGTCTTAAAAAATAAACAAAATAACTCTGAAGCAAAAGGGAAGGTCAACCTCCCATGTTCCTGAGAACAAAAAATATCTAATGATGTAAAAAAATTCCACAAAAAAATATCTCACCATCTCACAAGCAGTGGTGTCTGGAATAAATAATCAACATAAAATAAAAGCGAGCAACTGATGTGCTGCTCGTCACTAGTATAGTGTGCAATTTTCATTAGTAGTAGTGAGAGGCACCTCACCTCCTCTGGACCAAATGAAGCAATGTGTAACTAACCACCGAGCACCTAAAAATCTGCAAGAGAAACTATATCATCCCTCATGTATCTCTGGGATTATTCAAACTGACGGGGACATCTCCAAACTAGGGCAAATCTTGACCTCTCCTAGATAGGCCAGTAATAAAATAGATGTCCTCCTTAGTGGGCTAGTACCAATGGCCAGGACTGACCCAAAAAGCCTGTCAACGAGCATCCCACCTGTAGATCAGTTGTCCCATAACTCACTACACCCTTTCAGGGATGTAGCCTCCTCATAGAACTAGAGTAGGCCTACCTCCCTTAGGAGCAACTGGGTTGCTGTCATATTAGGGTGAGGGTACAAAAGTCTCTCCCTCTCCCGTGCCTCCCAAAGATGAATCACGTTATAACGATCCTCCATATGCTCTTGTTATTCCATTTTCTCTCTCTGTTGGCGTTGCTAAATGACTCACATATTAAATATTTATTTTTTTTATTAAATGAGAAATGTCTTTACAAATATATATATATATATATATATATATATATATATATATATATATATATATATAATTTTTATTGAAAAAAATAGTTTGGTGGCGCCTAAAAATGGGGGGGTGAATGAATCGAAGGGTCGATGTATACTTCTTTATCACGCATCGTGCCCGGTGCACATGAAAAATGTTCGCGCACCGCAAAACTAAGAAATATTTTTGTGCGGTGTGTTGAAAAAACTAACATCCTCGGGAAGGATAGTTTTGTCAATGCACCACCCTACAACAGTACATGGTCAATCATGCAGTCTTGTAAATGACCGCATCGTTGACTATGTAATGTTATCGGGTGGGCGGTGCGTTGACCAAAATATTCGCCCCAGGGTGGTTAGTTTGGTCAACACACTGCCCTCTCGACATCATTACATAGTTAACGGTGCGGTCATGTAAATGACTACACCGCCATGTTATTTTTTAAATTTTATCGGTGCACATTTTCTCGGTACTGCACCAAAACCTAGTACGGTTTCCATTAACACCATTCGAGGTGCAGCCTGTAAATTTACATGAAGCATTACGAATGGTGCGAGCTGAACGAGTCGAACGCGTCGAGCAATATTTTTTATTTTAACGATTAATTTCAAGTTAATTTGAAATTTTAATCCATGAAAGAGTTCATTTATTGAGAAATAAGTAGATTACATGTACATTTTCACGTCGAGGAGGCATCTTCGCTGAGGAATTCAAAAAAAAAAAATTCCCACCGTTTTCTAAAATTTGAACTGCACACAGTTTGTAATGGACAGCAGGAATGTAGGTAATGGGAGCATCGATGGTTGGGCACCTCACAGAAGACAAACTCAGATCGATGCTTGAGAGGTCTAGAGCACTGGAAAAGTAAAAATGAAGTTTTTACGACTGGTAATATTTTTTAAACTAACGCTTTTACAGTGTGCTAGATTTGGAGACACACCGGGCAGTTTTCTCAATGGCACACCACACATTGTTATGGCACGTTGGATTACAAAGAAACACTGGGAAGGTTTGTACCTAGAGCATCAATGCGCTGGAGTACTTAGACACACTGGGTGGGTTTGTACGGAGAGCACGGTGTCTTGGTGTGCCAATTTATAGTACGCACCAGTGCGTTTTTCATAAAATGCACTGGTGCATTTTATGATGAGAAATGCATCACAAAAAAAACATCTGCAAAAACCTCCACTCGCCAACCTCCTCTAGTGACCTCTACTACAAACGGATATACGTGCTATTTTTATAAGGGCTTCCTCAAAAACATCCGCTAGAGGGTATTTTCCTTGTAGTGGTTGAGTATCCCACTAAAGAAGGAGCTTATAGCTCTAAAGGAGGAGCCTCGTGATGAGGTTCAGGAGGTTTTGGAGCATCCACATGTAGCAGAGAAGACAAGAGGCAGAGTGGAGGCACCCACTCAACTAGAATCTTCCAAATAGGGGAGAAAGAGAATGGGAGAAGTTGATATATTGTTGCAGGATCCATAGGAGAATGTGATGGTCCCCACAGCATAGGGCATTCAGAGGAGGTCACCTGATACATACATTAGTTACATGGATCTCATGACACAGCTCATTGAGACAACACATTCATCAATTGAGGAAGTAGTTTTCCAACCAATTTGGGTTGATGCAATGGTGGAAGAATACGAATCCATCATGAATAATAGTGTATGGGAGGTGGTATTGATACCATAAGGTAAATCATTGGTTGGTTCAAGACAGATCTACAAAGTGAAACATGCAGCTAATGGGAGCATCAAGACATACAAGGCTAGATTTGTGGCCAAAGGATTCTTTAGGGTAGAGGGAGTGAATTATGAGGAAAATTTTGCGTCAGTTGCTAGATATTCCTTAATCATGTCCAATCTAGAATTGGCTACACAAATGGGGTGGAAAATCCACCAGATGGATGCAAAGATCGCATTTCTCAATGGTGTTTTTGAGGAGGAAATTTAAGTAGAGAAACCAGAATGATTTGAGACATATGATCAAGAGTTGCATGCGTGAAAATTCAACAGAGAATTGTATGGTATCAAATAGGCACCCTAAGCATGGTACACTCACATAAACAATTATCTTAGTGGATTGTGCTTCACCAAAAGAGAATTGGATGCAAACCTCTATCACATTGTGGTAAATGGTAAATTTCATATTCTTGTTTTGTATGTTTATGATTTATTATTAACAGGTGATGAGAAATTGATCTCCCCGGGCAAAGAGGATCTTGCAAGGGAATTTGAGATGAACGAAATAAGCCTCAAGCATGACTTTCTCTAGATGGAGGTATGGAAAGGTGATGGTGAATTATTTGTGTCTCAGGTGAAGTATGCCTCTTAAATACTTCAGATATTTCACATGGATAATTGTAATCCCATGGAAAAACCTCTAGCCACAAACTGGAGGAAGGAGAATGCCACTTCAGGTGAAGAGGTTGATGGTGCCATTTACAAACAAATTGTGGGGTATTTTATGTATCTTGTGAACACACAACATAACATATGTTATGCAGTAAACCATGTTCTTCAATCTATGGTGAGGCCTACAAAGCTATATTGGAAGGCAACAAAGCATTTCTTACAGTACCTCAGAAGCACTACTGAGTATGGATTATGGTATAAGAGGACAAGGGGAGTGAAGCTCGAAGGCTTCACCGATACAGATTGGTAAGGGATTCCATTGGATATGACACTTATTTCAAGTGCTATCTTCATTGTTGGTTCCTCACCTATTTCCTAGTATAGCGAGAAGTAGAGGTGTGTGGCTTTCAACTCAGCAAAGGCTGAATACATGACGGCAAGTCAAGCAACATGTGAGGCTATATGGATGAGGAAAATACTTGTGGGTATTTTCAGCCAGAAGATGGATCCAATAGTGATATATTGTGATGATCAGAGTTGCATTAAGCTCTCTGATAATCTAGTCATTCATGACAGGTCAAAGCACATTGGTATTTGGTATCATCATTTGCAGGACTATGTGGAGAGAAAAATTATCTTTCTACAATACATTCCAATTGAGGAGAAAGATGCTGACATCTTGAGAAAGGAATTGTGAAGAGGTAAATTCAAATTCCACAGGTGCATGCTAGGGGTGATGAAAAGTGATTTTCTTACTAATTTGGAGTGTTGAAAAAATGTAACAAGAACGGATCAATTTGACTTAGCCTTAGTGAAATTGAGTAAAATCAAATTTCCACATCAGTAGAACAACTTGGAGGCAATTAACTAGTGTGACATGGATCTTGTCACTCAATTAGCTTAGTAAATTCGAGTTAGTGGGATTTGAGTTCAATCATGCATGTGTGATTGCTAACTTTTAGCAATATGGTTAAGTTATTTCCAGTTTTATTCAGTTAATTGACCTCTAACTACTGATAAAGTTATTTTAAGGTCAATTATGTAGTGGGACAACAGTCTAACTCAAATAGATATCAGTTTATTGATCAATCAACCCAAAATAGCTAGTGCATGCAAGGAAATCAAGTTCCTTAGCTCATGTAGAGCTTACAAGGAAATGTAACATGATTTGTATACTAGTTTGAGAGTGTAGTCATCACATGAGGCCAAGAGATCAATCCTTGAAAATTGCGTAATAAATTTTGAATAAATTCCTAAATAATGGGTGTTATTTTCCTCAAGATTTGCTTAAGGAAATAGGAGTCTTGGTGACCAAATAATTGGCTAACTATTGGCCATATTTTCTCATTAAGCAAAGAGAACAATTATTCTTTTGCAAGTTGAGCTGAGAGTTGGAGCTAGAAATTGTAATAATTTCTCTATTCAATTGATTAATGCAAAGAGGCTTGAGGGGTTTTTCCTAGATGGGTTACCCTAGGAACCATTGTGTACATGTGGTTTTTCTTGTTGCATACCTATGCAGATTGTTCTAAATTACGATTTCCATTTCGCAAATCAGTAGAGGAGAATTGTGTCTCTTGTTTTTAGTTTGAAATCTTGAGCAATTGCAATTTCTATCAAATTTTTACAACAACTAAGTGGCACAGAGCTGTATTCAAATTGAAATATTCTTGCAAACATCATGAGTAATAGTGCTATGTTAATCATATAAAGACTCGGTAACAATAGTTGACCTCAATATAATAATTTATCTCACAACTCACAAGCTAAATAAACAAATAGCTACAGTATTTTTGTACAATCACAATAATTCATGCTAAAGATGAGTGCCCTTCCACCTTAGTAGGGAACTATATGAAAGCTCACAACCGAAAAATTACGCACTAATTCATGAGATGAGCCATAAAATTGCCAAATCTTGCATTAATATTGAAAAGTATAGATGCAAAATTTGAGAAAAAATCATTCCAGCGAGCCAGTCTCGGGGTAGGGAGTCCCCTTTTATAGGTTTCCCTCTACTTCCATTTCTGGTAATAGATCAAAACAAGGACATATTTGAGAATTTTTTGATTCTCAAGTGGCCTAAATAGAGTTAATTCAGAGTTCTTTTATGATTATTTAGAACAAATGGATTACAAGTAGTCACTACCACAGAATCCATCGATCATAAAATAGATAGGAAGATAGAGAATCATTACTACTATGGAAGACATCACCACATTGTTAGGAGGATGATATCCTTACTGGAACAACATCCCACATTGGCCATTTTAGGTAGAGGTGCACATAACAACTCCCCAAAGTAGTGGTAATGATATGCCATAGTAACAACAACTAGATTCGTTGGAGTAATAACAAGAAAAGTGGGATCGCAGAGTAGCATCTTTGTGACAACTTGGAATAACAACATCTTGAAGAAGGCAGAGTGACAATAATCTTCCTATTAGGAGTAACTATAATTTTCGAGTTAGGAGTAATAACATTGTGAAGATGATGGTGTAACAACATATTAGGCTAGCTAGATCTTCCTGCAAACATTTCTTTAGCATATTATTAGTAGTATTACCCAAAAAAACTATTTTCCATTCAAATGCAATCATAACTTAATGGATGGGAGTGACATACAAATTTGGGATACTTGAATAAAAAACAAGATGTTAGATATAAAGACATGACTATTTAGGGTGAAATAAGAAAAAGACAAGAAAAAGGATGATAAGCATATGCCAATTCCTGAACCCAACCAATAGTATTATTTACAAATAAATCATATAGATTTAAAATAATTAAATACATTAGATTCTTAGTTGATTTGCCACAATGTGGCGGTGAAGCCATTGGACTTGCAACACTACAAAACCCCATAATTTAGCATGTAAAAGCCTTACTACTACCATTAGGCCTAGGTGATCTCAGCTAATGTAGTGTCATGAAAGATTGAGACAATGGAGACTATCTCACTACTCTGAATTTTGATCCACATCGTCGTGATCTATTTAAAATTGATGTTCGTCTAACATGTACATAATTTTTTAAATATCAAACCTTATCAAGTATTGGTCAATCACGTGAAGTATTATTACAATAAAAATAAATATACAATCATTTATATCATCATCAAATCAAATCATTCACATCAAATCATTAATATTAACAAAGCTCATTAATGCCATTAATTCAATATCATCGAAGGAACCCTATCTTTAAATCAACATCCTTAACATTATCATCAAGATCGATAACTACCGTAATATCATGAAAGTACTCTCATAAAATCAACATGAATTCCAACATTAGAAGCATCACCAAATCAAGTCAACGAACATTGCCAATCTATATGATTATTAAACTAAATTATTAATATTATTGATGTCATGACATCAATTTGAAACCTCTTAAAATTAAATCATTCCATCAATTATTATTATTATCACCCAATCATTATTATTTTCATCATCAATTTGATTATATTATTAACATTACTAAATTAATAAATAATTAAAAAAAAAACAAATGTATTTTTCACTTCTTTGACTAATAAAAACAAATTGATGATTTAAAATTTATTAATGGAGCCCATCCCTGCACTCTAGGCCTTCTTATCAAATTTAAACTTGAAATCTAATTTAAAAATCTAAACCTTATAGATATTATATATCGAAAATATTTACTTATATTATCAATAATAACATTCCACTCAACACTTATTATATTATATATAAAAACGAGTCTTGTTATACGTAAAAACAACCAGCGCTACAAGACTTATTATATGATATATAAAAACGAGTGTCGTTATATATAAAAACAAGCAGTGCTACAAGGCAATTTAGTCCATATTACTCAAGTTAAAAATCATGATCCATATGCATCATATTTGAAAATTTTATGTATCTCCCTGCACTATTAAACATATAATATAGCCATGCACTATAACGGCATTTCGAGCCTACTCGCACAACATTGATTTTTACATGCATTGAGCACAATAATACATGCATCCACAGGCTGTTTATTTATTCATTGCCAGTTCTTTCTTTATACAACCGTTACCGTCTGTACTCAAAATTATAAAAACCACCGCTGCCACATGTTTCGCTGTCCATCGCCGCCAGTTTCTTCATCCAACGGTCACGCGTGTGCAAACCAGCACACATTTGCTCAGAAAACAAGCCACCTTCATATGTGAATTCCTGCCTGGCCTAAAGGTTAAGCCACTTGCTCAGCCCTCTTACTCACCGCGCTTTCGCTCCTCCAATTCTTTGTGGCTTTCCGCGTGATAGCTATGCTTCTTTCACTATTGCGGACAACGGTTAATCGGTACATCATGGTGACCCTTTATTTCTTTTGCACATGTGGTTAGGTTTGCGATTGTTTTGCTAGCCTTCCTTCAACTCTAAGCAGTCAATATATTGTGCACATTAAAATTCGAAACCATCCACCTAGCCAGATGTTTGACCTATTGGCTGAACACCAATGCCCATCTGACCCATTTCCTGTAGTAGCCCACAAATCGAATCCAACAACTCTTTTAAAGATTCAAAATTGCAATGAATTCAAACTTATTTCTTTTCCACTTGATGAGTTTGATATAACTGAATTGCAATATTTTCACGATTGCAATAGATTCAAAACTACTAGAATTCCAATGGATGAACTGATCTAATTAGCAGAAGAATAGAAGAGGCGGAAGAAAATGGAGCGGCTCCCCTTAATGGAGTGTCAAAGAAATAATATTTAAATTTAATATGAAATTGAAAACTAGTGAATGCTTTTTATGTATAAGACTAAGAATATTCTTTTAACATGGAATCTTGTTCATTTATTTTAGAAAAAATTAAAATTCTATGCAAACCATGTCAAGGGCTTATTAATTAATAATACACATAAGTAATTTTGTGTTTTCAAATTTGAAGAGTGTTCAATGCCAAACATAGTCAAACACAATCAACCACATTAATAGATGTGGTTAACGAATTTTGTAATGACTTGATGCAATTTTGGATAAATTGAAATCTAATATAATATTGTGACAATGTTTGTTAGATTGCTACGTTTGATAATTTTCTTTCACAATACAACAATTTAACATTGTGACAATGTTTGTTAGATTGCAATGTTCAATAATTTTCTTTCACAATACAACAATTTAACATTGCGACAGTGTTTGTCATAATGCCAAAATGTTTGTCAAATTGCGATTTTTGTCACATGGCTTGACCAAGTTCACCCTGGGTGAACATGGTTTGACTAATTTGACTTTGGTTGGTGATAGTTTTCGATCATGTGAAAATATATCCAGTAGGAAAAGAAGAGATGACTTTGAGAATCTCTCTTGTAGGTAACATCTCTATAATTGTGGGAGCTAAAATTGTTCCTTTGAACGTAAATTCTCTTGGAAATCATTCAAATTTCATTTCCCAAACTCCACTGCAGCACAGATTTGTTGTACACCACTCTAAAGCATAGTTACCAAATTTTGTCGAATTGACCAAAAAAATTCTAAAATTCGGGTGTTCGATTCAGTTTGGCAATTAATACGTTAATTTGGAGTTTGGTACGAACATTCAGTTTACCATGGCCAAAATAAATTCAGTGCATCGTTTAATTTTTCGTGATGACAAGAAAACTAATTAATATTTTATAGGCAGGAAAACCAATTCATATTCTATAGGCAATGCCCCTCAACTTCAAATCGATGGCGACGAAATCTTCTATACAAAATGGGAACTAATTGTTCCTCTGGTAAATTTATATTTTTCAATTTAGGTGTTGCCTGACATGATTTAAAGGCCTAGAAAATCGGAAATATGAGGCTGCAGAATCATGTGTACAAAACGGTAACTAATTATTAATATGGTAAATTTTCTATTTTTCAATTTAGGTATTGTTTAACACAATTTAGAAAGAGCCGAAAAATCGAAAAAGAAAGAATATTAGCCTGAATAGTGAATGTCTGAAGTATTTGATCTTAGATGGTAGAATTCAGCATATTCTAAAGAGAATAATTGTTTTTTTTAATATATTTATATTAGAAAGGAGTTCAAATAAATAATTTTAGAATATTTAATTTTTAAATATGTATTTTTTCTAAATAAATTTATATCTCTAAATGTTTAAGATGTATACCCTTGAATTATTTTCCAATTAAAAAAATTACATTGAAATTCTTATGATATGTATGAATCTCTATTTGAATGTAAACTTTGGTAACTATGCTCTAGAGTTGGATGTCCAAACCCTAAACCTAATTCACTTAATAAAGTGTGGTGATGGAGAAGGCAGCTTGTTTGTGCTCTAAGATGCAATCTAACCACTTCCAATCCAAAGATGGAATCCTACTAGATAGACATATATCCGAACTATTGAGTGACATTGAGACGAGCCTTTGAAATTATAACATCTTTGTATTTGTATTTCAAAACATAAAATATTCCCCGTCACTATAAAATCTATCTTATGGCCTTCCACATATTTTACACTATGAAGGGAAAAATAACCCTCACAACCATAGAATTTTGATTAGCATGAACATCATTATAGTATTTCGGTAGCATTCCAAGCCGTATCTTCATTTTAGATTTTCGCATTGTCTTTATCATAAACATGTCATCCAATAAACCCCTCCCACAATTCCATAAGGAAGAAAAATCCATTAGTTCATCATTTCCACCTATAGCAAGCAATTATTCAGCCACATCAATTTTCAACAACTTTTACATGTGCATAAAAATCATAGACAATATTTTTTCTAACTAAAGTCAATAGAATGCTAAGAGGTAAACTTAGAACCCTATAGAGGGAACCTCATGCATATCTAATTTTTAGGATGAAATCAACTAGGAAAATATCACCGGTTGGATCTGTTAGATCTAGTGTACATATCTATTATACCAAGCACAATCCCTCCAATACATATATAAACCCTTTTTGAAATAACTATGATTTGCAAAATGTTATTGTACCAACCCTCAATGTATCAGTTTTATATCAATATTAGATTATGAAATGCATGAGATTTACATTGAAAGTTTACTTTAAGAAACTGAGTGCCAATATTGATCGCAATCAATGGCTCTTTATCATATCAGATCCAAAAGTGCTTGTGACATGCATTTTTTTTTTATCCCACCATAGATTTCCATGTGCAAGAAATTAAACAAATGTAAATAGGCACAAGATTAATTACAAAAAATTGGAATTTATTCATTTACACAATAAATAGAGACTTGTTATAAATTTGAAAAATTAACACGAAAATGGATACTACATATATCATATTCCAAATCACCAACATCATTAAAAAATAATTAATTTGACTATCATTTTCTAACTTAGTGAAATCAACATCATCGCTACGAAACAATTAGTTTGACTATCATTTTCTAACCTAGTGAAATTAAACCATTGTACATCACAATGTACTAACTAATATTATACAACCACAATGTCTTGAATGAAATTTAGCGTAGGGTAACGAAGGCATAATAATGTGGTTGAAAATATGATAGCAGAGCAGTGAAGCGTAGAACTACTACACTCTAGTAAGTCGGACTGAGGATGGGATTAGAGAAAGGTTTTCTAGTGAAGATATAATAGTCAATAAGTACATTAAGTGTTCTTTTAATATTGGATTCGGGATTATATCTGGAAAAGTATGCAGAAAAATGAGGAAGTTGTAAGTTGAATAACAATTCTATAATACGGAATAAATATTTAAAAAGAATCAAAAAATACACTTTAATTCCCAATAAATCATACCTCCATCCATTGATGCTACTCACACTCATAGTGTATTTTGTATGCAAAGCTTCCGAGCTACTTCACTATATAGAAAATCTGCGGGAGGAAGATTCCTTATGCCTTACACGCCACAACTGAAACTACTCCTTCTCCTTCTTCTCTCACTAAACAAGAGCTTCTTTTTACAGAAAATATGAAAGGACTTCCAAGCTCTGCTCACTCTAACTTGATGGTGTAAAAATGAAGGGGATTGAGTTAGTGAGCTTGGGGACCAAACAGAAGTATTTATAGCCAAGCTTCCATCAAGCTTATGTTGATTATGTGTCAAGTGTTCCACAGATCATGGTAGAGAACTGCAGTGGGAGTAATGGACCACTTCAGAAGCTCCCAACAAGAAATTAATTAACTGCAGCTGATTTCCGTAATTTAAGGAAATAACTGCAGTTGGTTTACATAATTTAAGGAAACAACTGCAGTTGGCTTCCAGAAATCTGAATCCGTTGGCAGAGGGAGCTTAACATTCTCCCACTTGGTCCATACTTCCAATCTTAATGTCTCATCTTAAAAACCATTGATAATCTGTATTAAGTAATAGATACATGAATCATGGCGATAAGTCCTCTAATGATGAGTATTATCTTCCATGTATTACTATGTATTTATTTCTATTAAAATTTATGTGGCAACAATTTCTTAATGAATAAACCCTATGTTTATTCTTGGTCCTACATAGATGAATTCTCTCAAATCAAATTAAGGTGCACATAAATATGAGAAAAAAATCACAATAATTAATAGTTTCATTAAAAATAACATTGTTCATACAATGAGAAACTACATAATGGAACCAAGTCCCATATTCATTACATGATCCTTGAATTTAAACGGTGGCATGCCCTTAGTCAAAGGATCAGCGATCATCAACTCAGTGCTAACATGCTCAATGACCACTTTATTTTCTTTAACACGTTCCCTTATAGCTAAATACTTAATGTCGATGTGTTTATTTCAACTCCCACTTTTGTTGTTCTTAGCCATAAAAACAGCAGCTGAATTTTCACAATATATTCTTAATGGCTTAGAGATAGAATCCATAATTCTAAGCCTAGAAATGACACTCTTAAGCCATACATCATCTAAAGCAGCCTCAAAATAGGAGATGAACTCAGCTTCCATAGTGGAAGTGGCAATCAAGGTCTGCTTGGCACTCCTCCATGATACAGCTCCACCAGCCATCATAAAAATGTATCCTGATGTTGATTTGAATGAATCAACACATCTAGCAAAGTCAGAATCTGAGTATCCAATTACTTCCAAATTGTACGTCCATCTATACATAAGCATGTACTTTTTGGTTCCTTGAAGGTACCTCATGAATTTCTTTACAGCTCTCCAGTGGTATAAACCTGGATCACTCTGATATCGTCCCAACATTCCCACAACAAATGCAATGTCAAGTCTTGTGTAGACCTAAGCATACATTAGGCTTCCGACAGCAGAAGCATATGGAATGTTCTTCATTTTTTCCCTTTCAAAATCGTTCTTCGGGCATTGGCTCAAATTGAACCTATCACCCCTCACAATGGGATCGACACTTGGTGAATAATCCTTCATCCGAAATCTCTCTCAAATTTTATTAATATAGGTTTCCTGAGACAGACCCAAGATGCCTCGAAATCTGTCTCTATGGATCTTAATGCCAATGACATAAGATGCCTCACTGTTTCGGGGAAAATCACCCTGGAGGTTTGTTGGGTCAAAACCTCCACAAATCAAGGCATGCTATTCAAAAGGACTCACACACAACCATACTTAAATGCTAAAAACTAGATAACAATGATAGCAGAACTCACCCGTAGTCCTACGTTCGATGTAGATCCCGCGGGGTCCAAACCCCCAGCAACCCTTCTTCCTCTCCAACCTGGAAAACAAGAAAGAACGTGCACGAAAACCTAGTTGTATAGCATATACTTCTCCTAAAAGTTAGTGTAATCCATGTGAAACATTATATAAACCATAATAAAAGCTTAAATGTTAATCTTTTCACACATATAAATAAACATTAACACATAGGTTCAGGAACAAGATGGTTCTTCATTATTACGAACAGCATGTACAGTAGTAAAAGTGGAGAGATCACCTGAATCCTTCCATGATCTTCGAACAGACCATCGTCCGGATCCGTCCCACCCTTGCCTCGCTAAGATACTTTCAAGACTTGTGCAGTCGATATGGCATATAAACGGATGAACATCTCCAAGAAACAAGGGTTTCCTGTATAAATCTGGGAAAGTTCAGGAGGCACGGGGAATCAGACTTGAATTGGGATTCCAACAGAGTATAATGTCTATAAAATTTCTCTCTCCCTTAGGCCATGCACGTGAGGGGCTTTTATACTCCCTCAAAGTAGTTTCAATCAGTTGGAAACAGTTGGCCACTTGCTGGGGTGGTTGAACTACTAGAGTAACCATCAACCCAGCCCGAAAATAGGGATTTTTAATAAATTTTTTAATGGTTTTAATGGCATACACGGAAAAGTACATGTGGACTCGCGTATACACGCGGAAAAGTCTGGGCATACCCGCGTATGGGAATTTTAACACTGTTTTTTAGTGAATTTTGTTCAAGTCTGTAGGAATGGGTGCCCAAAGCCATAAAGACAATCATGAATCACATGAGGGTGAAAAATGATGCTATAACAGATGCCCGCTAATATATGAGGTTAGAAGGGGTACATGATGGCCGAAATATATTATGCACATAGAAAGAACTTCGCAAGGACAAGAGAGGACTTCACCAGATTTTAGCCTGCCAAAAACCAATGAAAGAACACAGAGAGTCAACTCATGCTGAGGTGGGCATACCCATGCTCAGTAAAAAATACATCATATGGAAAGTACAAAATAGATCCAAAATGTATACAAGTATAGCTGAACTGAAAGTACACAATGAATCATCTGAGCATGGCCCGGAAGTATAAGTCTGAATCAATGTCCAAGTATCACATATAGAAAGCTGATCAATGATGCTGAAACTGGATGTCTGATAATATAAGTAACTGAATCTCCAAGTACCAAATCATAAGAGGTGGAGTAAATGGTACAATCACGCAACTCGGGAGCCAACATATAAGATGTTGCTGTACTGACACTGCAACATATAGGGGTGAGCGGCATCACTGGCAAAAACTGAATGGACTGTCAAAAGTGAACCGAGAAATGCTGATGCAACCCAAGGTCTTCACCGATCACGACGGCACAATTCTACACAATGGGAATAAATGAGCTGAAGTCCACCATGTGAGAAATCGTTGGATTAATGGTCAATGATGTATACCATTAACCAACGCGAGACAACCCACCAATAATGAAAATGAGCGTCAAGGTGCCCCAGTACAATCTAACAAGTGCGAATAAATGAGTTGAAGTCGAACACTTGAAAGAATCTACCAACCAGGAGGCAATGATGAATCCCCACTATCGATAGCGAAGATTCCGCCACTGATGACTGCAAACCCTAAGGTAATGACAAAAAGACTCTAGACCTTATTCCCAGAGTAATAAGTCGGAGTCGATGGGAAAAGATCTGCTGGAAGGAAGGCATTAAGGCATCCCACATCAGTCCAACGCGAGTGTAACCCGCAGGCCAAGATTTGGAAGGAATCGGACGAAGTAGAGTGATGGAACCAAACCGAAGAACGTTTCCGACATGCACAAGATGAAGCTAGTGCACGGAAGAAACCCTCTGAACCAACCAATAATTAAAGTTGACACAGAGGCAAGATATCCACCGATAGGGTCAAATGGAAATCAAGGTGAAAGTGTGATAATGTATGCTGACGTCGAACACAGGGGAAACCACTCAGTCAAAGACCCATAATGATGATCAAATGTTGAGCACAAGGTCACCTATCAATGATGGAAATAGGGCCAGGGTGCGGCTTTAGGTTTGCTCTCAGAGAAATGTGTCATAATCGATAAGAGACAAACCCGCCAGCGAGAAGTCAATGGAGACCTTCTCAAACCAGCATGAGCAGAGGACCAAAACATCTGATGTGATAGAACAAGAAACTGACAAGACCAGGAAGGCCGACTAAATAATGAGTCAAGAGACACCGCAGAATGTCCGACTCTAGTTAAACTTCCATTGAACAAAAGCATGACTTGTGATGACCATGGCAGTAAAAAGTGACACTGTATAAGTCTGTTATGCAGGAGGCAGAACAAAATCTCCATATGATTGGAAGAGATAACCAACCAGGGGAGGACTGACAAGTGAAACAAGGTAAAGGCTGAACCTAGGTCAAAACTAAAACCATCCCAAATGGAGGAAAGATATATAAATGTATGTGCTTTGATGAAGGGCGACAAGCTGACACTGTATTGCCATTAACATTACAAAGTTACATCTCGTTCCCGCTCTTTTTGTTATATTTGATTTTTTTGTCTTTTTCATATAATAAGCCTGAAAAAGAATAAAATAATGCTATGGTACAATGGATAGAACGAGTATCAAGAAACATATGCACTAGTTCCTAGGATTGGAACGATCCTATGCTCAATGCAAGGTGGCTGAAACTGGTAAGCGATACTTAGAGGAATGTTCCATCCATGGGTAAAAGGGTATCAAGTCGCGATAGCCAAGTGCATGCAATGGTTAACTTGTACAGATAGACAAGGTCAAAAGTTGGCTTAAACATCGAGTCCAAATGAAGCCGGCTAAAGGCCAGGATAAACAAGTAGCCAATATGCAATGCAGTAATAAAACTCAACAACACCAGGGAGCCTCTAGTGTAATAGCCAAAAAAATGATAGTGAGGAAGAAGAAGAATGAAGCTTCAACACATAATTCGTGGCGGGACTAAAGAGGACTCCCGAGCCTACATAGAACGCAGCATGGGCAACAAGTGATAGTGAGGGACTAACTAGGAAGCCCATGTAAAGGAAGGCTCTACCACCAAGTCATGATTAAATAATCGGCGAGTGAAATGGGTGTAATACTCATGACTTGATGCGATCGACCTTAAGGAAAGTGATAAAAATGGAGGCTAGTATGCAAAATGCAACGGAAAGTGGATTCCCTAACCTATATGCCAGTGAAGATCATATAACTGCCATGACGGGTCAGCCGTCATGGATCAAAAACCGGGAAAAATATCAAATTCATCAAAATGTACCTGAAAATATACCAATCTGGGCACTTCCAAGCATCCGGGTTATGCAGCTTAAGATAGATTGAAAAAAATAAGCATAATAAATTTTTGCGAAAATTTTCAACTTTTTGGGCATAAATAGACAAATTACCTCATATTTGGTTCATTGTTACATCGCTGATTTGGGAAAAAGTGCTCTGGAGAAAAAATCTTCTTTCGTCAAAACAGGAGCAACCGACTGTCAAATATCACCGAATTTTTCAGGTAAGCTCATCAACCATCCTTGCTATTCATTTTGTCCGTTCATAAATTAAAATTTAGGAATTTTCACCGTAGAATCTCTTTCTAAAAATCACGGGTTTGCGCATACGCGGGTTGATAATGACCAGGTCGCGTATATACGCGACTGTGCACAACGAAAGTCGCGTATGCGCGACCCAAAATGAAAAATGCATAGCTAATGAACGAATTATTAAAATTTTGCAGGATGACCATATCATGAAGAGAGCGTGAACACAGTGCTATAGATAATGAAGTCATGCAGGACCAAGTATCACTGAATATTCCTCGGAATTGCGGATTGCTCAAGTTTTTCAAAATGCCAAATATGAAGAGTAATGTCTGGTTGCTCGAAATGCTTGTGAACTATTGGGAACCGGAAGAAGATTATTTCATTATAGATCAGATGCCCATACACATCGAAGTGGAAGATATATATTTTATTACTGGACTCTCCCGGAGGGGGGAGCAAGTAGACTTGCACGGTAAGCCTTTGGGTGGGCTAACCATGGAAGATTACATCCACGTGTACTGTGTAGAGGGTTCCAAGAAAGTTGGAACTCAAATTGCTATCAAAGATCTACGAGACTTGCACATGAAAATCCTCCTTTTTACCATTGGGAGAGTAGCAGGATCAGCTTCTCTACACCAGGCATCCAGGACGCAAATGAGTATAGTAGTGGAATTCTTAACTCATGTATATGATTGGTGCACAACTCTACTGATGAACATGAAGCAACAATTGACTTCTATCTGAAAAAAAAAAGACAAAACATTTTGGATATGGTACAATTTTGATGACATTCTTCTTTGAGAATATTCCAACATTGAGAACCAGAGTGATCTCTACCATCAGCAGCCCGAGAGACCCAAGAATTGCCCGCTGGGCAGACGTGATGAAGAGATTGGGGGGAAGTGAAGTTCCCCGGACCACTTGGGATGATGAGTTCTTCCAATGGTGGAGAGAACAAATCATCATTGTGGATGACTATCCCTATGCCGGGATGGACTTTGGTGGTGATCCAGATCTTGTCCTTCACCAGGCGTGGCATGGGGCGCAGTCGGTAAGTTTGCGATTTTTGAATTATATAATTTTTTTGAATTTTTTCAATATGTATGAAAAAATGTGAAAAAAAACATGTTTTTTGATTCAATTCAAATGAATTACAATTTTAAAATGATCATGAAACAGATATTGGACCAATTCGACCTGAGGGTTACCCGCGACATAAGTGTCGCAGGGGTGAGGCAGATACAGTAGATTCAGACAGGACTCTCCAGGTTGTACAGAGGAACTTGGAGGGGTTAACCCGCCAGGTACCTATGGCTGCAGTGGAAGATCTGTCTGAAGCCATCTAGAGACGGGTGGTAGGAGTACCCCGTGACTGGGTACAGTTATTCCGCCGAGTCACCACTACGATCGTGTTCTATAGGAACACAAATTCTGGGCAGGGACCTCAGGAGTAGATAGATATGATGTATCAGATGACTGTATATTTTTTGAGACTGAACATGATCGGGGGCATAAGCCCAATTTTTTGTATGACTTATGGATCCAAATTTTGTATATTTTTTTGAACACTTTGATGATATATATATAGCGATATTTGATGTGATGTGACAAATGTATCAAAATGTATGATGTTTTTTATGATTAAATTTTATTGTATGGAATGATTAATGTGCCAATCAATTTCTTGATTAGCTAATGAGTCTGCCATACAATTTTCAGCTCGAGGAATATGAATGAAAGTTAAAAATTGAAATGATCTTTATAACAAGCGTACCCTCAAGAACAACCAGAGTAAAAATGGATCTCGAACCCGATAAGTATTGTTCAACTGCGACACCACCAACTGAGAGTCCAAGAAAACTACCAACGAATCAACACCCAAAGATATTGCTTCCGAGAGTAGATAAACAACTGCAGTGTATTCTGCTATGTTATTGGAAGCAAGACCAATGTAGACCCCTCTTGATACTAACAACTGACCGGATGGATAATGAAGAACCCAAGTCGCAGAAGCTAAGTTCCGGGTGTGTCTACTAGCACCATCGGCGAAACCAAAATGACTCATGACATCTGACACAACCTGCCAAAGCAGATCAAAAACATCACCAACCCATCAAAGATCGAAAAACAACCAGATATGTACAAAGCAAAACTACTATATACAAAAGCAACATGCCAGGCCGAAGCCTAGGCATAATACTTTTTCAAATAGAGCCCATTTCTAGGCTCTGGCAGCTTGTTCCCTTCAAAATCAACCAAGGTATAAGCTCCTTTCTTCAGGACTTTTTTAACGATAAAGGGGCCATACCACATAGACTTAAACTTTCCTGCCCCCAGGGCATATTTTTCTTGGGCATAGACCAAAACAAGGTCACCTTCCAAAAAAACCCTAGGCTTGATCACCTTATCGTACTGAACTTTAACTCAGTTTTTATGCGCTTCATTCATCGTGGCGGCATCCCAATGCTGCTCATCGAGATGTTCCAGATGAAGGAGACGTTCTTCAAGACTATAAGTGTCAGGAAGAAGTTCAACAGCTAACTTAAGAGAAGGAATCTCACATTCAATGGGAAATAAGGATTCCAACCCGTGCACTATCTGAAATGGAGTAAAGCCAGTTGCAGTTTTCACTGACGTCCTGTATGCCCAAAGTGCAGGATATAGCATAATATGCCAGTTGGATCTAGCTTTATCAATTTTCCTTTGAATAATTGTCTTCAAGGATTTATTCACGACTTCCACTTGCCCATTGGCTTGAGGATAATACGGAGATGAATGCTCCTGCCGAAAACCTAATTTTAGAGCCAACTCAGCCATCATGCTATTCTGAAAATGACTTCCATGATCAGTGACAATCTCTCTAGGAATACCAAAACGAGCAATAACCTGGTTGACAAGAAAAAGAGCTACAGTCTCACCATCATTCCCAAAAGTAGGCATAGCCTCGACCCACTTCGTAAAGTAGTCTACTGCTACAATAATGTACTTGTGACCTTTAGCTGAAGGCGGGTTACAAGTATTATAATCAATACCCCACTTTGTAAAGGGACCGACAGTAATGACTGGAAAAAGCGGAGCTAGATGAGCGCGCATTTTTCGAGTATAAACTTGACATGGATGACACTTTTTGACCGACTCCATACAATCCTTGAAAATCGAAGGCCAAAAGTACCCAGCACGCAAGATTTTTTGGGTTGTAGCAAGCCCAGATAAATGACCACCACAAGCTCCACTGTGGCAATCAGTCAACACAGCCTCAGCTTCTTCAAGAGTTAAGCAACGTCTCAGGATTGAATCAACCCCTTGACGGTATAAAGCATCACCAATAATCAAGTAATTCTTAGCCAAGTGACGCAACTTACGACGCTCATCTTTCGAAAAAGTAGAGGGAAACTTTGCAGTCTGGAGATACACAATTATATCTCCATACCAAGGATCCTGTGGAGAGATAAGAAACAAATGTTCATCCGGGAAGGATTCATCATAAATCATTTCCTCCCCACAGGGAAACTTGGAGATCAATTCCGCGAAAACTAATGATTTCTTGGACTTGGAAGACATAAAATCAAGATCAAATTCTTGCAAAATCACAATCCATCTATTGTATTTTCCCCCAATCACTCGCCTACTGAGAACAAACTGAAATGGATTGGCTGTTGCCAAAACATAAGTTTTTCGTAGAATAATGTAATGCCAGAGTCGCTGTACAGCATGAAAAGCTACTAAAGCTAACTTTTCTATCGGAGTGTACCGGAGTTCAGGTCCTACAAATCCTCGACTAAGATAGTATATAACATGCTCTGCAAGAGCATCATCTTCCTGAACCAGAACCATACCAATAGTAGATTCTGTTGTTGCAAGATACAAAAGGAAATCCCTTCTATAATCAGGTGGACTCAATAAAGGAGCAGAGGTCAATGCTTTTTTCAAAGCATCGAATGAGCGTTGAGCGAAGTCATCCCAAAGAAATGGAACTCCCTTCTTCAACAATCTCATAAATCCCTTGGTAACTTCAACATAATTTACGATAAATCTCCGAAGAAAATTAGACTTTCCTTGTAGACTTTGAAGTTGACGAACAGAGGACGGGGGAGGCAACCGAAGTATTGCCTCAACCTTGAAGGGATCTACCCTTATCCCTTCCCTAGACACAATGAATCCCAATAACCGATCGGATGTAACCGTGAAAATTCACTTGTTCGGATTCAACCTAATCTTATAGAAACAACATCGTTCAAATATTTGACGGAGGTGAGCAGGATGATCCATCCTCTTTCGAGAATGAGCAGCTAAATCATCCAAATACGCCTCGATAATATTTTTGATGTTGTGGAAGGCATATGACATGGCCCGCTGAAACGTAGCCCCAACATTTTTAAGACCAAAAGGCATCTTCTTGTATGCAAAAGTACCCCAGGGACAAATAAAGGCAGTCTTATGCTGATCTTCAGGACGGATAGTAATCTGATTATATCTGGAGAAACCGTCCATGAAGGAGAAAATATCATTACCGGCACACTCGTCAATGATCTGATCGATGAATGGTGTGGGGTAATTATCTTTAGGACATGCCTTATTGAGGTCTCTGAAATCAATGCAAACTCGAATTGTTCCTTGTTTTTTATCTATGGTAACAGGGTTTGAAACCCATTCAGTCAAAGGAACAGGGAAAATGAATCTTGCCTTAAGCAGCTTCTCCACCTCAGCTTTGATAGCTGCTGCCTTCCTAGGATTGACCGGACAAAGTTTTTTCCTCATAAGCTTAGCATTTTCGTAAGTCTTGATCTCATGCTAGACAATAGATGGATCTATACCAGGAATTTCCTCATAATACCAAGTGAATACATCCCTATACTCTTTAAAGAGTTCGGTGTAAATCTGAATCTCTTCACGGGAACATTCAGCTCCGATGAAGACATTCTCAATAATATTGGGATCCCTGGAAATTTTCACCGAGATAGTTGGAAAAATCACATCCATGTTCCCTTCAGCATATACCTGTGTTGGTGCTAAAGGGTTCAGGACTGGGCGAACAGGACTAGGAGACAGAGGACTTGGAAAACACGTTTCAACTTCGCTCAAATCAGGTAAAAAGTAAGACCAATGATGCAAATCATCCCACGATCTATATATACCAGTCATAGCTTCCAAGATGGCTTCTTCGGAGGGAAGAGTGGTATCAAGGAAATCCTGGGCAGAAGAAGAACTAAGTGCCCAAGCCAGAGCCACATCTCCATCCAACTCTTCCGGTGAAAGAGGAGCTGGGATGGATTCTGCAGAATCAACAATAGATTGATAATCAATCTCAGCTGCAGACATAGGAAATGCCATTCCACCCACTTGACCTTCCGCTAATGTGGTGGTAGGGGAAGGTAAGGTCCAAGGGTCTGAAAAATAATGAGTTCTGAAGAACTCTCTTTGAAGAGGAGACTTGGAGGATGAAATTGCATTTATATGAACTATAGGAGGAGGAATATCGAAAGTACCCATCAAGGAAGAATACATTCCAACCCCTAAATTCTCAACAGGCACATTAGTATTATCCAACTTTGGAATAGATGAGTCAGTAGACACATTCGGGTCTATAGGAGGACAGTCCAGTTGGTCCACTGTAACAGTCCTCCCTTCGTGAGGGAAACAAATAATCCAAAATAATGAGGATGCAATGGCATCCATCTCATAAATCTAGTTTCTCCCCAACAGAAGGTTGTAGTCCAAGCTTGCATCAACTACCTCAACCTCTATATTCACAATTTTGCCCCCAACACAGATAGGAAAAGCTGGGACAATACCATGTGGTCTGTGAGAATGACCATCAAACGCAGTCAGAAGAGTGGTAGATGGAACAGCTTTGGGAGATCCAATCGTCTTCCAACATGTGAGAGACATCACGCATGTGGAAGCACCCTCATCAACAACCGTCCGAAAGATATTACACTTCCAGTACGATGATTTAATATGAAAAACCATATGATGGGGGAGTCTCTTCCTAAAATTAGTCATATCAAATGTAATCAGAAGAGAATTTTTCGGATCAATAGCCCCAATGGTAGTGAGCAAAGCACTGCACTGAGCCAGACAAGACTAGAGCACCTCTATAGCTGACATGGCACAAGGACTCTGCGCCGGATCTTCCACAATAGAGTAGTTCTGGGCAGCCCTAGCGTTTGGATTAATCGTCGAATGCTTAGTAGATGCTTTGGGCATCCGAGGTATAGGCTCAACAGTAGGCCTCGTAATATGAAGCAGCTCAGTAGCATCAGGAGCATCCTTAGCTTTTGAAGACTCTTCTCCGCCATAATCACGGGATCTCGTAGCGACATCCACGTGAGCACTGATCATGAATATGTTTGATGGAATTTCCCCTTCCTGGGTGCCCCCAGAGGAAGCCCTAGGATTTTGATTCGTGCCAACAACTAGTTGTTGCCCTTGGGGAAAAGGGTTTGTTAACACAACCTTGGAACTGGAAGAACCCTGCTGAGCTAACAAGCGTTGCGCATCTTGAATTTTAGGGAAAAGGTGTGTAAGATGGTCTCTAGCACACAGCTTGCATGGAAACTTCACTTTATTTTTATCCTTTTAACCCTCACCAACATGCTCGTTGGTTTTATTCGCATTACCCTTCCCATTCTTGCCCTTTTTCTTATTATTTCATCCCTTCTTCTTCCCTTCGGATTGTTGATTTCCTTTGGGATGGGAAGTTTGGACAACATTTATCGACAAAGATTGGGAAGGCGATGACTCAGCAGGCACAGCCTGGCCAGAGGGAGAAAATTGCAAAGACAACTGCTGCAATTGAGTAAGCAGGCTGGCTGCACCACTATTTATCGACCCAATAAGTCCATCACCATGAGGACCAGGCTTAGTTTTGGATAAATTTAATTTGGAGCAAGGAGCATTGGGCAAATATTTATGAAGGACCCCAAACTGAGAATATATCAATTCAAGCTGTTGGGCCCTAAAAATGGCCTGTTCCTCAAAAAATACCCCAGACAGGGATACATCTTTAGAAATGTCTGACTGCAGAGATTTCAAAAACCATTCCAAAAGGAATTCTCCTGGAATATGAACTTTAATAAGCCTCTTCCTTCTCCGCCATTCCTGAATATGGTCAGAAATGAGGGTTGCGTCGTCCTGTTTAAAATTAGCCAGGAGTTCAGTCCCAACATCATAACAGAAGGGCAACTGGAAATGGTTTAGAAATGTAACATCCAGTTCTCCAAATGTAGCAAAACTGCCCCCAGTTAGCTCAATATACCATTTGGCAGCGTTTCCAGTTAGGGTGTTGGAACAATCTCAACCTAATCGAATCATCGATCAGGGAGTTAGAAGAACACCATAAATGGAAGGTGGTGATGTGATCAGCCGGATCCTCTCCGTTCTTGCCTTCAAACTTTGGAATGTCTGAAGGAAGTTTGGTGGGAACCAGAGGCCACCCCGGACTGTACCGGATTGGATCATTTGTCAATTTTGACAGATCTGGCAAGTTTAACGTTGCCAGAAAAGGGAAACGAGGCAGAGCCTGAGGATTACATCCTTGATAGGATGAATTCCCAACATTCTGAAAATAATACCCTGGATTTGATGAGGGACCAGGTTGCCAGAAAGAACTCATAGAAAAAGGAGAAGAACCTCCTCCCAACGCAGAGTTACCAAAGATCGGACTAGTTCCCCCCACTGAAGTATGAAATGAAGAGGAAAGCCCCTGATAGGGGTTCCAGGCATTACAAAGAGGGGAAAAGGTCTGATAAGCACTTGACGAAGGGAAAGAAGCATTCCCTTGGTGACCATCGTAAAACTGATTCCCTGCCCCTGCTGTAGTAAATACAGGGTTCCAACCTGTAAAAGTAGTCGAATTCTGACCTCCAGACCAAGGGTTGAAACTCTGAGTCTGAGAAGTAAATGGAAAGGATCCTAAAGAAGGATTCAAACTAGGAATATGTCCAGTTCCGAAGGGGAACCCTTGAAAAGAAGCTGATCCACTAGCCATGGAAGACATGGGTGTAGATCCAGCTACAGCAGCGGAAAAGGAAAAAGAAGGAATCCCACTAGTGGGCATTCCAAAACAAAAGGGACCAGATTGAGAATCATGTGCTTGGGTGAAACCAGAGCCAAACATAGGAGTACTAGAAGCAATCGAAGATATAGCAATAGTGCCCCCTCCTTCAACAGAGGCAGGAGTTTGAATGCCTGCAGCACTCACATCAGAAGTCGCGTTCCCAGTCGTGGCCATCGAAAGGTATGTATAATATGGAGGATCTTCCGGTCTCTTCGACTCAGGTTCGATGTATTCAACAACAAACAGATAATCAGGAGGAAGAGGAGATGGAAGTGACATAGAGGGTTCAGGCACTTCCTCTATTTGAACTTCTTCTTCCTGCGGAAATAAAACTCGCGAGGTGAGCGGAACGCTCCTCTCAGAACCAACACCGGAACTAATTCCAAAACCTTCAGACCCTTGTGGAGGATCTCTCTCCACCGCTTCAGACGCCATAGGGTGATACTCACCTGCTAAACTACTCCTACGCCTTCTTCATCTGAACTCTCGGGAGATAACCCCCGGATTCTCCTCGATCGACGAGGCGCTTGATCAGCCACTTTAACAAATTTTAATTAGACCCAAAAAGTATAAAGCTAGGAAAGCTAGGAGCAAAGAGCACTCACTATAAAAAGAAATCCCTGAGATACAATCAAGAAAACAACCTTTAGGTATTTCCGCTTCGGGTGATTAGGACCAGACACCAAAATACAAGAAAGCGAAATATAGGACCTCCCGAAAGTATTCTGGGACAATTATGGCCCAGGCCTACTAGCAAAAGTAACAGAAACAGTTACGCCGACCTCTTAACAACAACCTTTGCCGGCACAAGTACCCAAGCTTTGCAAGGGCACCCCCCAGAAGTACTACTGGAAGTGATACGACGTCTGCCTTAGGTACCACGGGTATTCCCCCCCGCAGTCACCTATGTGGAACCTAGGAGTGGCAACTATGGGCACCAATCTGTGTCAGAAGCCGGGAAGAATGGTCTTGAGGTTAGATCCAGCAAATTAGAGAGGGGGTATCTCTCTTCTCAGCCTTCACTTCCCCTCGCGCTTGACTCTCTGGAGGAGAGCTTTCCCGGTCCACCTAACGGAGTTGGATTTAGCTCAATTAGTCAACTTCTATGTTTTGTTTGAGCGGCCTTGGAGAGTTAACTCTCCACTCACCTAATCCAAGGCCCTACAACCTAGCTAGTTGGTGTATGACACTAAATAAAAACTTGCTAGTTGCTTTTAAATTATAGCGCTTATTTTAATCAGCTGTTATGTTAAGTCAAAGGGATACGGAAATGAAACTTGTGGTGTTTTGATGCAGAAAAGAAATTAATAAAAACCAAACTACATGCAAATGCAGTAATTGTCTTTCGATGAAAAGCAACTTCTACACAGGTTCTACGAGACTAAAAATTTTATTTTTCTTTTCAGATAAAAAACTTCACACTCACAAAAACTATGAAAATGACTAAATGCTTAAGTGCACCTGATGCAAATCACTAAGAGCATGCAAATTCGAAGATGAAAAATCTCTTAAAGCAGAGAGAAATTTCCCAAAGATCCTTCAGTTTTATCTCTTTTTGGTTGTCTAGAAAGCTAGTTCCCAAAATCAGAAACTCTTAGTATAAAGACACCAAAAATACTTGAAACAAGAGGAAGAAACAAATGACAATTCCTTTCCGAAATCAAGTCGAAAACCAAAGGCAAGAAGCCTCAACAAAGCTTCAAAAGATGCAACAAAACGAAAAAAAAAATGCAAACCAAAAGGAAACAACAAAATGAAATGTTTTTTGAGCTTTTGAATTTTATAAAAAGAAGAGTTCGAAAAGACCAAGAAAAACTATCAAATCCCAAACCAAACAACTTTGAATTTCAAGCAAAAACTTCAAAAATGCTCCAAATCTTATAGGGCTAGATAGTAGCAAGATTTGTATGAGAAAAAGAAGAAAAGAAACTCAATCACTCAGCCTAGAAGAATAGTACAGCCTTGCAGCAAACAAAAACTTCAAAGAACCAAGAAAGACTCTTCAAAAATTGCAACAAGACCTAGTCAAATGAACTCAAGAAAACCAACCAAGAAATGAGAAAAAATCGAAGTGCAAAGCAAGACACAAAGGTAGGAAAGAGTAAATGAGTAGAGGCTCTCTATTCTGATAAAGCAGAATAGCCAAGAATCCCCAGGAAGAGACCTTGGTACTCGAACCAGAAATGCAAGCACAAGAAACAAGATTTGCCAGATAAGCTAGCTTTCAACCAAACAAGAGAGAGAAAAGACCCAAGACCACTTCCAACACAATCCAGAGGATATAAAGACACTGCAGGAATAGGTCTCCACAGGCAGACAAGACTAAAAAGCCAAGAAACCTAAAATTTCAAAATTGACCCAGAAATACGCAACTTGACAGTTTTGAAACAAGCGTGCATACGCGACTGTGTTAAAGGAAACCCGCGTATACGCGACTCCCTTTAACAAAAACTACGTGTATACGCATCTGTGTGCAGACAAACCCGCATATGAAAAGGTAAATAATGAAAATTAAAAAATATCAAGCCTGGATAAGGAACCAGGTCTTCAGTCTGACTGAGAAAGAGTTAACTGGACTGGAAATAAAAGTTAAAACTGTTGGAAACCTATCAAACAGTTGAAACTACCCAACAGGGGAATCAAAAAAATGTGGTCCCCAGTGGAGTCGCCAGTTCTGTTTCAGGGAAAATCACCCTAGAGGTTTGTTGGGTCAAAACCTCCACAGATCAAGGCATGCTATTCCAAAGGGCTCACACACAACCATACTTAAATGCTTAAAACTAGATAACAACGATAGCAGAACTCACCCGTAGTCCTACGTTCGATGTAGATCCCGCGGGGTCCAAACCCCCAGCAACCCTTCTTCCTCTCCAACCTGGAAAACAAGAAAGAACGTGCACAGAAACCTAGTTGTACAGCATATACTTCTCCTAAACGTTAGTGTAATCCATGTGAAACATTATATAAACCATAATAAATGCTTAAATGATAATCTTTTCACACATATAAATAAACATTAACACGTAGGTTCAGGAACAAGATGGTTCTTCATTATTACGAAAAACATGTATAGTAGTAAAAGTGGAGAGATCACCTGAATCCTTCCACGATCTTCGAACAGACCGTCGTCCAGATCCGTCCCACCCTTGCCTCACTAAGATACTTTCAAGACTTGTGCACTCGAGATGGCATATAAACGGATGAACATCTCCAGGAAACATGGGTTTCCTGTATAAATCTGGGAAAGTGCAGGAGGCACGGGGAATCAGACTTGAATTGGGATTCCAACAGAGTATAATGTCTATAAAATTTCTCTCTCCCTTAGGCCATGCACATGAGGGGCTTTTATACTCCCTCAAAGTAGTTTCAATAAGTTGGAAACAGTTGGCCACGTGCTGGGGTGGTTGAACTACTGGAGTAACCATCGACCCAGCCCGAAAATAGGGATTTTTTATATATATTTTAATGGTTTTAATGGCATACGTGGAAAAGTACATGTGGACTCGCGTATACACGCGGAAAAGTCTGGGCATACTCGCGTATGGGAATTTTAACACTGTTTTTTAGTGAATTTTGTTCAAGTCTATATGAATGGGTGCCCAAAGCCATAAAGACAATCATGAATCACATGAGGGTGAAAAATGATGCTATAACACTCACCCATATCCTTCATATCGAAATTTTTAGAGAGAAATTGTTTCACTTCATGCAGCAAACCCTTATCATGGGTTGCTAGAAAAATGTCATCCACATATAAAACATGAAAACATATTTTACTCCCACTAAATTTCAGGTATATACATTGATCCATAATGTTTTCTACAAAACCAAAAGAAGAAATTACATTATGGAATTTCAAATACCATTGGCGGGATGCTTGTTTTAATCTGTATAATGATTTCTTGAGCTTGCAAACCAATTGTTCACCATCACTAGAGGAAAATCCTTCAGGTTGTTTCATGTAAACCTCCTCCTCTAGATCTTCATTGAGAAATGTCGTTTTCACATCCATTTGTTGCAACTCCAAGTCAAAATGGGCTACTAATGCCATAATAATGCGCAAGGAATCTTTCTTAGATATAGGAGAGAAAGTCTCCGTGTAATAGATTCCTTCTTTCTGAGTGAATCCCTTTGCAACAAGTCTTGCCTTGTATCTCTCAATGTTGCCCAATGAGTCTTTCTTTGTCTTAAAGACCCATTTACATCCAATGTATGTTGCACCATTAAGCAAGTCAACAAGATCCCAGACTTCTTTACTCTTTATAGAATTCATCTCTTCCTTCATGGCATCGTACCATAATTCTGATTCCTTGCAACTCATGGCTTGTGAAAAAGACTCGAGATCATTTTCGGCTCCAATGTTGTAGTCAGTTTCTTGCAGATACACAACATAATCATTAGGAATCGCTGATCTCTTTGGTATAGTAGATCTTTTTAATGTTGTACCACCATATTCCTGAGAAGTATGTGGTTCAACTCGTTGTTCAAAAATTCTTGGAAATTCTTGAACTATATGATCTACTAGAATGTCGTCAACCGCTTATGGAAGTTCAACAATTGTTTGTTCAACACAATTTTGTACTTGTGGGGTGCTGTGAACAATAACCAATCTATCACTTGAGGTGGAAGGTTGAGATTCTGAATGATCCTTCTCAGAAACTATGTTCTTGGTTTGATTGCTCCCACTGATCAAGTCATTTTCAAGAAACTTTGCATTTCTTGATTCCACAATCCTGGTGCTACGAGATGGACAATAAAATTTGTAACCTTTAGACCTTTCAAAATATTGAATGAAATACCCACTAATGGTCCTTGGGTCGAGCTTCTTCTCTTGTGCATTATATATTCTCACTTCAGATGAGCATCCCCAAATGCGCATATGTCTCAAACTCGGTTTCCAACCTTTCCATAATTCAAATGGCGTTTTAGGAACAACCTTGGTTGGAACTCGGTTTAATATATACACTGATGTCTTAAGTGCTTTAGTCCACAAGGATTTAGGAATATTGGAGCTGCTAAGCATACTCCGCACCATGTCCAATAATGTTCGGTTTCTTCTTTCTGCTACACCATTCTGGTTAGGTGAACCAAGCATGGTGTATTAGGCAACAATATTATGCTCTTGAAGAAATTTTGTGAATGGCCCAGGTGCTTTTCCATCTTCTGTGTATCTACCATAATATTCTCCACCTCTATCTGATCTCAAAATTTTAATTTGCTTGCCGCATTGTTTCTCTACTTCAGCCTTAAAGATCTTAAAGGCATCTAATGCTTCGGTCTTTTTATGAAGCATGTAGAGATACATATATCATGAGTAATCATCTATAAAAGAGATGAAGTATCTCTAACCATGTGAGTCTATGTCTGGACTACATATATCCGTATGTATGATCTCTAATATGTCCTAACTCCTATTGGCACCTTTCTTTGACTTGTTGGTCTGCTTTCCCTTTATGCAGTCCACACAAGTATGAAAATCAGTAAAATACAGAGTATTATGTACCCCTTCATTTACCAATATTTTGATTCTTTCTATGGAGATATGACCTGGTCTCCGGTGCAATAATTTAGAGGAATTTTCATTAATAACACATATTTTAGTGCCAGTGTGAACATGCGTTGAATCATAAGTGACATTGTTTTGTAAATTAATGCAGTAAATACCATTAGACAAAATACCATTCCCAACACAATTAGATTTATAAAAGAAACTGAAGGATGTTTCTGAAAATTTAAAGGAATATAAAAAACGTACAAGCCTTGAAACTGAAATCGAGTTTCTAGAAAAACTTGGCACATAAAAGGTCTTTTATAATTCTAAAATAAAGCCACTACTTAAAGTTAAATAGCATGTTCCTATAGCTTCCACATGTGAGCCCATCTTGTTCCCTGATAATATGCTTTGTTCACTGCCCACTGGTTGCCTTAGGTTTTGCAAACCCTGCAAGGAATTTGAAATGTGAATTATTGATCCAGAATCAATCCACTAGGTGTTAATATTGACATTAACCATATTAGATTCATAAAAAACAAACGAGATTGGATTACCTTTGTCTGCAAGCCATTTCTAAAATTTGGCGCATTCCTTCTTCATGTGTCCCTTCTTTTTACAGAAGAAACACTTGAAATCCTTCTTGATATCGGCTTGGGGAGGTATTTTACCTTTCCCTTTCCGATTGGCTTGAGATTTCCCCTTTCCTCGCGTTGCCAGCATTACACTTTCTCCCATTTCCATCACCAGTCTCTCTTCCTCTTGAACACACATGGTCATGAGTTCATTAATTGACCATTTATCCTTATGTGTGTTGTATGAGATTTTGAAGGGTCCGTATTGGTGCGGAAGGGTGTTTAGGATGTAGTGCACCAGAAAAGACTCTGATATTTCAACCTCAAGTTTCTTCAATTGAGCCACATTGTCCTCATTTGCATGATGTGCTCGCGCACACCTTTCACACTGGTGAGCCTTAGGGATGATAACTTCATGATTAGGGTGCTTGCTAGTGCCTTGTCTGAAGTGACGAATTAATCATCAATGGCTTTCAGCAAGTATTGGAACTTTTCATGCTGATCGACGAAACCACAAATACCAGCTGAAATTTTAGTCTTAATGAACATCATGCTCAGGCGATTAGAACGTTCCCATCATTCATAAAGCATGATGTCCACTGGAGTGCTGGTATTAGTGAGTTTCGGTGGTTCATCTTTCCTAATAGCATATTCTATGTCCATCCACCCCAAATTAAGGATAACTCTCTCCTTCCCAACCTTATAGTTATCTCCCTTAAGTTTAAGGATATCAGAACGAATTTCAGAGAAATTTGCAGGTTGTACAACTGCATAAAATTAAAAATACATGCTTATGTTAAAATTGAGGCATAAATAAAATTCCATGCTTTACCAATGTAAATCATGCTTTAAAATTTAATCTAATGACATAAAAATTGTCTGTGGACTAAATTTTCAATTCAAGCAGATTCAGTTATTCTTCATGATAGAATTTATCAAATTATTCACTTAATTCATAATTCTAAGGGTATATTATGATTATAGTTTGATATAAATTCTATCTTAGTTTTGAACTTTATGATAAAACTATTAATTCATAACTCTTGTGTGTAAGTTATGAATATTTTATCCTAATTAATTACATAAATATAACAAAAATTCCCGTGGGATAAAATTTATTATATTTAGTATAATTAATTATAATTAATGTCTAAATATTCTTTATGTGATCCTAATCAATCATAATATATAATTTTATTTAATTAGAGATGTTGTGGCTATTCTCTAATCAATTAAAATTATATGGATCACTAGACATTATTTACATAAAAATTAACTTGATATGAGAATAAGTATAATTTGCATAAATAAAACTATAATATTCATGCATAACATTTAACGATGGGTCTCGTATACTCATCCAACATAGCATGTTTTAATTAAAGTAGAAATCATTAATTCATGAAAATTACTTTGCACAACAATTATCCAAATTGCATATAATTAAACTAAATAAATATTATAAGCATAAAAATTGAGCAAAAATTAGACATATTTCCAAATAAATCCTTTAATTCAGAAAATTCTCAAAATATGACATTTAGCCAAACATGTCTATAATCACCAAGGCAAAGATAAACCTGGTTCTGATACCAAATGTAAGTTGAATAATGATTCTATAATGCGGAATAAATACTTAAAAAGAATCGAAGAATAAAATTTAATGCCCAATAAATCATACCTCCAGCCATTGATGTTACTCACACTCAGAATGTATTTTGTATGCAAAGCTTCCGAGCTGCTTCACTATATAGAAAATCTGTAGGAGGAAGATGCCTTATGCCTTACACACCACAACTGAAACTGCTCCTTCTCCTTCTTCTCTCACTAAAAAAGAGCTACTTTTTACAGAAAATCTGAAGGGACTTCCAAGCTCTGCTCACTCTAACTTGATGGTGCAAAACTAAAGGGGATTGAGTTAGTGAGCTTGGGGACCAAACAGAAGTATTTATAGCCAAGCTTCCATCAAGCTTCTGTTGACTATGTGTCAAGTGTTCCGCAGATAATGGTAAAGAACTGAAGTGGGAGTAATGGACCACTTCAGAAGCTCCCAACAAGAAATTAATTAACTGCAGTTGATTTCCATAATTTAAGGAAATAACGACAGTTGGTTTCCATAATTTAAGGAAGAAACTGTAGTTGGTTTCTAGAAATCTGAATCCGTTGGGAGAGGGAGATTAACAAAAGCTTCACCTCCTGCAAATAATATTAATAGAGTAATCAGTATATTTAGTTACATTTCATCAAACTGGCCTGTCTTCTGGAGAAGGTGGTGGGACTCTCTAGTAATATCCAGGCCCTGTAAAGATATAGGTTTTAAAATTTCTCATCACTGGTGGCGCTGTAATGGATGCGTTTGCTGTTGTTTTGATCCATGATCTCAATGGTGTCTGTTATGTGGTATGGGAACTCAATTCAGGATCTTTTTGGATCAGAATGATGGGTAGCTGATCTTTTGTTTGGGCACATGGAGATTTTTTGTTATAATGCCGATAAGTCTTGATCTTGCGGGCCGACATAGTTTTCTCCATCTGCTTCAACGTAGTGTTTTACTACAGGGCGCCTACCGAAAATGATATTTCAAAATTTAAAATGGAAGTAATTACTATTGAAAGGACGTGGAGCTAAACACAAGCTGGAGTGGAGGTATTTTAATGAGGTTATGGTAGGTAAATCATCGTCCTTAGGATTTTGTGGTCATGTGGATCATAATTATTTGACTCATCTCGATTGGCTCCTTCATTTATTCGCTCTTACTATTGACTGGATGGGAGATTACTCCTCCTCAGTAAATCGCAATTTGGCATTTTTAGCATAAGCTAGTATCGAAGGGGTTGGTGATATCATAAGTTGGATTGTACGCGGTTAAGGGGTGGAATTGGTGCTATATCCGTTGGAAGAGAAGCTTCAGGATATGCTATCACAGTGGTATCCACACCTTCATTAAGTCGGATAAGTTTGATATATTGCCATGTGACAACATTGAAAGGGTTGGTGACTTCTTAAGCTGGATAGTACTTGGATAAGGGTGGACTTGGTACTATTGGCATTTGAAAGTGCATTTTCGGGATATGTTATCACAGTGATATCGGAACCTTCATTAAGCTGGATTGATTTCTCCTTAATTTCTTTGTCCTTTATTGATTTATCTTGCTTTGGTGCCGACTCATGGATCCGTGTGGCAAAGACTTGATGGGTTGGAAGGAGGAAATCATTTCATCTGACACTTCTACGTAGGAGGCGTTAATCGTGGCCACGTTGTTGGCTGAGAAGAATAGGGGTAGACGTAACAAATAGGTGTGTGATTATTCTCTTTCACAGCAGAAGGAGTCTGGGGAACAGAACAGTTTGGAGAATATTGGTATCGTTAATGGTCATGATTCTTCTAAGGGTCATACCAGTCTACCTCTAAACACAAATCACCATCGAAACAATCGACGCCATCGGCGGGGGGGGGCGGGGCCGCAAAATTGTTTCAATCTAGTCTCTACAATCAAAGAAATTAATTTGGAATATGATGATATAGTGGACCGTGTTGCTAGTTTGCAGAAGCGTGCTCTTGTTGGGCGGTGGCTTCATTCCGAGATGGGCGAGATCGATTTGTCCGAGTGGGTTAAAAAGTTTCGTGTTCGAAAGATTGGGTACATGCCCAAGTTCAGTATGTTGATGGGAAACTAGTTTACTGTCCATTTTCTTCATGAGAGAAATTGTAAAAAGGTGATGGATAGAATATGAGTCCGAGGCAGGAGCTATCTGCATATTTTTCTGTGGTATTTGGGTTTCAACCCTCTTGTAGGTGCTCCTCATAGCGAGGTCATATGGGCTAAGCTTTCGGGGCTCCCGCTCAAGTACTGGACCATTAAAACTCTCAATGCCATTGGTAATTCTATTGCCTCTACCCGATATGTTGATCCAAGATGCATCGGTACACGTGATAAATGAGTTGCTTGGATTCTCGTGGAGGTGGACTCTTACGGTGGATTGGCTGGCGACATTTAATTAATATGGGGGAAACGTCGCCACATGCAGAGGGTGGATTACTAGGGGATACCTTTTAGGTGTCTCATCTGCCACAAAACTGGACATATTCAGAGAAATTGTCCTGACAGGTTCTACAAGGTCAAGAAGCAGTGCAATTATACTATTGGGAAAGTTTCTAACACTCGGCCCTTTCGCTCGCTGGATTCTGATATGCCGGGTAAGTCTGCATCTGATTCTATTGAGTTGGTGGCACAAAATAACAATGGTTATAAATAAAATCGTGTATCCTCTAGTGTTTACTAGAAGTCTGTTTGTAATGATATTCCTTGTGGACCAAAAGGATTCACCACGCCCCCTCCTCTTAAAGCTACCTCCATTGAGGGCCTTCATGGTCATTGCCATTCTAATAAATCTCATGCCCTTCCTCTATCTCCGCCCTGCAATGAGCCTTCTCTTGATCCTTCTTCCAGGTCGAATCAGGTTGGGGCCTTTCCCCGAGTCAATCCTGTTTCCTCCTCTGAATTTTTTTGTGAACCTTCGCGTATGCCTGGTGGATGTGACTTAAAAAACTCTAAGATGGATTTGGGTGACTGGTCTTCTGAGAATCGTTTGAACGAAGATAAAATACCTTCTCCTGTGGGTCCTTTAGTAGTATCTCCATCAATGCTGCCTCTTGAATGGGCATCTCCTATCTCTAACCATGACCAGTCTTTGGGTATACCCAGGGAGTCACCCAGGAATTCAATTGGCAGCAATTTGGAGTCCATACTGAAGGATTCGGATATGGCCCTGTCGGCTCTGACGGTTTATGAAAAAAATCCTCTGGCTCCATAGCCTCACATTTCCCTGAATTTGGCTGCTAACATACCTATAAGGAAAACCTCCAAATCCAGCTCCAAGAATTTTCGAGGCCGGCAAAAGAAAAAAACACTTTTTCAAGGGGAGATCTTGAACCTTAAAGACATTCCGGTCATGGCTATGGATGATAATCAGGCCCTTAGAGCAAGTTGCCCTAACAAGGGGTCGACATGAATTCTATCCTTTCTCTCAATATACGAGGGATGGGCGATCCCTATAAGATACTTCACCTCAAGCATTTGGTGGAAACACAAAGTCCCTCAGTTATTTTGCTTTAAGAAACTCTTTGCTCCAGAATGATAGTGATTGGATCCTTGTTGTCTTTCTGTTCTGGATGGAAAGCGGCAGGAATTGACTCTGTCAGTAGGTCGGGTGGAATGGTCGTAGTTTGGGATGATATGAGATTTGATCTAAAGGCATATAATTTTTTCGGCAGCATTCTGTTACACGGCAATAATAGAGGGTTTCGTGATATGATTGTCATTATCAACTTATATGCGCCTTGCCAATCTCGATCCGGGTTTTGGGAAAAAATGGACATAAGTCGTTTATTAAATCTCAATAATATCATGTTGATTGGTGATTTCATTGTCTCTCTTGCAGTGGAAGAATCATGGGGTGTGCGGGCAAGATTGGATCCCCTAGCTAGAAAAGTTTCTCGGATATTTGGAAAATACAATTTAATTGACATAAAACCTGCTTTGGTCATGCCCACTTGGTCAAATAGACACAACAGCAATGAAAATGTTGCAAATGTTTTGGACCAGGAAATGATCAATCCTGGCTTGATCAATCTTCTGGTCAATATGCACCTTTCAGTGGTATCGTCCTCACTCTTAGATCACAAAGAAATACTATTAGCATGGAGGCATGAATCAACTCACAAAGGTGGACCTTTCAAATTTAATCATGTGTGGCTTTCTAATCCTGATTTCATAGAATTGGGGCACTCCTTTTTTAAAAATGAGCAACAGGATGTTGGCAAGCTCGGGTGGCATAACTTGGCGGACAAGCTAAGAAGGTTGAAACAAAAGGATAAAATTTGGGAATGGGAAAATAAGAAGGCTCAAAGGAAGGAACTATCAGAGATTCAGGCTGGTATTGAACAGATTTATAATTGTATGGTGGACACTGTGCCTGATGAGGAAACCTACTATTCATTATCTGCCCTTGAGGCACACAAACTGGAATTATTGAGAATTCAGGAAACTACATGGAAGTTGAAGAGTAGGAAACAATGGCTCCTTGAAGGAGACCTGAATACTAAATACTTTCATTCATTTTCTACGGGAAGGAGAAACAAAAATGCAATTTGGAAAATACATTCGATAGAGGGCATGCTGATAACAGAGGAAGAGGATATCAGGAATGTTTCTTATGGTCACTTCATGAAATTCTATAAGGCGGATGATGACATTGAGGTTCTAAACCAGAGCTGTGTAGTTCACCACCTTCCGATTATGTTTGACCAATAGGTTGTCAATGCTATCATGCTGCCAATAACTAAACTGGAGGTTGAAGCTGTCTTAAAATCATTTTCTAGAGATAAGAGCATGGGGCCTGATGGATGGCCGATAGAATTTTTTTTCTAGGCTTTTTTGATATTATGGGCGATGAATTACTGCCTATGACTGAACAGATTCACACATCGGGATACTTTCCTGGGGATTTGAGTTCAACATTCATTTCTTTAATACCTAAATCTTCTGATCCCTCTTCATTTTCGGATTTCAGGACCATTGCCCTGTGTAATGTACTGTATAAGCTTTCTTCCAAAATTATTGCTAATAGGCTGAAAGGGCATCTATCTAGGTGGATTTTGGAGGAACGATATGGTTTTTATAGGGCAGATTGATCCATGATGCAGTGGTTATTTCTCAGGAAGCTATGAACTATATTCATCATCAAAAAAAGGAAGGCCTAATTATGAAGGTTGATCTATATAAAGCATATGATTTAGTGGACTGGTCCTTTATCAGAATTGCCCTCCTCAAAATCGGTTTGTCCTTGTTTTCCATCTAGTGGATTATGACATGCATAAGTTCGGTTAAGTACAGTGTACTTATCAATGGGATTCTAACTAATTTCTTCAGAGCTGAACAAGGACTTAGGCAAGGATGTGAATTATCTCCTCTTATCTTTATCCTGGTAATGGAAGGGTTTAGTCGTTTAATCAAAATGGCATCCAATGAAGGCTACTTCAAGGGGCTTTCTTTCTCTCCTCAGGTCAGCATTACTCACTCCCTCTTTGTTGATGATTTACTTGTTTTTGGAAATCTTATCAGAAACCACTGGTTTTATTTATATGTCTTGATGAAATGGTTTGGGTCGGCCATTGGGCTGATCATTAACAAGTCCAAATCATTTATTATATTTGATAACGGGGACCTAGAGGAGATTCAGTTCGTTGCCGAATTTCTAGGGGTGAATACTAGCAGGCTTTCTGAGGGTGTTACCTATTTGGGTTTCTGCTTGAAACCTTGTGCATACTTTAATAAGGACTGGGAGTGACTGGTGGATAAACACAAGAGAAAAATTCTTAAATGGTCCAATCGCTAGCTTTCGTTAGGAGTGTGTTACATATTAATTCAGGTGGTATTATCCTAGCTCACAGTCTATTAGGGTCATTTATATTCACTCACAGCCTTTATTCTGGATAGAATTAATGCCGTTATTGCTCATTTTCTTTGGGCAGGGCTATCTTCTGAAAGGAAATATCGCCTGTGTAAGCTATCTGCGATAACTATACCTGAATTTCTCGATGGATGGGGGTTGTTGGATATTAGAATTTTCTCCAATGTGCTGCTTGCAAAGTCTCTGTGGAGATATTTAAATGGGAACGAGATCTGGTCTAAAATAATTGAATGTAAATACATCAGTGATAGATCCCTACACAATTTTCTCTGTGGCTCGATCATCCATCATCATAGGGCTTCCTTGATCTGGAGGAGTCTAATAAAATGGAAAGATGTCATTATAGATAGACTTTGGTGGAAGTTTGGCAATGGAAGGAAGATTCCCATCTCGAGCAATAGAATAATGGGAATATAGGAGATCGAGAATATGGATGAGGGGATTTTTCATAGGCTTTCTCATAGCGGTTTCATGTTTATTGCTGACATTATATCACATTGGGAGCTGGGCGTTCCGGTATGGAAATATTTTACTACTGTTGGCCTTCATAGTCACGACCTGGAGAACTGGAAGAGCTTTATTGGTTCCTTACAGAATGTGGGCTTATCATATAGTTGTGATGGTGATAGGATCGTTTGGGGTGGAGTGATAAAAGGGAACTATATCAGTGTCAGAGAGTTATATCGGAATTTAAAAGCTGAGATGCATACAGTTTTGTCTGTTCCTGGGTTTTCCCAAGCTTAGGGATGGAAGATCCCACATAAAATCACTCTGTTTATATGGTTGCTGAGATTGGGAAAGATTCTAACCTGGGAGAATGTCCAAAAACGGGGCAAACATGGACTGGGTAGATGCATTTTCTGCAAAGAGGATGTTGAAACGATTTCTCATCTTTTCTTTGAATGTTCTGTTGTAAGAAGGGTTTGGAGTCTGTTTCGGTGTTTTTCCAATGATACCCTTTGGCAGTCGGGTGATCCGGAATAGGTTTTTTTATTCTGGGCCAGCAACACTAAAGGATAAAAATCTCTTCCTTTTTTTCTCTGCTGGGAATTATAGTGTGCAAGAAATCGTATGCTTTTCTGTGAGGCCCCGCTTGATACTGCCTTGATCTACTCTCACATTCTAGATTGGATCAGTGGCATTAATATTAGCAATCCGGATCGTATTGATCACTCGCATAGGTTCAGACCTCATAGCATCCATATCTCGGCTTTATTATTTGATGGTGCCCATAAGGATGGTTTCTGTGTATGCGGAGCTTGGATTAAAATAGATGGTAATGAGAGATATCATATATTCTAGAATGGCAGGCGTGGAACCAATAACAAAGCAGAGATTATGGCGTTATGGAGTGGGTTTATGGTCGCCTACCATCTGTAGATTCATAGTATTGATATATATGGAGACTCGAAGATTGTTATAGATGGTATATCGAGTAAATCCACCCTACAGGGTACTCTTTTAAGGGGCTGGATTGATCGCACTCAGTACATACTTTCTAAATTCTAGAGGTTTTCTTTGAATCATGTTTATAGAGAACTCAATATGAGGGCTGAAAAAATGTCTAAGATTGGTTTAGAACAGTGCTATGGATGCATCTCAGTTCTTCATTTTCGGGAGTATAAGTTGGTGGTTTCTCACTCTTACCCCTTATAATATTAGTGTTTTGCGGCAAGGTTATTTTTTGGATGATTTACTATGAGAATCAGTTGCTTGGGCTCTTTCAAGCGAGCCTGATCTCTGAAATTACCTTTCTACATATAAGTTGTAAATGGCTAAATGAATATCATGTCCTTTTGGGTTGCTTCATAGGACCGATCTCATCCTCATTTTTTCCTTTTTAGTTTTGTTGTTGGTTTAATATTCTTATCTTATATTATGCTGTGCGGACCATACTTGGTTTTCTGTTGTTCATTTTATCAAGCGAGCCTGTACTCTGTCAAGTGAGCCTGATCTATTTCTGTGACTTGATTTTATGTTGTTCATTTTATCAAGTGAGCCTGTACTCTGTCAAGAGAGCCTGATCTATTTTTGTAGCTTTTGCATCTTGGTTCATCAAGCATGACACCAGCCTGGTACTTGGACAAGCGAGCCTGATCTTGGTTTTTGAATCATACTCAACTCATCATGCGAGGTGGCCCAGTGACCTTCTTTCGAATATCCACCGTGGTTAGGATGGGACTCTTTCCTCCTTATTTTTCCTGCTCTCATATTCTTATTAGACTATAGTCTCTGGAAGCAGATGGGTCTTTGGCTCCATTTCTTTTTTTCTTGTATGGGGGTAGCCTTTTCTCTGGTTTTCATGTTGTTTCACATTTGGTATTGACTGCAGAAATCGGGTGGATGATTCAGATTTCTTATGTTGTATATTTACATCAATGCCATATGGACTGTTTTAGTATAACTTAATATAAAACAACGTTTTTTCTCTTGTGAAAAAATACCACATTACATCGAGCACCAAATCAATCACATCAAGTAGTGTGTTGAATCAACATTCCATTGTTACCGAGAGCAATAATAGAGTGAACAGTAATAAGGCGAGGTTAATGTCACAACATGAATTAATTGATGGTAAACCAAAATGGTTGATTACTCAAGGCTTAAGTCCAAGCCTGTACTATTTGTAAGCTATTAACAAAGAATTGTATTTTAAAATTGAACATTTGTTATCATAACAATAGTTTGATATTACAAATTTGCTATAATTTTTTATATTTTCCATTGATTTTGATATTGTAAATTTGATATAATCTTTTAATATTAGATTGTATATCAAAAAAATATTCTTAAACTATTAAATCTTACTCACATATAATTTCTCATATTTAAAAAAATAAAAATTCGTCAATGCCAATATATACCAAGCCATAACAAGCCTATGGCCATAAATATACATTCCTAATTTAGAATGGTTATACAATTAAGATGAAATGAGAATGAATTCCACTAAGAAAATGACCTAGATGAGGTATTCACATATTTCTATGGTTAGTTTTTCCCGAAACGTTCGTCCATTTTATTTTCGTTCATAGTGAAAGCGCCATTTATTCCTCAATTCTTTGATATAGATTAAAAAACTATAGTTACGGTTGACCTGTTGGATGCCTCTTTTTTATTTATAAACTAAAAAAGGGGGCGTCTATCTAAGAATAAAATGAACGAATGTTGAATTTAATTTTTTTAAATCTGCTTATGTGAATAATTATTATATGAATTTAATATAAATGCAGAAGTTATTATATGAATTTAATATAAATGACGAGGTGGTACAAATTTTAGAGTGTAAAATACAATATGTTATTTTCATTATAAAATTTTAGAGTGTAAACTATAATGTGTTATTTTTTAATTTTAAATAAAATATAAAACTAAATAAACTTTCAACCATCAATTTTTGTATTTATAATATATACATAATTTTTTTAAAATAATATATATATATATATATAATTTTTTTTAAATAACATATAATGTATACACAATTGATATTAAAATATTTTACATAAAATATATATGAAGTAAGAAGGGTTTCAGCACTGCATTATATTAGATATCATTTTAGGGATTCAACTGGGTTAAACTAAGTCATTTATCTGTGACCATTTCCATGAGGGATTGAAACTAGTGAAATGAATCACATAGTGTGAATCATCACTTCCAGCACCCGGGTAACCAAGAAGGTCACACTTTTTCCCCACAATTAAGCCCACTTAGATTGCTACCCCATTTGCAAAACCTGAGCAGCTCAACTATGGAGTTTCTTCCCCACAATTAAGCCCACTTAGCTTGCTACCCCATTTTCAAAACCTTACGAACCTTGGGAACCATTCAAGTAGAGCTCTCTTTACTCTTTGTATTTAAGTATGAAGAATTTCCACAGTGCATTATATTAGATATCATTTTTTGGATTTAATTGCATTAAAGTAAGTCCTTCATCTATCACTGTTTCCATGAGAGGTAGTCTTAATTCACTAATTTCTCATGATTTTTGAGTAGTCCACTTAGCACTCATTATATGTATTTGAATAGTCCACTTAGCACTCATTATATGTAACCATGACTTTTAGTGCATAACTCTTCTAGCTCAAACATGCTTAACTGTGGAGTTTTTTCCCCACAATTAAGTCCACTAGGCTTGCTACCCCATTTGCAGAACCTTAGCAAGTATTCATGAGAAATTAGTCACTTACCAATACCTCTCATGGAAATGGTCATAGATAAATACCATAAATGATATCTAATATATGAAGTAAATTAAAATGATTTTTTATAATTAACATATTTTTAAGTATATGTCAATATTAACCATAATCAAAATATAAGATTTAAACATATTATCTATAACTAAATTATGAAAATTAAACATCCTAGTCACACATTTTTTTTACTTCTAATTACTTTAGACATATTATATTAATAATAACAATAACCAAATTATAAAATTTAAACATCTTACTAACACATTTTTCTTACTTTAATTATTTTATAGCATATTAACTTTTTTTTAATTGTTATAAATAATATTATTTTTCTATTTAAAACATAATTTTTTATTTATATTTTTTATTTAAAAAACAACTTACAAACTTATAAATCTTATCATACTCCGATTATAAAATAAGCTCTCCGCTCAACCACCACACCCAGACACAAATAAAGTAATTGTGCAATATTTAGTGATATTTAGCGTTCATAGCATTACAATTCCATGTCTCCAGTTATTTTTGCATTCTGAGATGAAATTAAACGGAAGATATCCGTTATTCGAGTGTCCGATGCAGATTGGGAAAGTGATTTCTTTTTTACTATGACCGTTAAGTGAGAAAGCGATGCTCAATTGACGGCTCTGCAATTCTTTCGAATTTGTCCCTTGCTGCCAGTTAATACCCCAGTGTTCCCCATTTTTATGATGGCAGCGACGAAGCTCTGACTAAACGCATTTCCGTTGGTGGCAAAGCTCGTTACCATGTTCTTGGTTGTTTTGTCAGAGGCAAGTTCCTCATCAATTTGAAGAATTCCACGCTTTAATTGCAGTTGTTTGTAGTAGCTGTTGTCGAAAATAAACGAAGTGTTCTGGTCCAGAAATACGTTGGGATCCTGTGTTGAAGACGACGTCGGAGATGGGCAGACTTTCTTCAACTTCACCACTAGGGTTGGATCCATGGAAGGATCCGCAGTGCCGCTTCCTTGGAAACTGTAGAGTCGATCGCTAAAGAAACTGCAGAGCGCGTTCCCAACGGTATGAGCGCCTGGAGTTGACAAAATTCACTTAATTAAAAATGGTGTTGTCTACCTAGGCCCAATAAAAATCCTGGGTACCCGGACAACTTCACTTAAATATTATTAAAAATCGGTGTTGTCTAGCCCAAGAAAAAACCCTTGGTACCAGGTCAAAAATTCATTTAATTATTAAATATTGGTGTTGTCTACCCAAAAATAACCTAATTAGTAAAGTTTCATAGTTGTAAAGCAAATTTTCCCAAATTCTTACTGGATTTTGAAAAAAAAAATCATAACGGAATTCATCTATTTTCTTTGGAGTATGTGTCACCTGAGCTAATCATGAAAAAAGCTTAAAAAGAATTGAAAGATAAATATTAGTATAATTAATAATGCTTACCGAGTAGAGTGACCATTTCTGAGATGGTCAAACCCTTGGCAGAGAATGCTGCAGCTGCATCAGAAACGAGTGAACTAGGACCGGGTAAATTCACATCGTTTATTGAAGATCTGGTTCCATCTCTTCTTCCCGTTGGTAGACTGTATTGTGGCCCTCCCGCCTGTGAAAGTTTCAACCAAGTTCAGAATGCTTATGTTATTGTATCCAGTATTGCTAAGTTTAGAGTTATAATTATTGCTTCATATGTGAAACAATTATAGTAATTTGAAATAAATAAGGGTTTAAAGTTGGATGGAATAATAATTTTTTCATAGTAGAAAGTTATTATTAGGATGGGTAGTCTTACTGTTGGATGAAAGAATGAGGTGCTCACAAGCTAGATGCTACTACTAAGATGGTGAAAGTTTCGACACTTTTTGGAATAGTTTAATTTCCCAAAAGTAACTTCCATTTTCAACTCTTCTCCACAAGTTTTGAACCTATAACCTAGTGATGACTAAACCCCACATATACAACTCAAAGAAATTTGAATCTTTATTGAGAAATGATATTAGTAGATTTATTATTGAGTTGAGAGGCGCATTCTAGAACACAGTAAGAGAGGCTTTGTAAGTTTATCTGTCAGTCAATTCCCTCTAAAATAAAATAAAAGTTTATTTAGTCCTATATATACATGCTATTTAGCATTCACAAATACAATTCAAACAAGAAATTTTGCACTTTCAAGAAATGAAAAAATAAATTAATACTTAAAATGGATCAATAAAAATGTATATCAATTATAATTAATAAATAATGATATTAATCTAAATATTATCAATTCTAATCCTAAAATAATTGATTAATAATGATATTAATCCAAATATTAAAAAACTTTGATTTCAGAATTAGATGGCTTATATTAAAAACATATTCTGAAATTACTAAATCTAAACCATTCAAATTACTAAATCTAAACCATTCATAGTTTTTTATTACCATACTTATCTGCTTAATTATAGCAGTCTGTTAATTGAACACAAACACTTTATAATCGTTAGATTTATGAAAGTTTAAACTGTAAATAACAGTAGCTGCTTTAGATGGAAAATTTGAAGGAAATTTATACCAGGGCAACACCGTCTCTGGTAGCAAGCGCAATTATATCAGCACAAGAGACAACACCCGGGCATTTTTTTTCGACCGCCGCTTTTGCTGCATCGATTATATTAAATCCTCTCAGCGATAGATTTGGGAATGCTGCTTTCTCTGGTACCATATTGCCTACCGGATCAATCAGAACTGATGCGTCGCAGCCCTTTAATTAACAGCGTAAATCAATATTATTCATTAGCAAAGCCATTGAATCTCCGTAAAACTTCTATTTTAATGGGTGACTTAATATGTTTGAATGAATGATAATGGGTAACTTAATATGTTTAAATGAAAGATGCAGACCATGATTATCATCTTACCCTTACAAAACAGTCATGAAAATGCATGCGAAGGAGTCCAGCAGGTATAGACTTGTCTGCGTTAAAGAAACTTGTGACCACTCCCCGCACGATGGATTCTGCTTGCGTACACTTGGTGTTGTAAAATCCCACCTGGAGGCCGGATTCTGCCATTATGGGTTGCAGAAAAGCGAAGAGGACAAGGGACTTTACGAGTCTGAGAGCCATTAAAATCAAATGTTTCGACGTCATTGCCGTGCGAAAAGTGTCCCTGAGCGAATAACAATATGGAAAATGCTCACCACTCTGAGATCACAATGCTTAGAACGCTTTTTATAGCAATGCAGACAATGGAGGTGACATGGGATTCGAGCATGTGTTGTTTATCTATAGCAGGTGCATACGAATATATAACAACTCCCGGATTCTTTTGCACAACTGCATTGGGGTCCGCCGTCTTCATTATTTTGATGTGATTGTGACGAGGTCAGATCGAAAGAAACTTGAGGTTGCTTCAACACCAAGAGATAAGCTTTTCTTAAACTTTATACTTTTATGATTATCATGGACGTGTTTGAGCTACGCATGATTTTCATGATAGCCTTTCAAAATAAATTATTTTAATTTAAACATAGTTGGTTTGAGGAATTATGGAATTTTTAATTCTCATCGTGGTGATCGATCTTACAGGTTGGAGGAATCCTCACTGCATTTTTATGAAATCTTTAATTCTCACTCTTAGGATTCTAGCTACAGATTTACAACGTTTACTAATACTTAGAGATTTTGTGTAACTACAAACCTTTTCACAACTTAACTTTTAAAAATTTCATCACCTATCGACTGTATTGGATTCCCTATTCATTATGTTTGGTCAAGCCGCTTCAATATGCCAACATTGTGATCTGATATTTGTTGGTTATGTTTTAAGTGGTTGATACAATGTCATGTTATCTCTCACATTCATTTTTAAATTTAATGAGTGTGGGCTACTTTACATTTTTCAAGTCATAAATTTCTCTTATATTTGATTTATAAATTTTTAGTAAAAGTAGGTTGAGAAGTTAAGATGGGATGCTAACCTTTTCTCTAGTCATGTTAGATTAAATTTAATGAGTGTAGGCTACTTTGCATTTTTTCTAGTCATAAATTCCTTGTATATTTTATTTCTAAATTTAAGTGAAGTAGTGAAGATGAGATGTTAACTTTCTCTCAAGCCATGTGATTCCCTGAAATGACATGTTAAGTGTATTGTGATGAGGCTAGAGGGATAGACAAGTTACAATGAGGTAGATATATTTTTAGTGTTATAATACAGTAAGGTAAATATATTTTTAGTGATATCAGAACCAAATTCCATCCTTGAGCATAAAACATATCAAGAAATTATGCAACGAAGAACTACGAAAATCAATCAAGCTTCACAACAAACATGGTTGTAATTCTATGGCACATGTTATCTCAAAGCCTTTACATTTTTAAAGTACTTCAAATAGTCAGGCTCACAACAAACAACTTATACATATGTTGTAGCTACATAGAAGAAAAATTTGCAATTAATAAACAAATTACAAACCAAAAAATTGTTAAAATTATCAATAAAATACGTTAGTAAATCTTTGAAAGTGGTTGAAGTGACGCTTTATCCTCTCCACACATGTTTGGATTTCATGAATCGCATGTAGCTTTTGATATATTTCTTCAATTGCTGACTCACAAAATTCACGACACGTATTTTTGTTGCACATGTTCTCTCAAAGCCTTTACATTTTTAATGTAATTCAAACAACCCCAACAAACAAACAACCATTACATTTGTTGTAGCTGCAGACAAGAAACACTTGCAATTAATAAACAGATTCAAGTATTTTAGCTTGAACTACAAAAATCAATCAAACTTCACAACAAACATGGTTAAAATTTTGTTGCACATGTTATCTCAAAGCCTTTACATTTGTAGAGTACTTCAAACAACCAAGCTCACAGCAAACAACCAATAAATATGTTGTAGTTGAATACAAGGAAAATTTTCAATTAATAAACAGATTACAAACCAAAAAAATGTTAAAATTATCAATAAAATACTTTAGTAAATCTTTGAAAGTGGTTGAAGTGACGCTTTATCCTCTCCACATGAGTTTGGATATCTTGAATCGCATGTACCTTTTGATCTGTTTCTTCAATTGTTGACTCAAAAAATTCACATGTATTTATGTTGCACATGTTCTCTCAAAGCCTTTGCATTGGTAAAGTACTTCAAGCCTTATATATAATATGGTATCTGGGTGACCTTTATGGGAAGATGTAAGGACTTAAAATACATGTAATTTTTTGGCTAGTTTTCATTTTTGAAGAAAAGGGTAGAAACAGCCTCCCTTTTACATGCAAGTGCGAAATGCACATAAAAATGTAATTTCAATTCAAAGTAGGATAGAAATCACACATTTTTCTTGGGAAAATAAAGTAGTCCAATTGCTTTTAAAAGCACGAATCCCAAATACATCATCTGTATCTACAGGTAGCATTGAAGAAGTTGTTGGAAGGTTAACAATGTAGTTGTCCATCTGATTCCATGGGCTAGATATAAGAGTTACTAACAAAATGAAAATAAATTGCTATCTACATTTGTTGATTGTTTTCTCGCCAACGAAACATGCTGATTAGAGGATTATGAATCTCATATACTTTCTTTGGAATACTTCCAGGTTTGAAGAGTTCAGAATTCGTTGGATGAGGAAGATGCAAGATTATACAGCCTATCAAACCATGATTCCAGAATTCCAACTTGACTGGACAAATAATTTAACAACCGAAGAAAGAGAGAGAATGAACCAGGAGTACATAAAGTGGGTTGGGGCATACCCTAATAAACAATAGGGTGATCCTGAATCTTTCTACTGCAGGTAGATAACTATTTTTCTTAATTCCAAATGGTCCCTCAGATATTTTAAAATGTGCTCCCTTGAATCTCATGTGGTAGTGTATTCTCAAAAGATATGGTAATCTAAGAAGCAACCATCAGCAGATCTTCTTAAGGAATACAATTCGATGAAAGTGAACCCTTGGGTGTCTAGTTATGTTCCCTACATTCATTATTTTCTATTTTTAATTAATGGATGTAGGAGGTATCTCTATCTGATAATTATATAGCTACTCATGTGTTCATTGAACACTGATCCAAAGGCCATAAACACTTTTTTACAGCTCCTCTTCTTCTTGATGGATCAGAGTAGCAATTTTTTTGGAAAAATGGGAGTTGAAGACCACACATTTGGTTAAAAAATCCCATTATCCTTTTCTATCAGGTATCCAATAAATTTATTTACAATACATGAAAAAATCGAAATAAAGGCCAGCCTTACTTGGTTAACTTTGGAGGCTACAGGGAGAGGACATGTTACCATTCACTACAACCTGACATATAACATCCTAGGAAAACATACCAATTTCATTTTCTCAAACATTTATCACCAAATTCTATCAATTTCATTCCAGACTCATTTGGATCCCATATGGGCCCATATTTAGTTCTTATCTCATAGTTTCACACCAGCATTATGTAACTTCAAAACACTTTTCCATAGGAAAGAAGAAACATTTTGGACATGAATTAGCACACTACGAAGGTGATCAGGTGATCATGTCCTAAGTGAAGAAAATGTTCAAAATTGAAACTACTAAAAATTGGTTGAAACCAGAATGATAGGATAGGCCTCATCGATACGATCCTGATGCCGTGAACGACACTCAAATCCAACACTGTATGTGAAAGTTATTCAAGTTTGAAAATTCACAATTTCATGCAAAAGTCAATGTCGACTATTTTCAGCATTCCAGAGCCATTGGGATAGGCTCCAGAGGCAACAGAGGTGTTCTACAGCTATTTTAGCTTCAGAGAAGCTTGGAGAGCCATAAGGGCCATTGGGGAAATGGAGTTGTATTGAGTTGTACCTCTCTGTTTGAGGTGAACCAAAAACCATTTTCAGTTATTTTCAACCTTCTAGACCTAATGAAAGAGGTTTCAGAACTGTTTGAAGACTTCTATAGCTTGAAAAGCTTCAGATGAGTTCAAAGAGCCATCACGACCTTGTTGAAGAAGTCAATGTTTATGGTAATTTTTTACTGTTTAGTGAATATGGAAAGACATTTTTAGCATTTCCATGTCTTCTGAATTTGTATTTACATTCATAATTTCCTATTGAGGCACTTTTAAACTTGTGTTATCATTTTGGAGCATTTTAATACAAGAGGACAAGCCAATTTGGGAGGCTTGGTCCAACAGACGTAGCCCAGGAGGGGTGAACTGCTCACCAAACATCTGTGTCATATTATGTTGAAGTTTATCTGTTGTGTTTTGTTATTATGATATGATAAAAAATTAAATTAAATAACTTACCCTCACACATAAACTCATAAACAGTTACCAAAAACAATTTGTTTAATCAGCTAGACATGAAGAATTTTGCACACATAAATGGAAATGGATACCTTGCACACATTTTCAAGTACTTCCATTTTCAGATCAGATGGTATCAAAGCTCAGGATTAGAGCCTTAGAAGCTATATTTTTTACTCAGCATTTTTTTTGTGCAAATATTAAGTCATTTATTTGCAAGTTTTGATGCTTACTAGGCTAAAACTCAAGACAGGTGAAAGAAACTTGGTTAGTGCATTAATCCACAACCAAGAAGGGTCAAAGAACCACCTCCAAGAGCCCTAGAAGTAGCTTCAAGCATGTCTTCAAGAGAAGGAGAAGCTCTTGAAGAGATGGATCCAAAGGAAGAAGTATTCCATAAAGCTTTCTTGGATATGACTGAAATGGTAAGGATCCTCTATCAAGAAAGAAATGATAGGATTGCTGGAGAAGGGTATAGTAACCAAAAAGAAGGAGAGGGTTCCTCAGGAGGAAAGAAGAGTAATGATCAGTCTAAGAAAAAACATGGAGGAAATGGTGATCCGCCATCTCCATCTTCATCCTCTTCCTCAACATCATCTTCCTCGACTTTGGTAAATCAGTATCATAAGTCGAAAACCACTGGTAAAAATCCCTTTTTAAAGCTTGATGTCAAATTTGAATTGCCTATGTTTAATGGTGAAGTCAATGCAGATAAACTTGAAAATTGGATAAGACATTTGGAAGTTTATTTAAGGATTCAAAACTTACATGATGACGAGGCCAAGATTCATTTAGCCTCATTAAGGATGGAAGGAGTAGCATTGATATGGTGGGAAGCCAAGACCAAGGATGAAATTCGAAAACATGGTAAGCTTACTTTATCATGGATTGAATTTATTTCCACAATTAAGAAGAAATTTTATCCTCTTTCTCATCTACAAAAGGCTATAATGAATTGGCAAAACTTTAGACAGCTTAAGGGACAAAATTTGCAAGACTATACCCAAGAATTTAGGAGAAGAACACTCTTATTAGAGGTAGACTTACAAAGTTAAGATACTTTGTTGAAATATATAGGTGGTTTTCATAATTACCTTATACATACTATCCTTATGTTCAATCCTAATAGTCTAGATGAAGTTTGTGTACAAGCTACGCATTTAGAGGCTAGAGGGAAAAACACTTTTGATGTGAATGAGGGTAGTGATTTTAAAGGAAAAGAAAGAAAAAGGATTACAAACTCTAGAAAATAAAAATGGAAATTATTTTGTAAGAACTGTTCAAAAACAAGCCATGATGAAGACCACTGTTGGAAGCTTCATCCAGAGTTAAAACGAGAGAAATATAAAAACAAAGACAAAACGAAAGAAAAGGGGAAAACTGTTGCAACTTTTGAACAGGACTTAGGGTATGAATTAGGTGATGAGACTAAAAGTATCGCCATGGTATTAAAGAAAATAAAGGGGAAAGAGGATGTACAAGAAACAAATCCCATTTCTAGCACATTAAACTGTCACAAAGAAAATCAAAATGAAAAGACGAGGATAGAGCTATTTCATGTGAGGATAATCTCAAACCACACAAAGATAGACATACTTTTTGATAGTGGGTCTCAAGCTAATCTCATCTCAAAAGACTTGGTCAAAAAACTGAAGCTTGAGACAATTCCACATCCAAAGCCTTATCCACTTGGGTGGATATGTGAGGATGCAAAATTACAAGTCTCAAGAAATTGCATCTTGTGCTTCGCCATAACAACTCATTATGTTGATTGGGTTGAACTGGATGTAGTACCGCTTGAAATTACAGGTGTTGTGTTGGGTAGTCCATATTTATATGACAGAAAGGAAATCTTCCATCGCTATGAGAATAAGTATCACTTGTTCAAGGATGGAAAAGAGTACATTGTGAGAGCACATAAGAAGAAACTAGAATCTTCTTTAGTCCATGCAGGGAAATTGAAAAGGCTAGTTAATGAAAGTCAAAATCTAACTTTGTTGATGGTTAAACAACAAGATTTTGTACATTTTCCTTTTCATGATATTGTTGATATAAATGATGATATGTTTCATTCTGATAACAGTTCGTCTTTGAAAGAAGCTGACAATATGTTGCACAAGGTGCCTTTGGTGTCGATCGATGCAGAGAACGAAGTATTGGTGCAAAGAGGTGCAAGAGTCCATGAGATGGAAAGGCATGCAAGCAAAGAGGGCACACAGTTCAACAAGGGTCATTGTTGGTTTCAGAATTGCAGATTGGTATGGTGAGAAATCTTGGTTGGAAATCGGCATAAGTATAGAGCTCATTCATCGAAAATTCGCTATGTGAACAGTTGGAAAGGTGAAACTTATGTTCAGTCTTCTTTGAATTTTGACCATTGTAGAAAAAGTATGTTTTCTGCAAATTATAGTTGTTGTTCTGCAAATTTCAAGAATTTGCATCATGACTCGGTCAATGTTAACAACGGTCAGTCAGTGAGTTCAAGGAACAATTTATCGTTTTATGAGAAGCTCAATTTGATGAGGTCAGGAATATTTCAGTGGTTCAAATTTGGAAGAGTGGAGAATCATTCTCCTCATCTTCATTTTCTGTAATCAGAGAGCTTTTGTGGGTCCAAAAGCTTCCCATTTGGGAGATGTGATCAGGTGATCATGTCCTAAGTGAAGAAAATGCTCAAAATTGGAACTAATCACAATTTTTTGAAATGAAAATGACAGGATAGGCCTCGTTGATACGATTCTGATGTCGTAAACGACATTCAAATCCAACACTATATGTGAAAGTTATTCAAGTTTGAAAATTCACAATTTCATGCAAAAGTAAATTTCGACTATTTTCAGCATTCCAGAGCCATTGGAATAGGGTCCAGAGGGAGTAGAGGTGTTCTATAGTCATTTTAGCTTTAGGGAAGCTTGGAGAGCCACTACGGCCATTGGGGAAATAGAGCTGTACTGAGTTGTACCTCTCTGTTTGAGGTGAACCAAAAACCATTTTTAGCTATTTTTGACCTTCTAAACCTAATTGAAGAGGTTTTAGAACTATTTGAAGACTTATATAGCCCTTTTAAATATGAATTCAAAGAGCCATCAGGGCCTTGTTGAAGAAGTCACTATTTATGGTAAATTTCACTGTTTAGTGAATATGGAAAGGAATTTTTAGCATTTCCATGTCTTCTGAATCTGTATTTACATTTATATTTTCCTATTGAGGCACTTTTAAACTTTTATTAGCATTTTGGATCATTTTAATACAAGACGACAAGCCAATTTGGGAAGCTTGGTCCAGCAGACGTAGCATAGGAGGGGGTGAAATGCTCACCAAATATCTGTATCATATTATGTTGAAGTTTATCTGCTGTGTTTGCTGTTATGGTATGATAAATAGTAAAATTAAATAACTTACCCTCACACATAAAATCATAAACAGTTACCAAAAACAATTTGTTTAATCAGCTAGACATGGAGAATTTTGCACACATTTAATTAAACGGAAACATATACCTTGCACACATTTTCAAGTACTTTCATTTTCATATCAGAAGGTCATTTCCAACTTTCTTGGGCTATGTTTGAAAGGTCAAGTCGCCACCTTCACCATAAAATAGTGAAGGTGGAGGGCAACCTTCGCCTTGACCAAAACTTAGGTGAAAGATTCTTAACAAGTTTGTGCTTGTTATCTTTGATGATATACACATGTGCACTGCAATAAAACCTTGAAGGGCCACATCAAGCACATAAATTAGATATTTTCTATGTTAAAATAAAAATTAAAAAATTTATGAAAAAAGTACCAAAAGCATTTTAGGCGAAAAGAAAGTGACTTAGTACATCAACCATATAATATCAAAAGGTCATGTAAATGTTAAACCAAAACCCAAAACTTCTCTAATTGCAAGGATTCCAAGAGTTAATGGGATATTACCAAAGTTTTATAAAAATGTATTCTCATATTACAACACCCTTTTTTGAGATACCCAAGAAGGACTCTTTTTGATGGAATTAGAAAGCATAACAATATTTTCATCCTATGGAAAAAAGTAATGTCCTCCACTCTAGAACTGCCTATTCCATACTTGTTTAAATAAATTATAATTGCATAGGATGCATTCTGATTCAGAATAAACACAGTAGTAATGCAAGATGAACGTGGAGGAAAATGCTTTGTCAATGGAACATGTATTGCTGGAAAAAGGCTGTACGATTTTGGAAGAGGTTAGAGGAGGCATAGCTTCCACCTTTATAATCACCTTCAATTTATTTTATTTTTCATTCTGGTTAAGGTCACTATGCATGTCTTTTTTATTCCATTGTGAATTTATGTAGGGCTTGCTAAAGTTCTTTTTCTTTACTTTTTTTTTCTTATATAGAATATGGTAACTGGGTGAACTTTATGGGAATATGTAAGGACTTAAAAGAGATGTAATTTTGGGCTATTTTTATTTTTTGAAGAAAAGGGAAGAAACACAATCCCTTTTACATGCAATTGAAGAATGCACATAAAAAATGTAATTTCAATTCAAAGTAGGATGGAAGTCACACACTTTTTATTGGAAAATAAATAAATCCAATTTCTTTTAAAAGCAAGAATCCCAAATGCATCATATTTATACACTGATAGCATTAAAGCAGTTGTTGGAAGGTTAACAATGTTGTTGACCATCTCATGCCATGGGCTAGATATAAGAGTTACTAAAAAAATGAAAATAAATTGCTATCTAGATTTGTTGATTGTTTTCTCGTCAATGAAACATGTTCATTAAAGAATTATGAATATCATATACTTGCTTTGGAATATTTCCAGGCTTGGAGAGTTGAGAATTCCTCAGATGAGGAAGATGCAAGAGTATGTAGCCTATCAAACCATGATTCTGGAATTCCAATGTGACTGGACAAATAATTTAACAACCAAAGAAAGAGAGAGAATGAATGTCTATGGAAAATACTATCATATGGAATATTTTTCAAGTTAATGTGATTTATATTGCAAATTTTACATTCATAATATCATATTCATTTACACAGTTACTATTGGAATGTCGTGAGGTTTCTAAAGGAATATACAATTGACAATTTGTTTTTTGATTTCATAGCAAGTAGGGGAAAGGAGATGCCTTAATTTAGAGATTTTACATGCAAGTGTCAAACTGCTTGTGTCCTTACCTATTGTTGGGAGAAATTTTGTTTCTTTTCCACAGGGTTACAATGATAAGGTGAGGTTGTTGCTCACTAAGTTTTAATTTGAAATATTCTTTTGGATACAAATGATTGAAAATAATGAATTCTTATCTTATTTAATCATAAAATGTGATCCTAGTATTTTGAAATTTTAATGTTACGTAATGATATTGATCATAATCAATGTGATTTCAGGTAGCGGGTTCAACAAACAAGGAGGTTGATTCTCATATATCCAATTATCCGAATTTTCCCACTCAATTAATCTACCAACTTCACAATGTTACAATGCATGTGGGTTCTCTGCATTTCATCCTTGATTTGGTTGTGAACACTTTTATTCATATCGATATATATACAAGATTTAAAATTTAATAAACACCTTATTGAATGCTAGGAAGATGTGGAAAAATATGAAGTATATGCTCAATTGACATTGCAACCTATTAATGTTGTAAGGCATTTTCAATTTCATTATATGTGCTTTGCAGTAATTTCCAATTTTGGTGAGAATTTCTTTGGTACTAGTTCCATTTGTGAAGGGAACTAAAAATTGATGATACTGTGCAACAAGAGAAAAATATTATTATTTTGGTTCTGACCTGGAGATAGGTTTTATGTGCCACAACGCGCTGAGGAAAAATTTTGTCCTCCACTTGTGTAGTTCTTATTTTTACATAGTTGTTATATTTGTGATTTAATAAATAAGTTCTTAGAATTATAGACATTTTTTAAGAGGATCGTACATTCTTTGAAGGAGCAAAAGCTAAAGATATGTCATATTACTCTCCTATTAAGTTTTGTTTGTTTTGGGTAGGATTTCATTTAGCAACCACCTTTCTAGGAACTGACAACAAGGGATATTCATGACAATGAATGGAAATTTAGGCATATTTTTCAGGGTAAGTTATAGTAGTTATTTGAATGTTGTTTTGGAATAAAAGTGGACAACGAATGTGTAATTTTTTGCAGTTTCTTTTGATACTCTTATATCATTGCAATGCATTTTGAAATGTATACAGGTTGTGCATATATCAAATTTGTTGCCACGTTTGAGGTCATACATGGAAGATATATTTTAAAATTATTGTTAATTGTGTTAGTAGCTACCTGTACACTCTAAAAGGTATCTGATATAACTAGTCCCCAGTTACTTTACCTTTGAATGTGGAGCTTAGTTTTTCTCTCGATATAATTTGTTGGCTTGTGGGAATTGGATTCCTTTTCCCCTAGAATAGTACATTGACTATTGAATATTGTTATATTGAAGCTATATTTCAAGTTAGTATCGAATTTACAAAGTTTTGTATTATTTTTTTTTAGTTTCTTGTTATAATCTTGTGTAAGCAATACTTTGCTCCACCCATTAGATTTCTATTGACCAGTTTTATTGTTGAAGTGTCACTACTTCTTAAAGATAACTAGAGGAAATTATACAACTACAAAAGTAGAGCATTAGACCTTCTTAGTAGAAATTTCTAGCTTTTTTGTGCTTGATTATGTTGGATAAAATCAAAATTGCAATGTACCATAAGCATGAGAATTCAAAATAATGGGATAGAAATGTATGCTTCTATTTGCATTTATTAATTTATTTGAAGATAAAATTTCATCAACAAATATTGTACACTGAGAACACAGTAGGTACACAATTTATTCTATGGTGACATTTTATTTTCTTTGTTTATACATGTGATTTGGCTATATAGTGGCCACTATTTCCAAATGAAGAATACTTGTTCGAGTTTCTTGCTTTTATGAGGAAAAGTGGCATTAACAATATTTATTTTGTTGAGGTATATATCGTATAAATCCTTTATAGTATACTTTAGTTTATATTCAAGTGTTCATCAGATTTCATGTCTTATGCTCTGCATTGTACATTCTTTCTCCAAAAAAGGAACTCGGTATTGATGGTAAGAAGCAGGAGTTGAAGAAAGAGAAGAACAGTAACACTAGAGTGAAAAAATGCAAATTAAAGAGAGAGAGAGAATAAAACTGGTCTAATGGTACTTGTAGAGCCAATATCCCACATAAGACACACACATAGAGATTGATGGCCAAACTTTCAGAGTTGGTGAATTCACCAACAATGTTTGGCAATAGAATGATACTGTTTTGAAGTGATGAAACAATATTTCATGTGTAAATTGTACTCCAACCAGTATTAAGTTGGAAACTCATACTGTAATACTTGACATTTTATATAATATAATTTAAGTGTTATTTATAGTTGCACTTGATATTACTTAGTATTTTAATTAACACATGTAAATTTGTGTTTTCATATTAGATGAACATGTACATTGCATGAAATTATTTTTTAAATTTAGTTGCAAAATAATACTAATTAATTTATGTTGATTAATAATGAAGAAATAAAATCAATCTAAAATTACTAAATTAGAAGTTTATGTTTATCAATGATGAACACAAATAAAATGAATATACGATTAAATTAGTAGCTTATTACAATTGTTAATGAAAGTAAATGAAATGAATATAAACTACTAAAGTAGTCATTTATATAATGAATATGAAACTACCAAAAAAAGATAAATGAATATTGCAAATTATAAATTTGTGATTCCATATAGTGAATAAATTTAGCATATATATATGACTATTAGTAGCTAATTTACAATATCTTATAACACGAATAAAATTTATTCATATCTCTTTGGTCATTAATTGGTTTCAGGAAATGACTAAAATTTGCATATATATGACTATTAGTAGCTAATTACAATATCTTATAACACGACCAACATTTTAGTCATATTTCTTTTGTCATTAATTGATTTTCTTGGGTGATCATTTAGTAACATATTTTGTTGTATATTTGGTCATTAATTGAGACAATTCATGGCCAAGTCAATAATTAAATCAATGACTAAATTAATGAAAATAAATGACTAAATCAATGATCAAATTAGTGACCAAATATACTACTAGACAACAAAATTAAGACAACAAATTAATGACTAAGCTAAAAACGACTAAAAGTTGGCTGCGTTATAAGATACTGTAAATTAGCTACTATTGTTCACCAACTGAAAAATAGTCATTTATATGCAAATTTTAGTCATTTTTTTAGTAACTAATTAGTCATTTTGTACTAGTGTTAATACATGTCAAACTCTCAGTTGTGGACCAAGATAATTCTCACTCTAAAGAGCTTTAACCATTTTTCAATGTTATGACTAATTAAAGTATTCATATTAATGATTTTGCAATGTCATATTTTAGGTGTTTTATGAGGAAGCAAGTCAGGTTGCGAATGAAGCTATTGGAAGCATTTGGATTGTTGCCTCCTTTTTTGCAGAGGACAAAGTGATGAGCCTCTACAATTAAAATTTTTCTTGGCCTTTGAAAAGAGGAGTTTGACAAGGAATTATACGTGGGCCTAGTCTTGGGAAGGGAAATTCTCTAATGTATGTAGTATATGCACTCATCTTTTGGGTAGGGTCTCGAGTGGCTGAACAAGGAGAAACAACTTTTCCAGATGTTTTTAAGGTAAATACTACTTAAACATAGTTTTCTTATTTAAGAAATTGATGAATGAGAATTCAATTATTTATTAGGCCATATTGGGAACACTAGATTTACTAGTTCTTTAAAAATTTGTGAAAATATTTGAAACCTAATTGAATAACTTGCAGTTAACTGCTCTGAGAAATGGATTTTCTATTGAGTTTCAAATACTTCAATTGGGTTTCAAATGCTTTGTGTATCTTAGTCTCATTCCATTTCTTAGCACATAGAGTGTTTGATATAGGTGTTTTTAGCTCTCGCAATGGCTTCCTTGAAAGTTTCTCAGTCAATAGGCATGGCCCCTAATATTTCAAAACTCAAGTCATCAGTGAATTCAGTGTTTAAAATTCTTGATCGAAAATCCAAAATTGATGCAAGTGATGTCTTAGGGACTACATTAGAAAATTTAAAGGGTGACATTGAGTTTTAGCATGTTAATTTTAAATATCCTAGTCACCTAGATATTAAAATTTTCAAGGACTTAAGCATCATAATAATATTTTACAATTATTTTTGTCTTTCTATCTCCACTCTTTCCCACCTACAGATTTGTAGCACTAATTGTTTTTTCTAGCCCCATATTGAACTACTACTTGTAGTGTTATCAGATCAATTTTCCGTTGGGTATATACAAGTTTATTGTAAAGTTCAATCTAAAGAATGCTCAAGTAAGTTGTCAGTTTGCTATAAATTTGACGGCAACAAAACTGAAAGTCACCCCTAAGGAGAGTTGATCTCCTGTAGTGGTGGATATGTCAGCATTTCTCTATAAAACCCTGTTCTCCTCCTCCTCGTGGTCTTCTATCTCTTTCTCGGAATTTTATTTATCAATTTCGAAGAAATTGACAAATAAACAAATACTCTACAAACCTTGAAATTAAATTATATCTTCGACCTTTATTTTCCTTCACCACCTTATAATAAGGTTGTCACCCGTCTAAACTTTATATTAATAGCCCAATACTTTTTAAACAAATGACTTTGTAACAAACCTTCGGCTCCGGGGCCCACATATATAATCAATGGTCCAATCAAATTCACGCACCGTACCTTGATTATCCCACACGCATCTTCCTCATACGACCACCGTCCGATGGCTCCCCTCCAGATCAACTACGCTCAACAATATCGCGCGGCCTCCTGGGTCGAACATTAATGTGCCATGGCGACGCGAAAAGGTGGTTTTGGAACTTCGCCCAAAGCCATGTGTCGAATACTCTATGGAATCGCTCGCAATTGGAGAATACCGCTTGCTCCATAAAAGCGGTGAGATATGGGTAGGCGAGTTTCGCAAATCCACTTCTGGTTTCAGAACAGTGATTGACCACAGGTTTAAGTTGGGTTACGCTATTCTCCGTATGCTCTCCGTTTGTTAACTTAGGTCAGGATTCCATTGGTAAAACAAATTTATCTCTTTATTAAGCGGGAATTCTACTATCATTTAAACAGAGCTCATGACCATGGTTTCTCTGCATACCTCACCTGTGGTTGGGATTAATTCAACAGGGTTTGTTCGAATAATTTTGAGAGAAACAATAGACAGAGGGATGTAGAATCTATGCAATAGTTCAACTCAGTAATTACACATGCACAGAGTTCAATCACCTCACAGTTAAACAAATTTCCTCACAATATCAATTCAAGACAATTCGATGACAAATGAGCGCTGAAATTATTTAACTGGAAGCAATTGTTAACACACATATTTTATTGCAGAAATCTCCTCTCTTCTCTCCCTCAATACATCCGAGGGATACAATTTATATACATTACAGTGTGTCTCTTCGGTTCCTCTGTGAGGACCGTTTAGAAAATCAAAAGCCTAATTACAATAATTCAACTAACTGAAACATGACAGATGGACTAAAATAAAATATTCAACTTCTACAAACTCTGACTAATATAAATGAAACAGTCAGCTGAGGTATTGACACCTAGTTGTTACAATTCAAATGTTTTCGAACCCTCCTAGCCACAACATGTGGACAAAACCTCCTACATTGCTGGCTAGTTTCTAATGCCCCTGCATCAGACTCCCGAGGGAAATTTTCTTCATGGGCTCCTATCCATGAGCTCTTCCACTGATCTGCCTATCCTTTGAAACATTCCTTTAGTCATCCAAGTGGCATCTTCCTCTAGCTTTTCCTTCCAGAACACTCTTCCTGAACACTCTTTTGTGCAATATCCTCTCTGGTTGCAATGGTTGTGCTGGAGGTAGCTGCTCCTTCCACTCAATCTGTTCCTTGTCTTTTGATCTTTCTTCTTCACCATCATCTTCATACTTGTACAAATATGCAACATTAAAAATGGGAGATATTCCAACTTCAAGTGGGAATTCAATCTCATAAGCATTTGCAGAAAAATTTCTAAGTATCTTGCATGGCCCAATATTTTTGAACTTCAATTTTTTATACTGCTTCTTTGGGAATCTCTCCTTTCTCAAGTGTGCCAAAACCAGATCTCCTACTTCAAAATGAACCTCTTTTCTGCTCAAGTCTGCTCTGCCTTTGTATTTGATGCTGCTGCCTTATAGTTGCTATTTCACTTGTTCATGTATTTCCTGTATCTCTGAAGCAAATTCTTCACCATCAGCACTTCTTAGCTCTGCCCTTCCCAGGTTTCTTAACTCTGATATTCCTCTGGGGTGCATTCCATAAACAATATGGAATGGAATCTACCCTGTGCTTCTGCTTGGTGATTCACTATATGCATATTCTGCCTGGGGAAAAATATGGTCCCACTGCTTGGGATGCTCTCCTGTAAGACTTCTCAACAAACTTCCCAGACTCCTATTCACTACCTCAGTTTGTCCATCAGTCTGAGGATGATAATTTGAGCTGAAACTCAGTTTGGTACCAAGTTTATTCCATAGTGTCCTCCAAAAATGACCCACAAATCTGGTGTCTCTGTTTGAAATATTACTCTTGGGCAACCCATGCAATCTAACAACTTCTTTGAAAAACAAGTTAGCAACATCGGTGGCATCACTAGTTTTATAACATGGAATAAAATGTGCCATTTTGGAGAATCTATCCACTAAAACAAAGACTGCATCATTCCCTCTCTAAGTCTTGGGCAATCCTAGAACAAAATCCATACTCACCATGTCCCAAGGCCTTTCTGGAATAGGCAAGGGAGTGTATAATCTGACATTCTGGCTCCTTCCTTTAGCATATTGACATACTTTTCAATTTTTCACAAACTTGTCCACTTCTGCTCTCATCTTGGGCCAATAATAGAAGTGACTCAGCTGCTCATGAGTATTATCAGTACCAAAGTTTCCAGCAAGTCCACCACTATGCTTCTCTTTGATCAAATTTTCTCTCATGGAACATTTTGGTACACACAGTTGGTTTCTTATGAATAGTAAGTCCTCCTGCAAGAAATAATCCAGCCACTGGCTTCTATCTGTTAGAACAGGATTACAACATGCCTCAAATGCTTCCTTAAAATCTGAATCTGTTTTATACAATTCTTTGAGAAAATCAAACCCTGCAACTTTAAAATTAGTTTCTTGAACAAGCATGTGCCTCCTACTCAGAGCATCGGCTACTTTATTTTCTTGGCCACTTATGTGTTTCAAAACAAAATTAAAACCTTGGACATACTCAAATCATTTGGCATGATTATGCTTCAACTTGGGCTGCTGTACAATATACTGCAAAGCATGATTATCAGAATATAATACAAATTCTTTTGACATCAAATAATGCCTCCACTTTTTCAGTGCCTGAAAAATTGCATAAAATTCCTTCTCATAAGAGGAATACTTCCTTCTGGTGCCATTCAGCTTCTCACTAAAATAGGCTACAGGCCTATCATCCTGACTCAACACAACTCCAACAGCTTCCCCACTGGCATCAAACTTTACTTGAAATGGTTTAGTAAAATCAGGCAGAATCAAAAAAGGCTTCTTAGTTATCTTTTGCTTCAAAAGTTTAAAGTTTCTTTCTGCTTCAGCAGTCCACTTAAATGGTTGTTTGTTCTTCTTTATTGTCTCAATGATGGGTGCATTAATCTTACTAAATTTTCTTATAAAATTTTTGTAAAAACTAGCAAGTCCATGGAAACTTCTTACCTAAAAGACATTCCTGGGTGAAGGCCACTCCACAATTGCCTTGACCTTTTCTGGGTCCATCTTCAATCCTTCTGCAGAGACAAAAAATCCCAAATACACCAACTCTTCTTTCATGAATGAGCATTTCTTTAAATTTATCAGCAGTTTCTCTTGGTGCAGCTTCTTCAAGACATGATTAAAATGCCTTAAATGTTCTTATTTAGTTCTGCTGAAAACTAATATATCATCCAGATACACTATCACAAATTTACCAATGAATTCTTTCAATAATTCATTCATAAGTCTCATAAAAGTGCTAGGTGCATTTGACAACCCAAAAGGCATTACCATCCATTCATATAGTCCTTCATTTGTTTTAAAGGAATTTTTCCACTCATCGCCCTCTCTTATTCTGATCTGATGGTATCCACTTTTTAAATCTATCTTTGAAAAATATTTAGCACCACTCAAACAGTCCATCAAATCCTCAACTCTGGGAAAAGGGAATCTGTACCTGATTGTGATCTTATTGAATGCTCTCGAATCAGTACACATTCTCCAGCCTCCATCTTTCTTTGGGCTCAATACTACTGGTACTGCACATGGACTCAAAATTTCTCTGATCAACCCCTTGTCCACCAATTCCTATGCTTGTCTCCTCATTTCCTCATTTTCTGTGGGAGTCATTCTGTAGGCTGCCTTATTTGGCAGATTTGAACCAGGGATAAAATCTATCTGATGGCTGATCTTTCTCATAGGTGGCAACTCATCAGGTAAATCATCCACAATAATGTCACAATAATTGTCTAACATCTCTTGGATTTCTACTCGCAAATCAGAAATCTTTGTAGAAGTAAGAAATACCTTAGGTTTGCAAAATAAAGCAAAGCTTACCTCTTCTTCTTCTATCTGTTGTAGATATTCCTTCTCGCTCAGCAACAAGGTCTTTGGATCAATCACTCTGCTGGATGGCTCTCCTTCTTCCATGGGTATCAATGTATGATGTACCCCATCCTTGAAGAACTTGTAAGTGTTCTTCTTGCCATCATGCACTGTTGCTCTGTCAAACTGCCAAGGCCTAGCCAGCAGTATATGACACACATCCATGGGCATTACATCACACAGGACCTTATCTTTGTATTTTCCCATTTGCAGTTCTATCTCACACCGTTCTTTTACAACTAGCTAGTGCCCTTTATGTAGCCAGGACACCTTGTAGGGAGTTGGATGCTCCCTTGTCTTCAACTTCAACTTCTCTATCACCTCAGTGGAAACCAGATTGTCTGTGCTGCCACTATCAATGACTAGTTGGCAGCATTTCCCTTGGAATTTGCATATGCTCCTAAACAAAGTATTCCTTTGTGCAGGCTCAGTGAACTCTTTGGTTTGATTCAACAGGACCTTGTTAACCACCAAGGACTCTCCCCTTTCTGGTAGAATTTATTCTTCAATTTCTACCTCTTCTCCAGCCTGGGCAACAACAACATTTCTTGGACCAACACCTACATTCTCTGGACACTCATAGTGCTTATGTCCCACTTGCTGACATCTATAGCACCTCAACTCTCTACCTCTGCCTCTCTCTCTACCTCCTCTTCCTTTTCCTTTATAAGAACCCCTTCTTCCCCTTGCATCATCCTCTGTATATGCATTCTGAGGTGAGCTACTGTTAGCTCCATCCCTGGGTGTAGTAGGCTTTCCTGTACCACCCTGAATTTTCTTTCTACGGAAAGTACCTCTCTTCTTGGCAGACTGTTTCCTCGGGAGTTTCTCATCTACTTTCAAGGCCATCTGGTAGGCCTCTTCCACTATCTTAGGATACAGAAGACCAATCTCATATTGGATCTCCAGCTTGAGACCATTCACATATCTGGCAGTCTTCTCTGGTGTATCCTGAAATTTCCCAGCTCTTATGCTCACTCTGTAGAATTCCTCTGTGTATTCCTTTACTATCAGCAACCTCTATCTCAGGTTCTGCATTTTCCTATACAATGTTAGCTGATAATCACTAGGCAAGAATTTACCTTTTAATTTAGCCATCATCCTGGTCTAGCTCTTGATAGGTTGCTTGCCAACTCTCCTCCTTTCTGCCTACACTCCATCCCACCAAAGTGCAGCATGTCCTTTCAGCTTTGTCACTACAAACTTGACCCTTTTATCTTCACTTATTTCTTCATAGTCGAAGCACTTTTTCATTTCATTTATCCAATCCACCAGCTCCTCTGGATTCAATCCTCCTACACAATTTGATACTTCAATCGTGGGCTTAACTGCAGACCCCAAAACAGTTCTGAGGAGCCTCAAGTCAGGAGGAATCTCAACATTTTCTTCTGCTTCTTCTATTTCGGGTTCACTGGTGTCTTCAGAATCTCCGGACTATCTTCACTCCATGGCATCCATTCTGGCCCCAAACCTCTGCAAAATCTCCAACACTTATACGTTGGCAACAGGTCTCCTTCTGTCAGCACCTCTACCAAATCGGATTGCCATGTCAGTTCTTTGCAAAAACAACCTAAAACAACAGCTCTGATACCACAAATGATGGAAAAAAAACTCAAAGTCACCCCTACGGAGAGCTAATCTCCTGTAGTCGTGGCTCTATTAGCATTTCTCTGTAAAACCCTGTTCTCCTCCTCCTCGTGGTCTTCTTTCTCTTTCTCAGAATTTTATTTATCAATTTCGAAGAAATTGACAAATAAACAAATACTCTACAAACCTTGAAATTAAATTATATCTTCAACCTTTATTTTCCTTCGCCACCTTATAATAAGGTTGTCACCCATCGGAACTTTATATTAATAGCCCAATACTTTTTAAACAAATGACTTTGTAACAGACCTTCGGCTCTGGGGCCCACATATATAATCAATGGTCCAATCAAATTCATGCACCGTACCTTGATTATCCCTCGCGCATCTTCCTCATACGACCACCGTCTGATGGCTCCCCTCCAGATCGACGGCGCTCAATAATATCGCGCGACCTCCTTGGTCAAACGTTAATGCGCGATGGCGACGCGAAAAGGTGGTTTTGGAACTTCGCCCAATGCCACGTGTCGAATACTCTATGGAATCACTCACAATTGGAGAATACTGCTTGCTCCACAAAAGCGGTGCGATATGGGTAGGCGAGTTTCGCAAATCCACTTCTGGTTTCAGAACAGTGATTGACCACAGGTTTAAGTCGGGTTATGCTATTCTCCGTATGCTCTTCGTTTGTTAACTCAAGTCAGGATTCCGTTGGTAAAACAAATTTATCTCTTTATTAATCGAGAATTCTACTATCATTTAAATAGAGTTCATGACCACAGTTTCTCTACAGACCTTGCCTGTGGTTGGGATTAATTCAACAGGGTTTGTTCGGATAATTTTGAGAGAAACAATAGACAGAGGGATGCAGAATCTATACAATAGTTCAACTCAATAATTACATACACACAGAGTTCAATCGCCTCACAGTTAAACAAATTTCCTCACAATATCAATTCAAGACAATTCGATGGAAAATGAGCGCTGAAATTATTTAACTAGAAGCAATTGTTAACACACAGATTTTATTGCAGAAATCTCCTCTCTTCTCTCCCTCAATAAATCTGAGGGATACAATTTATATACATTATAGTGTGTCTCTTCGGTTCCTCTGTGAGGACCATTTAGAAAATCAAAAGCCTAATTACAATAATTCAATTAACTGAAACATGACAGATGGACTAAACTGAACTATTCGACTTTTACAAACTCTGACTAATCTAAATGAAACATTCAGCTGAGGTATTGACACCTAGCTGTTACAATTCAAATGTTTTCAAACCCTCCTAGCCACAACATGTGGAAAAAACCTCCTACATTGCTGGCTAGTGTCTAATGCCCCTGCATCAAAATTTTGAATCAGTATATCCAATCCTGTAAGGTTGGTAGTAAGGTTGTTCCATTTTACAGTACATGATTAACTTTAATTGTACCAATAATTTTACATCTTTTATGTGGCCCTAAGTGCCATATATTTCCACAAGCAGTGAGTCCCCACTAGAGAGGCCAGGTGAACCTAAGTGTCTTATAAGTAAAGAAGATTTTTTAATTTTTATTTTCTCTTTGTTGAAATCCTTCTAATATTGTTGTAATTTAGCTTTTGTTTATGATTATTTATTTCTTTTGATGTTTAGTTTATCTTTTTGTTGGGTTTTTGATTTCCATATTATTGAATCAGTACTATATGAAAACTAGAATCTAAAAATTTGGTTCAAAATTCAAGTTTCACCATCCAAAAGATAGGTTGGAAACTGTAAAATCAGAGGAGAATGTTGATGGAAGTGAGGTACTGAAGTTAGTCCCTATTTTCATCAATTATTTTTTGTCTTCAATTTAATATGATATGTAATTAGTCCTTAAATTTATATGCTCTTTCCTTGGAGGTCAAACCTACTGATGTTTCACTACTAGAGAGGCCTGGCAAGCCCAAGTGAGCTGTAAGATACTCAATGATGAGTTTTATGTTTTCATGTTCTACAATTGTTTCTAATAGAATTATATTTTTTATTTTGGAACTATGGGTTTACTAAATTTCTTGTTGTGGATTTCATGTTTTTTCAAGAGAGGTATTTGCAAGTATGGTGCGAAGTGCAAGTTTGATCTTTAAAAATATCATATCACAAAGGGGATGGGGATGCTATTGTAACTGTAGGAACATAGGAACAAGTAGTTTATGGTGTTGTAAATGGGAAAACAGTGGTCACACCTATACAACTTACTATCATTCACAATTCCAAGGGCTTACCAATTAGACATGAGAATATTTTTTTGGATTCATCTATTGCTTAATGTATGGATAAAGGAGTCAATCATTAGTAATTGCAAATTAAATTTATCATTTCAAAGTCACCTTGAGTTACTGTGTTATATGGTTATTAGTCTTGTCTAGATCTCTCCAAGGATGAAAAGCTAGGTTGGATTTCCCTTATGTGTTTTTCTTGATGTAATTCATTGGAATATGGTTGGTTTCATTGCCTTTTGTGTGTATACTCGTGGTTTTGTACTGAGATTGTTTGGGCTTGCTGTCAGTGTTTTTCACTTCTGAAAATGCTTTGGTTTTGTTTTTCTCTTATTATTGTGAATCCTATGATTTTGTAAGGTGAGACATATTTCCCATTTTATGTGAAAACGGGGACTCAGTAATTTTACAACGTGATGCCTTTATTTTATCAGATTATGAAGGTAATTTTAAAATTCTTAATCATTTCATTATATATTATGATTAAATGGAGTGATAATATTATTATAGTGTTAGTTTAAAACATGCATATGTTTTATTGAAATCTTATAGGTTGATCTAATGAAAATGAAATCTATGAATAAATATACTGGCTAAAACCTCCATTCACATTAATATCAATATTATCAAATTTAGTATTAAGTGAACGTGATTTTTTACAACCTTTCCCAATTTTATGGGTTGGATGTTTTTATTTTAGTAAAGGAATTTAGATACTCGATTCCCGGCCATTTTGCCTCTTCTATATTAATTAAGCGCATTCAACATTAACATGGAAAGAGATTCCTTTTTTGGTTTTCCCAGTAACAACATTGTAGCATGCTGCATATATTGTGGAAATACTGTGATGTGAAGTTAAATCATATTGAAGCATATTTGATGAAGAATTTGGATCTCTTTACATTCTCTTTACGTTTGGTGATTTAACCTAATTTTTTTTAGGTAGTTTTTCTTGTTGCTTCTTAATTATAAATTTTTGTGAGTTATATTTGTTGAAATTATTATAGCCACTAGAACTTCATAATGACTAAGATTTCGTACTAGTTCTCTTATAGTTTTCATAATTCATTTATTGTCACTTAGAGATCTATTAGCTTTATAAAAAATATATTTCTTAAAGTTTTTAAATAGATCTTGGAATAGCCATTACATATGGTATATTAATGTTCATATGGACATCCTAAAGATTTTAGAGTTCCTGGTTTCAAAGGGACAGATTCCCAGTATTTTATCAATATAGAATTTAAATATGTGCGGTTTGTCAATTTGTTTGATAAAATAGTAATTTCTAAGTGTCTTTCTAGCCCATTATTTTCCTTCTCAATTGGTGCTTCTAAGTGCATTTGTTTGAAATTTTATACAAAATACATGATTAGTAATGTGCTTATTTTTGTTGCTTGAGACTACATCAACATTCTGAAGGATCAAAAAGGTTCTCAACATATGATGTTGTGGCATATATCAAGGCGGTAAAAGAGAGATATTCAAGGACAATGGAGAGAAATATGATGATTTCCTTGATGTCATGAAAGCTTTTAAGGCCCATAGATCTATACTTTGTTTTCTAAAGATTGACATTATCAATAAATAAAACAAGTTATGTTGTTTTTTCTTTTTTATCTATTAAATAGAAATCTTAATATCAATGGAAATTCTACAGAGTTGATACAACTGGTGTACTACATCAAATGTATCACCAGTGCCTACTAGGAAGCTGGAGTAGCTCTTTGGGTGGTGGTTGTATTGCTTGTGCTAATTCTAGTTAATTTTCTTTGTATGGCTAGATTAATTGGTTTGTAGATTAATTTTTATTATTAGCTTTTTGTGCAAGTAAAGCAACAAGGGTGTCGTAGTGAGCTAACGCCATTGAGTTATTTTTTTATTAAATAAAAAATAGGGGCTTTCATTATTATATATTTTACAAGGATTATTATGTGTTGAACATTTTGTAAAAATCAATGCCTATTATACAATTTGAAGGAATGCCATAACAGCTCACATAATTCTTTATAGGGTGCTAGCTCAATGGAGTAATTCGATTCTACTGTACCCTAACATGAATTATTCAATGATATTGTAGATTTTTTTATTAGATATTTTTATATTGATTTATTTTAATGGTGAGATATCTTTCTCGATTCATTGTTTTATATTGTCTCTAGAGAGACAATAGTTAGGATTAAAGACATTGTCTCCAAAAAGACAATATTTTTTTAATTCAAACTATTGTATTTGGAGAGACAAAAATGAAATTATCTCATAAGCGACAATAATGTTTGTGTTATATTTGTCTTTATAGAGACGATTTTTTAAAACAATAATTTGAGACACCCGCATAAAGACAATATTTAAGACATGTTAGATCTAAGACTTTTGTGATCCATAATGTAGATAACAGTACTTTCTGAAAAATCACGTCATTAGGATTAGGTCGATGTTTCAAACCAGCTAATGTGGTTCATCCTCAGGACAAAGTGGAGAGATTAATCGATCTCAATGAATAAATAGTGGAGATGCATCATTGCCTGAAATTAGTCATTGAGAACTAGCCATTAAGACTAGCCGTTAGAAAGTTAGTTAAAAAATTTATTAGTTAAATAATTTAATTTTTTAGTAATTAAATAATTAAATTTTTTTTTTAAACAAAGGGTTAATAAATTATTAACTAATTAAAATGGGTAATAAGGAGGGGAAAAGATTTTAGTTTAAAATATAAATAATTACTTAATTAATTGTTAAAAAATCAATAAGTTAATTAAAATAAAATAAACTAAGGGACCTAAGAAGGAATTAGGGAGGGGAAAATTATTAATAACTAAATAAATAATTTATTTAATTATTGGATCAAATAAATCAATAAATTAAAAATATAAAATAATAAATAAACAAAAAGATCTAATAAAAATAATAAATACACAAAGAGATCTAAGAAGGCACTAGGAAGGGGTAAAATAATAATAATAATAATAATAATAATAATAATAAATAAATAAATAAATAATAAAAAATTAAAATAAATAAATAAATAAAAATTATAAATATAACAAACATTACAAGGCGAGAACCGGGGCCCAACTCTTACTTAATTTCCAACCATCATCACGGTTGAGATTCTTAGAATGTCGTTCAATTTCGATCACTTCCCTTTTATTCCTATGGTGAAAGTGTTCTACCTTAGCAATGACCTTAGAGTCCTTAATACAAACATGGTGGCAAGATTTTTCCACGTGTTTAGCAAGAGCTGATGTACGGGACCGATTATGTCTAATAATCGAAGCATGCTCCCTGATTCTGTGCCTAATGGATTGACCTATTTCTCCTATACAGGGAGTTCCACAAGAACAAGGAATCATGTAGACCCCTTTCTTGTGGAACTCCCTATATAGGAGAAATAGGGCGATCCATTAGGTAGAGAATTAGGGATCATGCTACAGATATTAGACATAATCAGTCCCATTCTTCAGCTCTGGCTGAACATGTGGAAAAATCTTGCCACCATGTTTGTATTGAAGACTCTAAGGTCGTTGCTAAGGTAAATCATTTTCACCATAGGAAATTAAGGGAAGCGATTGAAATTGAACGACATTCTAATAATATCAACCGCGATGATGGTTGGAAATTAAGTAAGAGTTGGGCCCCGGTTCTCACATTGTAATATTTGTTATATTTATAATTTTATTATTATTATTATTATTATTATTTTTATTTTTTTAGCACTCCTTAGTGCCTTCTTAGATCACAATTGGGCCCCGATTCTCGCATTGTAATATTTGTTATATTTATTATTATTATTATTATTATTATTATTTATTTTTTTATTTTTTTAGCACTCCTTAGTGCCTTCTTAGATCTCTTTGTGTATTTATTATCGTTGTTAGATCTTTTTTATTTATTTATTATTTTATATTTTTAATTTATTGATTTATTTGATCCAATAATTAAATAAATTATTTATTTAGTTTTATCAAGAAAATTTTACCCCTCCCCTATTATTTTATTACCTATTATATTTATTTATAAACCTCTTCTTAAATATTTTATTTATTTAATTTACTTATTTATTTAGTTATTAATAATTTGCCCCTCCCTAATTCCTTCTTAGGTCCCATAGTTTATTTTATTTTAATTAACTTATTGATTTTTTAACAATTAATTAAGTAATTATTTATATTTTAAAATAAAATATTTTTCCCTCCCTATTACTCATTTTAATTACTTAATAATTTATTAACTCTTTAATAAAAAATGGTTTAATTAATAAAAAATTAAATTATTTAATTATAAAAATTTTAACTAACTTTCTAACGGCTAGTTCTCAAAGGCTAATTCCAGGCAATGATGCACCTCCACTATTTATTCATTGAGATTGATTAATCTCTCCACTTTGTCCTGAGGATGAGCCACATTAGCTGGTTTGAAAGGTCGACCTAATCCTAATGATGTGATTTTTCTGAAAGTACTTTTATCTATTATATTTCAAACAATAAAAAAGTTTATTTTGTTCTCAAGTTAGGACAACTTACCCAAAAATTGCCTTAAAATTCCACTTTGTGTTGTAGTGCAACTTTTTGTCTCTAGCGAGACAAAAATGAAACTATCTCTAGAAAGACACAAATGCTTGTGTTATATATTTTTTTATAGAGACAATATTTTAAGACAATTTAATTTTAAGACGATTTAATTTGAGACACCCATTTAAAGACAATATTTAAGACAATACAGAAGTTTTCTTTTGTCTCAAGTTAAGACAACTTATCCAAAAAATTTCTTAAATATTGTCTTAAAACCCACCTTTATATTGTAGCGTAAGATGAAATCATAATGAGTTATACTAAGAAAATGATGTAGATGAAGTATTTATATGGTTAGTTTTGCCCAAAAAGTTTGTCCATTTTATTTGCGAGCCATTTATTCCTCAATTCTTTGATATAGACGAAAAAACTATAGTTATGATTGATCTGTTGGATGCTTGTTTTTTTTATTTATAAACGAAGGAAGGGAGAACGTTTATCCATGGATAAATTTAACAAAAAAATTAATGTTGAATTTATTTATTTTTAAATCTGGTTATATGCATAGCCTATAAATTTAACATGGGGAGAGAAGGATCAGATTTTTTCATGTACAAATTTTAAAGTGTAAAATACAATATATTATTTTCGAATGTTACATATAATATATAAAACCAAAAAAAAAATTAATCATAAAAACTTAATTATTTTTATGATATATACTTAATTTTTAAAAAATAATATATACATAGTTTTTTTAAATAATATATATAATGTATACAAAACTGACATTTAAATATTTTACATAAAATGTATATGAAACAAATTAAAATGATTTTTTATAATTAACATATTTTTAAGTATATGTCAATATTAACCATAATCAAATTATAAGATTTAAAAATCTCAACTATAACCAATTATAAGATTTAAATATCTTACTCACACATTTTTTATACTTCTAACTACTTTACAACATATCATATTAATATTAACAATAACCAAATTATGTATCAAATCTTTAGGTAAAATCACATTCTAGTAAATTGTGTCGATGCATTTCAAACCAGCTAGTGTGTTTTATCATCAAGACAGATAAGATGTGGTTCTGTGATCTTGTCCTCATAATGAATCACACTAGCTTGTTCGAAAGTCGACACATTTACTTGAATGTGATTTTCACTGAAAAATTTAATACATAATTTATGAAACGAGAAAAACTTACCCACCTTATCATACTCGTTGTAAAATGGAACTTTTTGCTGTACACCCAAACACAAATAAATTCTTTATGAAATATTTATTGAAGTTAAGCGTTCATAGCATTACAATTCCATGTCTCGAGTTATTTTGCATTCTTAGATGAAATTAAATGGCAGATATCCGTTATTCGAGTGTCCGATTCAAATTGGGAACGTGATTTCTTTTTCCCTATGACCGTAAAGTAGGAAAACGATGCTCAATTCACGGCTCTGCAGTTCTTTCGAATCTGTCCCTTGTTGCCAGTTAATACCCCAATGTTCCCCATTTTTATGATGGCGGCGACAAAGCTCCACTAAACGCATTTCCATTGGTGGCAAAGCTCGTTACCATGTTCTTGGTTGTTTTGTCAGAGGCAAGTTCCTCATCAATTTGAAGAATTCCACGCTTTAATTGCAGTTGTTTGTAGTAGCTGTTGTCGAAAATAAACGAAGTGTTTTGGTCCAGAAATACGTTGGGATCCTGTGTTGAAGACGACGTCGGAGATGGGCAGACTTTCTTCAACTTCACTACTAGGGTTGGATCCATGGAAGGATCCGCAGTGCCGCTTCCTTGGAAACTGTAGAGTCGATCGCTAAAGAAACTGCAGAGCGCGTTCCCAACGGTATGAGCGCCTGGAGTTGACAAAATTCACTTAATTAAAAATAGTGTTGTCTACCTAGGCCCAATAAAAATCCTGGGTACCCGGACTACTTCACTTAATTATTAAAAATCGGTGTTGTCTATCCCAATAAAAATCCTTGGTAGCAGGTCAAAAATTTATTAATTATTAAATATTGGTGTTGTCTACCCAAAAAAACCTAATTGGTTTTTTGTAAGCAAAAAATCCCTAAAGTTTGATAGTTGTAAAGCAAATTTTCATCTTGAAAAAAAAATCATAACTGAATTCCTCTATTTTTTTGGGGAATGTGTCACCTGAGCTAATCATGAAAATAGCTTAAAAAGAATTGAAAGATAAACATTAGTATAATTAATAATGCTTACCGAGTAGAGTGACCATTTCTGAGATGGTCAAACCCTTGGCAGAGAATGCTGCAGCTGCATCAGAAACGAGTGAACTAGGACCGGGTAAATTCACATCGTTTATTGAAGATATGGTTCCATCTCTTCTTCCCGTTGGTAGACTGTATTGTGGCCCTCCTGCCTGTGAAAGTTTCAACCAAGTTCAGAATGCTTATGTTATTGTATCAAGTAAAGCTAAGTTTAGAGTTATAATTATTGCTTCATATGTGAAACAATTATAGTAATTTGAAATAAATAAGGGTTTAAAGTTGGATGGAATAATAATTTTTTCAAAGTAGAAAGTTATTATTAGGATGGGTAGTCTTACTGTTGGATGAAAGAATGAGGTGCTCACAAGCTAGATGCTACCACTAAGATGGTGAAAGTTTCGACACCTTTTGGAATAGTTTAATTTCCCAAAAGTAACTTCCATTCTCAACTCTTCTCTACAAGTTTTGAACCTATAACCTAGTGATGACTAAACCCCACATATACAACTCAAAGAAATTTGAATATTTATTGAAAAATGATATTAGTAGATTTATTATTGAGCTGAGAGGCGCATTCTAGAACACAGTATGAGAGGCTTTGTAAGTTTATCTGTCAGTAAATTCCCTCTAAAATAAAATAAAATAAAATAAAAGTTTATTTAGTCCTATATATACAGGCTATTTAGCATTCACAAATACTATTCAAACAAGAAATTTTGCACTTTCAAGAAATGAAAAAATAAATTAGTACTTAAAATGGATCAATAAAAATGTATATCAATTATAATCATAAATTAAAAAATTATAATCATAAATTAAAAAATAGATCAATAAAAATGTATATCAATTATAATTGATAAATAATGATATTAATCTAAATATTATCAATTCTAATCCTAAAATAATTTATTAATAATGATATTAATCCAAATATTAAAAAACTTTGATTTCAGAATTAGATGGCTTATATTAAAAACATATTCTGAAATTACTAAATCTAAACCATTCATAGCTTTTTATTACCACACTTATCTGCTTAATTATAGCAGTGTGTTAACTGAACACAAACACTTTATAATCGTTAGATTTATGAAAGTTTAAACTGTAAATAAGAGTAGCTGCTTTAGATGGAAAATTTGAAGGAAATTTATACCAGGGCAACACCGTCTCTGGTAGCAAGCGCAATTATATCAGCACAAGAGACAACACCCGGGCATTTTTTTTCGACCGCCGCTTTTGCTGCATCGATTATATTAAATCCTCTCAGCGATAGATTTGGGAATGCCGCTTTCTCTGGTACCATATTGCCTACCGGATCAATCAGAACTGATGCGTCGCAGCCCTTTAATTAACAGCGTAAATCAATGTTATTCATTAGCAAAGCCATTGAATCTCTGTAAAACTTCTATTTTAATGGGTGACTTAATATGTTTGAATGAATGATAATGGGTAACTTAATATGTTTAAATGAAAGATGCAGACCATGATTATCATCTTACCCTTACAAAACAGTCATGAAAATGCATGCGAAGGAGTCCAGCAGGTATAGACTTGTCTGCCTTAAAGAAACTTGTGACCACTCCCCGCACGATGGATTCTGCTTGCGTACACTTGGTGTTGTAAAATCCCACCTGGAGGCCGGATTCTGCCATTATGGGTTGCAGAAAAGCGAAGAGGACAAGGAATTTTACGAGTCTGAGAGCCATTAAAATCAAATGTTTCGACGTCATTGCCGTGCTAAAAGTGTCCCTGAGCGAATAACAATATGGAAATGCTCACCACTCTGAGATCGCAATGCTTAGAACGCTTTTTATAGCAATGCAGACAATGGAGGTGACATGGGATTCGAGCATGTGTTGTTTATCTATAGCAGGTGCATACGAATATATAACAACTCCCGGATTCTTTTGCACAACTGTATTGGGGTCCGCCGTCTTCATTATTTTGATGTGATTGTGACGAGGTCAGATCGAAAGAAACTTGAGGTTGCTTCAACACCAAGAGATAAGCTTTTCACTTTAAGCTTTTCATAGACGTGTTTGAGCTACGCATGATTTTCTTGATAGCCTTTCAAAATAAATTATTTTAATTTAAACATAGTTGGTTTGAGGAATTATGGAATTTTTAATTCTCATCGTGGTGATCTTACTTACAGGTTGGAGGAATCTCAGTGCATTTTTATGAAATCTTTAATTCTCACTCTTAGGATTCTAGTTACAGATTTACAAAGTTTACTAATACTCAGAAATTTTGTGTAACTACAAACCTTTTCACAACTTAATTTTTAAAAATTTCATCACCTATCGACTGTATTGGATTCCCTATTCATTATGTTTGGTAGGCCGCTTCAATATGCCAACATTGTGATCTGATATTTGTTGGTTATGTTTTAAGTGGTTGATACAATGTCATGTTATCTCTCACATTCATTTTTAAATTTAATGAGTGTGGGCTACTTTACATTTTTTCAAGTCATAATTTTTTCTTATATTTGATTTATAAATTTTAAGTAAAAATAGGTTGAGAAGTTAAGATGGGATGTTAACCTTTTCTATAGTCATGTTAGATTAAATTTAATGAGTGTAGGCTACTTTGCATTTTTTCTAGTCATAAATTCCTAGTATATTTTATTTATAAATTTAGGTCAAGTAGTGAAGATGAGATGTTAGCTTTCTCTCAAGCCATGTGATTCCCCGAAATGACATGTTAAGTGTATTGTGATGAGGCTAGAGGAATAGACAGGTTACAGTGAGGTAAATATATTTTTAGTGTTATAATACAGTGAGGTAAATATATTTTCAGTGGATATCAACACCAAATTCCATCCTTGAGCATAAAACATATCAGGGAATTATGTAATTTTATTGCACATGTTATCTCAAAGCCTTTACATTTTTAAAGTACTTCAAACAGTCAGGCTCACAACAAACAACTTATACATATGTTTTAGCTGCATACAAGAAAAATTTGCAATTAATAAACAAAGTACAAACCAAAAAATTGTTAAAATTATCAATAAAATACTTTAGTAAATCTTTGAAAGTGGTTGAAGTGACGCTTTATCCTCTCCACACATGTTTGGCTTTCATGAATCACATGTAGCTTTTGATATATTTCTTCAATTGTTGACTCACAAAATTCAAAACACGTATTTTTTTTGCACATGTTCTTTCAAAGACTTTACATTTTTAATGTACTTCAAACAACCCCAACAAGCAAACAACCATTACATTTGTTGTAGCTGCAGACAAGAAACACTTGCAATTAATAAACAGATTCAAGTATTTTAGCTTAAACTACAAAAATCAATCAAACTTCACAACAAACATGGTTAAAATTTTGTTGCACATGTTCTCTCAAAGCCTTTACATTTGTAGAGTACTTCAAACAACCAAGCTCACAACAAACAACCAATACATATGTTGTAGCTGAATATAAGGAAAATTTTCAATTAATAAACAGATTACAAACCAAAAAAATGTTAAAATTATCAATAAAATAATTTAGTAAATCTTTGAAAGTGGTTGAAGTGACACTTTATCCTCTCCACATGAGTTTGGCTATCATTAATTGCATGTACCTTTTGATCTGTTTCTTCAATTGTTGACTCACAAAATTCACATGTATTTCTGTTGCACATGTTCTCTCAAAAGCTTTGCATTGGTAAAGTACTTCAAGCCTTATATATAATATGGTAACTGGGTGACCTTTATGGGAAGATGTAAGGACTTAAAATACATGTAATTTTTTGGCTAGTTTTCATTTTTGAAGAAAAGGGTAGAAACAGACTCCCTTTTACATGCAAGTGCGGAATGCACATAAAAATGTAATTTCAATTCAAAGTAGGATAGAAATCACACATTTTTTCTTGGGAAAATAAAGAAGTCCAATTTATTTTAAAAGCACGAATCCCAAATACATCATCTTTATCTACAGGTAGCATTGAAGAAGTTGTTGGAAGGTTAAAAATGTAGTTGTCCATCTCATGCCATGGGCTAGATATAAGAGTTACTAACAAAATGAAAATAAATTTCTATCTACATTTGTTGATTGTTTTCTCACCAATGAAACATGCTGATTAAAGGATTATGAATCTCATATACTTTCTTTGGAATATTTCCAGGTTTGAAGAGTTCAGAATTCGTTGGATGAGGAAGATGCAAGATTATGCAGCCTATCAAACCATGATTCCAGAATTGCAACTTGACTGGACAAATAATTTAACAACCGAAGAAAGAGAGAGAATGAACCAGGAGTACATAAAGTGGGTTGGGGCATACCCTAATAAACAATAGGGTGATCCTGAATCTTTCTACTGCAGGTAGATAACTATCTTATTTAATTCCAAATGGTCCCTCAGATATTTTAAAATGTGCTCCCTTGAATCTCATGTGGTAGTGTATTCTCAAAAGATATGGTAATCTAAGAAGCAACCATTAGCAGATCTTCTTAAGGAATACAATTCGATGAAAGAGAACCCTTGGGTGTCTAGTTATGTTCCCTACATTCATTATTTTCTATTTTTTATTAATGGATCTAGGAGGTATCTCTATCTGATAATTATATAGCTACTCATGTGTTCATCGAACACTGATCCAAAGGCCATAAACACATTTTTACAGCTCCTCTTCTTCTTGATGGATCAGAGTAGCAAATTTTTTGGAAAAATGGGAGTTGAAGACCACACATTTGGTAAAAAAAATCCCATTATCTTTTTCTATCAGGTATCCAATAAATTTGTTTACAATACATGAAAAAAATAGAATAAAGGCCATCCTTACTTGGTTAAATTTGGAGGCTACATGGAGAGGACATCTTACCATTCACTACAACCTGACATATAACATCCTAGAAAAAAAATACCAATTTCATTTTCTCACACATTTATCACCAAATTCTATCAATTTCATGCCAAACTCATTTGGACCCCATATGGGCCCATATTTAGTTCTTATCTCACAGTTTTACACCAGCATTATGTAACTTCAAAACACTTTTCGACAGGAAAGAAGAAAATTTTTGGACATGAATTAGCACACTACGAAGGTGATCAGGTGATGATGTCCTAAGTGAAGAAAATGTTCGAAATTTAAACTACTCAAAATTGGTTGAAACGAGAATGATAGGATAGGCCTCGTCGATACGATCCTGATGTCATGCACGACACTCAAATCCGACACTGTATGTGAAAGTTATTCAAGTTTGAAAATTTACAATTTCATGCAAAAGTCAATTTCGACTATTTTTAGCATTCCAGAGCCATTGGGATAGGTTCGAGAGGCAATAGAGGTGTTCTACAACCATTTTAGCTTTAGAGAAGCTTGGAGAGCCATAAGGGCCATTGGGGAAATGGAGTTGTATTGAGTTGTACCTCTCTGTTTGAGGTGAACCAAAAACCTATTTCAGTTATTTTCAACCTTCTGAACCTAATGGAAGAGGTTTTAGAACTGTTTGAAGAATTCTATAGCCGAAAAATCTTCAGAGGAGTTCAAAGAGCCATCACGGCCTTGTTGAAGAAGTCAATGTTTATGGTAATTTTTCACTGTTTAGTGAATATGGAAAGACATTTTTAGCATTTCCATGTCTTTTGAATCTGTATTTACATTCATAATTTCCTATTGAGGCACTTTTAAACTTGTATTAGCATTTTGGAGCATTTTAATACAAGAGGACAAGCCAATTTGGGAGGCTTGGTCCAGCAGACGTAGCCCAGGAGGGGTGAATTGCTCACCAAACATCTGTGTTATGTTATGTTGAAGTTTATCTATTGTGTTTTGCTGTTATGATATGATAACAGTAAAATTAAATAACTTACCCTCACACATAAAGTCATAAACAGTTACCAAAAACAATTTGTTTAATCAACTAGATATAGAGAATTTTGCACACATAAATGGAAATGGATACCTTGCACACATTTTCAAGTACTTCCATTTTCAGATCAGATGGTATCAAAGCTCGGGATTAGAGCCTTAGAAGCTAGAGTTTTTACTCAGCATTTGTTTTGTGCAAATATTAAGTCATTTTTTTGCAAGTTTTGATGCTTACTAGGCTAAAAGTCAAGAGAGGTGAAGGAAACTTGGTTAGTGCACAAATTAATCCACAACCAAAAAGGGTCAAAGAACCACCTCCAAGAGCCCTAGAAGAAGCTTCAAGCATGTCTTCAAGAGAAGGAGAAGCTCTTGAAGAGATGGATCCAAATGAATAAGAATGAGTATTCCAGAAAGCTTTCTTGGATATGACTGAAATGGTAAGGATCATCTATTAAGAAAGAAATGATAGGATTGCTGGAGAAGGGTATAATAACAAAAAAGAAGGAGAGGGTTCCTTAGGAGGAAAGAAGAGGAATGATCATTCTAAGAAAGGACATGGAGGAAATGGTGATCCACCATCTCCATCTTCATCCTCTTCCTCAACATTGTCTTTCTCGACTTTGGTAAATCAGTCTCATAAGTCGAAAACCACTGGTGAAAATCCCTTTTTAAAGCTTGATGTAAAAATTGAATTACCTATGTTTAACGGTGAAGTCAATGTAGAGAAACTTGAAAATTGGATAAGACAGTTGGAAGTTTATTTAAGGATTCAAAACTTACATGATGACGACGCCAAGATTCAATTAGCCTCATTAAGGATGGAAGGAGTAGCATTGATATGGTGGGAATCCAAGACCAAAGATGAAATTCGAAAACATGGTAAGCTTACTTTATCATCGATTGAATATATTTCTGCAATTAGGAAGAAATTTTATCCTCTTTCTCATCTACAAAAGGCTATAATGAATTGGCAAAACTTTAGACAACTTAAGGGACAAAATTTGCAAGACTATACCCAAGAATTTAGGAGAAGAGCACTCTTATTAGAGGTAGACTTACAAAGTTAAGATACTTTGTTGAAATATATAGGTGGTTTTCATAATTAACTTATACATATTATCCTTATGTTCAATCCTACTAGTCTAAACGAAGTTTGTGTACAAGCTACACATTTAGAGGCTAGAGGGAAAAACACTTTTGATGTGAATGAGGGTAGTGATTTTAAGGGCAAAGAAAGAAAAAGGATTGCAAACTCTAGAAAGGAAAAGGGGAAATTATTTTTTAAGAACTGTTCAAAACCAAGCCATGTTGAAGACCACTGTTGGAAGCTTCATCCGGAGTTGAAATGAGAGAAATATAAAAACAAAGACAAAACCAAAGAAAAGGGGAAAACTGTTGCAAATTTTGAACAGGACTTAGGGTCTGAATCAGGTGATGAGACTAAAAGTATCACCATGGTATTAAATAACATAAAGGGGAAAGAGGATGTACAAGAAACAAATCTCAGTTCTAACACATTAAACTGTCACAAAGAAACTCAAAATGAAAAGACGAGGATAGAGCTATTTCATGTGAGGATAATCTCAAACCACACAAAGATAGACACACTTTTTTATAGTGGGTCTTAAGCTAATCTCATCTCAGAAGACTTGGTCAAACAGCTGAAACTTGAGACAATTCCACATCGAGATCCTTATCCACCTGGGTGGATATGTAAGGATGCAAAATTACAAGTCTCAAGAAAGTGCATCTTGTGCTTCGCCATAACAACTCATTATGTTGATTGGGTTGAACTGGATGTAGTACCACTTTAAATTACAGGTTTTGTGTTGGGTAGTCCATATTTATATGACAGAAAGGAAATCTTCCATCGCTATGAGAATAAGTATCACTTGTTCAAGGATGGAAAAGAGTACATTGTGAGAGCACATAAGAGGAAGCTAGAATCTTCTTTAGTCCATGCAGGGCAATTGAAAAGGCTAGTTAATGCAAGTCAAAATATGACTTTGTTGATGGTTAAACAACAAGATTTTGTACATTTTCCTTTTCATGATATTGTTGATATAAATGATGATATTTTTCAGTCTGATAATAGTTCGTCTTTGAAAGAAGATGACAATATGTTGCACAAGGTGCCTTTGGTGTCGATCGATGCAGAGAACGAAGTATCGGTGCAAAGCGGTGCAAGATTCCATGAGATGGAAAGGCATGCAAGCAAAGAGAGCACACAGTTCAACAAGGGTCATTATTGGTTTCAGAATTGTAGATTGCTATGGCGAGAAAACTTGGTTGGTAATCGGCACAAGTATAGAGCTCATTCAGTGAAAATTCGCTATGTGAAAAATTGGCAAGGTGAAACTTATGTTCAGTCTTCTTTGAATTTTGACCATTGTAGAAACAATATGTTTTCTGCAAATTATAGTTGTTGTTCTGCAAATTTCAAGAATTTACATCGTGACTCAGTCAATGTTAACAACGGTCGGTCAGTGAGTTCAAGGAACAATTTATCGTTTTATGAGAGGCTCAATTTGATGAAGTCAGGAAGATTTCAGTGGTTCAAAGTTGGAAGAGTGGAGAATCATTCTCCTCATCTTCATTTTCTGTAATTAGAGAGCTTTTGTGGGTCCAAAAGCTTCCCATTTGGGAGATGTGATCAGGTGATCATGTCCTAAGTGAAGAAACTGCTCAAAATTGGAACTACTCACAATTGGTTGAAACCAGAACAACAGGATAGGTCTCGTTGATACGATCATGATGCCGTAAACGACATTCAAATCCGACACTATATGTGAAAGTTATTCAAGTTTGAAAATTCACAATTTCATGCAAAAGTAAATTTCAAATATTTTCAGCATTCCAGAGCCATTGGAATAGGGTCCATAGGTAGTAGAGGTGTTGTATAATTATTTTAGCTTCAAGGAAGCTTGGAGAGCCACTAGGGCCATTGGGGAAATGGAGCTGTATTGAGTTGTACCTCTCTATTTGAGGTGAACCAAAAACCATTTTTAGCTATTTTCAACCTTCTAAACCTAATGGAAGAGGTTTTAGAACTATTTTAAGACTTGTACAGCCCAAAAATCTTCATAGGATTTCAAAGATCCATCAGGGCCTTGTTGAAGAAGTCACTGTTTATGGTAAATTTTCACTGTTTAGTGAATATGGAAAGGAATTTTTTGCATTTCCATGTCTTCTGAATCTGTATTTACATTTATATTTGCCTATTGAGGCACTTTTAAACTTGTATTAGCATTTTGGATCATTTTAATACAAGACGACAAGCCAATTTGGGAGGCTTGGTTTAGCAGACGTGGCCGAGGAGGGGGTGAAATGCTCACCAAATATCTGTGTCATATTATGTTGAAGTTTATCTGCTGTGTTTTGCTGTTATGGTATGATAAATAGTAAAATTAAATAACTTACCCTCACACATAAACTCATTAAAAGTTACCAAAAACAATTTGTTTAATCAATTAGACAAGGAGAATTTTTCACACATTTAATTAAACGGAAAAAGATACCTTGCACACATTTTCAAGTACTTTCATTTTCATATCAGAAGGTCATTTCCAACTTTCTTGAGCTATGTTTGAAAGGTCAAGTCACCACCTTCACCATAAAATAGTGAAGGTGGAGGGCAACCTTCGCCTTGACCAAAACTTGGGTGAAAGATTCTTAACAAATTTGTGCTTGTTATCTTTGATGATATACACATGTACACTGAAATAAACTCAATCGAAGCATGTTAAGCACATGGTGGATATTTTCATAAAAAAAATCTATATAATATCAAAAGGTCATGTAAATGTTAAACCACACCCCAAAACTTCTCTAATTGCAAGGATTCCAAGATTTAATGGGATATTACCAAATTTTTCTAAAAATGTATTCCCATATTACAACACCTTTTTTTGAGATACCCAAGAAGGACTCTTTTTGATGGAATTAGAAAGCATAACAATATTTTCATCCTATGGAAAAAAGTAATGTCCTCCACTCTAGCATTGCCTATTCCATACTTATTTAAATAAATTATAATTGCATAGGATGCATTCTGATTCAGAATAAACACAGTAGTAATGCAAGATGAATGTGGAGGAAAATGCTTTGTCAATGGAACATGTATTGCTGGAAAAAGGCTGTACGATTTTGGAAGAGGTTAGAGGAGGCATAGCTGCCACCTTTATAATCACCTTCAATTTATTTTATTTTTCATTCTGGTTAAGGTCACTATGCACGTATTTTTTATTCCATTGTGAATTAGATGTAGGGCTTGCTAAATTTCTTTTTCTTGACTTTTTTTTTCTTATATAGAATATGTTAACTGGGTGAACTTTATGGGAATATGTAAGGACTTAAAAGACATGTAATTTTGGGCTAGTTTTATTTTTTGAAGAAAAGGGTAGAAACACAGTCCCTTTTACATGCAAGTGCAGAATGCACATAAAAAATGTAATTTCAATTCAAAGTAGGATAGAAGTCACACATTTTTTATTGGAAAATAAATAATTCCAATTTATTTTAAAAACAGGAATCCCAAATGCATCATATTTATACACTGATAGCATTAAAGAAGTTGTTGGAAGGTTAAAAATGTTGTTGACCATCTCATGCCATGGGCTAGATATAAGAGTTACTAAAAAAATGAAAATAAATTGCTATCTAGATTTGTTGATTATTTTCTCACCAATGAAACATGTTGATTAACGGATTATGAATATCATATACTTGCTTTGGAATATTTCCAGGTTTGGAGAGTTCATAATTCCTCAGATGAGGAAGATGCAAGAGTATGTAGCCTATCAAACCATGATTCTGGAATTCCAACATGACTGGACAAATAATTTAACAACCAAAGAAAGAGAGAGAATGAATGTCTATGGAAAATACTATCATATGGAATATTTTTCAAGTTAATGTCCTTTATACTGCAAATTTTACATTCATAATATCGTATTAATTTACACAGTTACGATTGGAATGTCGAGAGGTTTCTAAAGGAATATCCAATTGACAATTTGTTTTTTGATGTCACAGCAAGCAGGGGAAAGGAGATGCCTTAATTTAGAGCTTTTACATCCAAGTGTCAAACTACTTGTGTCCTTACCTGTTGTTGGGAGAAAGTTTGTTTCTCTTCCACAGGGTTAAAATGATAAGGTGAGGTTGTGCATATATCAAATTTGTTGCCACGTTTGAGGTCATACATGGAAAACATATTTTAAAATTATTGTTAATGGTGTTAGTAGCTACTCATACACTCTAACAAGTATCTGATATAACTAGTCCCCAGTTACTTTACCTTTGAATGTGGAGCTTAGTTTTTCTCTCGATATAATTTGTTGGCTTCTAGGAATTGGATTCCTTTTCCCCTAGAATAGTCCGTTGACTATTGAATGTTTTTTATATTGAAGCTATATTTCAAGTTAGTATCGAATTTACAAAGTCTTGTATTATTGTTTTTTAGTTTCTTGTTATAATCTTGTGTAAGAAATACTTTGCTCCACCCATTAGATTTCTATTGACCAGTTTTATTGTTGAAGTGTCACTACTTCTTAAAGATAACTAGAGGAAATGATACAAATACAAAAGTAGAGCATGATACCTTCTTAGTAGAAATTTCTAGCTTTGTTGTGCTTGATTATGTTGGATAAAATCAAAATTGCAATGTACCATAAGCATGAGAATTCAAAATAATGGGATAGAAAGGTATGCTTCTATTTGCATTTATTACTTTAGTTGAAGATAACATTTCATCAACAAATATTGTACACTAAGAACACAGTAGGTACACAATTTATTCTATGGTGACATTTTATTTGCTTTTCTTATACATGTGATTTGGCTATATAGTGGACACTATTGCCAAATGAAGAATACATGTTCGAGTTTCTTTCTTTTATGAGGAAAAGTGGCATTAACAATATTTATTTTGTTGAGGTATATATCGTATAAATCCTTTATAGCATACTTTAGTTTATATTCAAGTGTTCATCGATTTTCATGTCTTATGCTTTGCATTGTACATTCCTTCTCCAGAAAAGGAACTCGATATTGATGGTAAGAAGCAAGAGATGAAGAAAGAGGAGAACAGTAACACTAGAGTGAAAAAATGCAAATTAAAGAGAGAGAGAGAGAAGAAAACTGGTCTAGTGGTACTTGTAGAGCCAATATCCCACATAAGACACACACATAGAGATTGATGGCCAAACTTTCAGAGTTGGTGAATTCACCAACAATGTCTTGGCAACGGAATGATACTTTTTTGAAGTGATGAAACAATATTTCATGTGTAAATTGTACTCCAACCAGTATTAAGTTGGAAACTCATATTGTAATACTTGACATTTTATGTAATATAATTTAAGTGTTATTTATAGTTGCACTTGATATTACTTAGTATTTTAATTAACACATGTAACTTTGTGTTTTCATATTAGATGAACATGTACATTGCATGACATTATTTTTTTAATTTAATTGCAAAATAATACTAATTAATTTATGTTGATTAATAATGAAGACATAAAATCAATCTAAAATTACTAAATTAGAAGTTTATGTTTATCAATGATCAACACAAATAAAATGAATATACGATTAAATTAGTAGCTTATTACAATTGTTAATGAAAGTAAATGAAATGAATATAAACTACTAAAGTAGTCATTTATATAATGAATATGAAACTACCAAAAAAAGATAAATGAATACTGCAAATTATAAATTTGTGATTCCATATAGTGAATAAATTTAGCACATATATATGACTATTAGTAGCTAATTTACAGTATCTTATAACATGAATAAAATTTATTCATATCTCTTTGGTCATTAATTGGTTTCAAGGAATGACTAAAATTTGCATATATATGACTATTAGTAGCTAATTACAATATCTTATAACACGACCAACATTTTAGTCATATTTCTTTTGTCATTAATTGGTTTTCTTGGGTGATCATTTAGTAATATATTTTGTTGTATATTTGGTCATTAATTGAGACAATTCATGGCCAAGTCAATAATTAAATCAATGACTAAATCAATGATCAAATTAGTGACCAAATATACTACTAGACAAAAAAAATTAAGACAACAAATTAATGACTAAGCTAAAAATGACTAAAAGTTGGCCGCGTTATAAGATACTGTAAATTAGCTACTATTGATCACCGACCAAAAAATATTCATTTATATGCAAATTTTAGTCATTTTTTTAGTAACTAATTAGTCATTTTCTACTAGTGTTAATACATGTCAAACTTTCAATTGTGGACCAAGATAATTCTCACTCTAAATAGCTTTAACCATTTTTCAATGTTATGACTAATTAAAGTATTCATATTAATGATTTTGCAATGCTATTACTAATTGAAAGGAGTCATATTTTAGGTGTTGTATGAGGAAGCCAGTCAAGTTGTGAATGAAGCTGTTAGAAGCATTTGGATTGTTGCCTCCTTTTCTGCAGAGGACAAAGTGATGAGCCTCTACAATGAAAATTTGTCTTGGCCTTTGAAAAGAGGAGATTGAAAAGGAATTATACGTGGGCCTAGTCTTGGGAAGGGAAATTCTCTAATGTATGTAGTATATGCACTCATCTTTTGGGTAGGGTCTCGAGTGGTTGAACAAGGAGAAACAACTTTTTCGGATGTTTTTAAGGTAAATACTACTTAAACATAGTTTTCTTATTTAAGAAATTGATGAATGAGAATTCAATTATTTATTATGCCATATTGGAAAAACTAGATTTACTAGTTCTTTAAAAATTTGTGAAAATATTTGAAACCTAATTGAATAACTTGCAGTTAAATTCTCTGAGAAATGGATTTTCTATTGAGTTTCAAATACTTCAATTGGGTTTCAAATGCTTTGTGTATCTTAGTCTCATTCCACTTATTAGCACATAGAGTGTTTGCTACAGGTGTTTTTGGCTCTCGCAATGGCTTCCTTGGAAGTTTCTCAGTCAATAGGCATGGCCCCTAATATTTCAAAACTCAAGTCATTAGTCAATTCAGTGTTTAAAATTCTTGATCGAAAATCCAAAATTGATGCAAGTGATGTCTTAGGGACTACATTAGAAAATTTAAAGGGTGACATTGAGTTTTAGCATGTTAATTTTAAATATCCTAGTCACCTAGATATAAAAAATTTCAAGGACTCAAGCATCATCATCATATTTTACAATTATTGTTGTCTTTCTATCTCTACTCTTTCCCACCTACAGATTTGTAGCACTAATTGTTTTTTCTAGCCCCATATTGAACTACTACTTGTAGTGTTATCAGATCAATTTTCTGTTGGGTATATACAAGTTTATTGTAAAGTTCAATCTAAAGAATGCTCAAGTAAGTTGTCAGTTTGCTATAAATTTTGAATCAGTATATCCAATCCTGTAAGGTTGGCAGTAAGGTTGTTCCATTTTACAGTACATGATTAACTTTAATGGTACCAATAATTTTATATCTTTTATGTGGCCCTAGGTGCCATCTATTTCCACAAGCAGTGAGTCCCCACTAGAGAGGCCAGGCGAACCTAAGTGTCTTATAAGTTAAACGAAGATTTTTTATTTTTTATTTTCTCTTCACTGACATCCTTCTGATATTGTTGTAATTTAGCTTTTGTTTATAATAATTATTTGTTTCTTTTGATGTTTAATTTAGATTTTTGTTGGGTTTTTGATTTCCATATTATTGAATCAGTACTATATGAAAACTAGAATCTACAAATTTGGTTCAAAATTCAAGTTTCATCATCCAAAAGATAGCTTGGAAACAGTAAAATCAGAGGAGAATGTTGATGGAAGTGAGGTACTCAAGTTAGTCCCTGTTTTCATCAATTATTTTTTCTCTTCAATTTAATATTATATGTAATCAGTCCTTAAATTTATATGATCTTTCCTTGGAGGTCAAACCTGCTGATGTTTCACTACTAGAGAGGCCTGGCAAGCCCAAGTGAGCTGTAAGATACTCAGTGATGAGTTTTATGTTTTCATCTTCTACAATTGTTTCTAATCGGATTATATTTTTTTATTTTGGAACTATTGGTTTACTGAATTTCTTGTTGTGGATTTAATGTTTTTTCAAGAGAGGTATTTGCAAGTATGGTGCCAAGTGAAAGTTTGATCTTTAAAAATATCATATCACAAAGGGGATGGGGATGCTATTGTAACTGTAGGAACATAGGAACAAGTAGTTTATGGTGTTGTAAATGGGAAAGAAATGGTCACACCTATACAACTTGCTATCATTCACAATTCCAAGGGCTTACCAATTAGACATGTGAATATTTTTTTGGATTTATCTATTGCTTAATGTATGGATAAAGGAGTCAGTCATCAGTAATTGTGAATTAAATTTATCATTTCAAAGTCACCCTGAGTTACTGTGTTATATGGTTATTAGTCTTTTCTGGATCTCTCCAAGGATGAAAAGCTATGTTGGATTTCCCTTATGTGTTTTTCTTGATGTAATTCATTGGAATATGGTTGGTTTCATTGCCTTTTGTGTCTATACTCGTGGTTTTGTACTGAGATTGCTTGGGCTTGCTGTCAGTGTTTTTCACTTCTGAGAATGCTTTGGTTTTGTTTTTCTCTAATTATTGTGAATCCTATGATTTTGTAAGGTGAGACAGATTTCCCATTTTATGTGAAAACAGGGAATCGGTAATTTTACAATGTGATGCCTTTATTTTATCAAATTATGAAGGGAATTTTAAAATTCTTATTCATGTCATTATATATTTATGAGTAAATGGAGTGATAATATTATTATAGTGTTAGTTTAAAACATGCATACGTTTTATTGAAATCTTATAGGTTGATCTAATGAAAATGAAATCTATGAATAAATATACTCGCTAAAACCTCCATTCACATTAATATCAATATTATCAAATTTAGTATTAAGTGAATGTGATTTTTTCCAACCTTTCCCAATTTTAGGAGTTGGATGTTTTTATTTTAGTAAAGGAATTTAGATACTCGATTCCCAGCCATTTTTCCTCTTTTCTATCTTACTTAAGCGCATTCAACATTAACATGGCAAGAGATTCCTTTTTTGGTTTTCCCTGTAAAAACATTGTAGCATGCTGCATGTATCGTGGAAATATTGTGATGTGAAGTTAAATCATATTGAAGCATATTTGATGAAGAATTTGGATCTCTTTACTTTACGTTTGGTGATTTAACCTAATTTTTTTAGGTAGTTTTGCATGTTGCTTCTTAATTCTAAATTTTTGTGAGTTATATTTGTTGACATTCATATAGCCACCGGAACTTCATAATGACTGAGATTTCGTAGTAGTTCTCTTATAGTTTTCATAATTCATTTATTGTCACTTAGAGATCTATTAGCTTTATAAAAGTTTTCTTTCTTAATGTTTTTAAAGAGATCTTGGAATAACCATTACATATGGTATATTCATGTTCATATGAACATCCTAAAGCTTTTAGAGTTCCTAGTTTCAAGGGACAGATTCCTAGTATTTTATCAATATAGAATTTAAATATGTGCAGTTTGTCAATTTGTTTGATAAAATAGTAATTTCTAAGTGTCTTTCTAGCCCATTATTTTCCTTCTCAATTGGTGCTTCTAAGTGAATTTGTTTGAAATTTTATACAAAATACATGATTAGTAATGTGCTTATTTTTGTTACTCGAGACTACATCAACATTCTAACACAGCTCGGGACTACATCAACATTCTAAAGGATCAAAAAGGTTCTCAACATATGATGTTGTGGCATATCTCAAGGCGGTAAAAGAGAGATATTCAAGGACAATGGAGAGAAATATGATGAGTTCCTTGATGTCATGAAAGCTTTTAAGGTCCATAGGTCCATACTTCTTTTTCTAAAGATTGACATTATCAATCAATAAAACAAGTTATGTTGTTTTTTCTTTTTTATCTATTAAATAGAAATATTAATATTAATGGCAATTCTACAAAGTTGATACAGCTGGTTTACTACATCATATGTATCACCAGTGCCTACTAGGAAGCTCGAGTAGCTCTTTGGGTGGTGGTTGTATTGCTTGTGCTAATTCTAGTTAATTTTCTTTGTATGGCTAGATTAATTTGTTTGTAGATTATTGTTTATTATTAGCTTTTTGTGCAAGTAAAGCTACAAGGGTGTCACAGTGAGCTAACTCCATTGAGTTATTTTTTTATTAAATAAAAAATAGGGGCTTGCATTATTATATATTTTACAAGGATTATTATGTGTTGAACATTTTGTAAAAACCAATGCCTATTATACAATTTGAATAAATGCCATAACAACTCACATAATTCTTTATAGGGTGCTAGCTCAATGGGGTAATTTGATTCTACTGTACCCTAACATGAATTATTCAATGATATTGTAGATTTTTTTATTAGATATTTTTATATTGATTTATTTTAATGGTGAGATATTTTTCTCGATTCATTGTTTTATATTGTCTCTAGAGAGACAATAGTTAGGATTAAAGACATTGTCTCCAAAAAGACAATATGTTTTCAATTCAAACTATTGTATTTTGAGAGACAAAAATGAAATTATCTCATAAGAGACAATAATGTTTGTGTTATATATTGTCTTTATAGAGACGATTTTTTAAAACAATAATTTGAGACACCCGCTTAAAGACAATATTTAAGACATGTTAGATCTAAGACTTTTGTGATCCATAATATAGATAAAAGTACTTTCTGAAAAATCACGTCGTTAGAATTAGGTCAATGTTTCGAACCAGCTAATGTGGTTCATCCTCAGGACAAGGTGGAGAGATTAATCGATCTCAATGAATAAATAGTGGAGATGCATCATTGCCTGGAATTAGCCATTGAGATCTAGCCGTTAAGATTAGCCATTAGAAAGTTAGTTTAAAAAATTATTAATTAAATAATTTAATTTTTTATTAATTAAATAATTTATTTATTTTTTTAAACAAAGGGTTAATAAATTATTAACTAATTAAAATGGGCAATAAGGAGGGGAAAATATTTTAGCTTAAAATATAAATAATTACTTAATTAATTGTTAAAAAATCAATAAGTTAATTAAAATAAAATAAACTAAGGGACCTAAGAAGGAATTAGGGAGGGGAAAATTATTAATAACTAAATAAATAAGTAAATTAAATAAATAAAAAATTTAAGATGGGGTTTATAAATAAATATAATAGGTAATAAAATAATAGGGGAGGGGTAAATTTTTCTTGATAAAACTAAATAAATAATTTATTTAATTATTGGATCAAAAAAATCAATAAATTAAAAATATAAAATAATAAATAAACAAAAAGATCTAATAAAAATAATAAATACACAAAGAGATATAAGAAGGCACTAGGAAGGGGTAAAAAATAAATAAATAAATAAATAATAATAATAATAATAATAATAATAATAAATAAATTAAAAATTAAAAATTAAAATAAATAAATAAATAAATAAAAATTATAAATATAACAAACATTACAAGGTGAGAACCGGGGTCCAACTCTTATTTAATTTCCAACCTTCATCATGGTTGAGATTCTTAGAATGTCATTCAATTTCGACCACTTCCCTTATATTCCTATGGTGAAAGTGGTCTACCTTAGCAACGACCTTAGAGTCTTTAATACAAACATGGTGGCAAGATTTTTCCACATGTTCAACAAGAGCTGATGTATGGGACCGATTATGTCTAATAACTGCAGCATGCTCCCTGATTCTCTGCCTAATGGATCGACCTATTTCTCCTATACAGGGAGTTCCACAAGAACAAGGAATCATATAGACCCCTTTCTTGTGGAACTCCCTAGGAGAAATAGGTCGATCCAATAGGCAGAGAATCAGGGATCATGCTACAGATATTAGACATAATCAGTCCCATACTTCAGCTCTTGCTGAACATGTGGAAAAATCTTGCCACCATGTTTGTATTGAATACTCTAAGGCCGTTGCTAAGGTAGATCACTTTCACCATAGGAAATTAAGGGAAGCGATCGAAATTGAACGAAATTCTAAGAATCTCAACCGCGATGATGGTTGGAAATTAAATAAAAGTTGGGCCCCGGTTCTTACATTGTAATATTTGTTATATTTATAATTTTTTATTATTATTAATTTTTTTTTTCTAAGTAAAAGTATTCTATTAACAGTAAAAATATAGTACATCGGGCGAAAGCCTTAACAGTGCCTAGTGTGGAGGCAATTTAGACAGACAGAACATAGTTTGAGACTGCCCTGCAGGAGGGAAACCAGCCTGTAGCACCACCATTTTAAAAAATCCCACGCAGGGGATCGAAATAGATTGTCACTGACAAAAACTGGACCATTGACAGTAGATAACAGTAAAACTGGACCATGACAAAAACTGGACCATTGTGTATTCTGAAGATTGTCACCGACAAAAGCTGGACCATGACAGTAGATAACAGAAAAACAACATAAAAAGCCCTCTGGAGAGGGCAGAGACATAACGAGAAAAACATAAAAGAGAGCTGAATTACTCATCAGGAGCCACCTCCTCGATCCTGCACCCATAATCTTCCGGTTCGCCACAATCACTGAAGATGTCTGCATCTGAGTGGACCGCTATTTTGGAGGATGGATTATCCACCAAATTTGCCTGACCGTGTCCAGAATCTTCCTGCAGAACCTCCTTGCTCCCGCTGGGCTGACCCCTCGAACCTTGCAGCGCCTCGTCCAGATTCGTGCACCCAACAGGACCCCGCCCTTCAGAAGGATTCTCAACCTGGGGCTCCTCAAGTAAAACTACAGAAATGGCGACAGAGACTCTCGGCCGGTTGAGTGAGCAGTCAAATGAGAAGAGAGCGGTGTGGGATTGTGTTGGCAGCGCATCGGACGAGGGAGAGTCCAGCCTGTGTCCAGAGCGGAGCAGACGGCCATGGAGAAGACAGGGGAGGCTTTCCGAGGGGGAAGAGATTGCTGAGGGCGAGCTGGAAGGGGAAGGCGAACACCTCCTGTCTCTCCTAGAGGACCCGCGCCTGCAACGCATCCTTTACCTTAGCCTAGGCATGCTTGCAGCGGAATTGGAACTGGAATTCTGGAGGGCCGAAGTATTGACAGGGGGAAGCGTCGGAGGAGTGATCAGAAAGAATGTGGTCGACATGGAAGAACCAGAGAGAGAGACGTGAATGCTGTCGTCGAGCTCCAGACAACAAGTGTTGCGGCTTCTTTTGCCAGTGGTGGTGCGATCGTTCGCCTTACCTGCATCAGGATGGCACCACCAGTTCATCGGCGCAGGGGAGAACGGGGCCATGGCTTTTAACAACTCTCCTCTGCAACGAGCAAGCTTCAACATTGAATGACCGATCAAATGAACCTGATATGAAATGTTAACACAGCAGTCGAGACTGCCTCGAGTATCTACCTCCATATCATAATAAGCACCCATATTAAATGCCATTAAGATCGAGCGATGGGTGTTTTAACTATGTTCAGGTGGGATCGTCGGTCTCATGCGGGAAGGTAGGTGGCCTCCCGTCTGGTGGATCTCCGTCCCATCAACACCATAAGCATTATAATTTTATTATTATTATTATTATTATTTTTATTTATTTATTTATTTATTTAGCACTCCTTGGTGCCTTCTTAGATCTCTTTGTGTATTTATTATCATTATTAGATCCTTTTGTTTATTTATTATTTATTATTTTTAATTTATTGATTTATTTGATCCAATAATTAAATAAATTATTTATTTAGTTTTATCAAGAAAATTTTACCCCTCCCCTATTATTTTATTACCTATTATATTTATTTATAAACCCCTTCTTAAATATTTTATTTATTTAATTTACTTATTTATTTAGTTATTAATAATTTTCCCCTCCCTAATTCCTTCTTAGGTCCCATATTTTATTTTATTTTAATTAACTTATTGATTTTTTAACAATTAATTAAGTACTTATTTATATTTTAAAATAAAATATTTTTCGCTCCCTATTACTCATTTTAATTACTTAATAATTTATTAACTCTTTCATTTAAAAAAAATGGTTTAATTAATAAAAAATTAAATTATTTAATTAATAAAAATTTAACTAACTTTCTAATGGCTAGTTCTTAATGGCTAATTCCAGGCAATGATGCACCACCACTATTTATTCATTGAGATTGATTAATCTCTCCACTTTGTCCTGAGGATGAGCCACATTAGCTAGTTGTGAATTTTCCCAAAGTATTTTTATCTATTATATTTAAAACAATAAAAAAAAATATTTTTGTCTCAAGTTAAGACAACTTACCCAAAAATTGCCTTAAAATCCCGCTTTGTGTGTTGCAGTGCAACTTTTTGTCTCTAGAGAGACAAAAATGAAACTGTCTCTAGAAAGGCACAAATGCTTGTGTTATATATATTTTTTATAGAGACAATATTTTAAGACAATTTAATTTTAAGACGATTTAATTTGAGACACCCACTTAAAGACAATATTTAAAACAATACAGAAGTTTTCTTTTGTCTCAAGTTAAGACAAGTTATCCAAAATTTTTCTTAAATATTGTCTTAAAACCGGCCTTTATATTGTAGTATAAGATAAAATCATAATGAATTGTACTAAGAAAATGATGTAGATGAGGTATTTATATGGTTAGTTTCGCCGAAAAAGTTCGTCCATTTTATTTACGAGCCATTTATTCCTCAATTCTTTGATATAGACGAAAAACAATAGTTATGATTGATCTGTTGGATGCTTGTTTTTTTTATTTATAAACGAAGGAAGGGTGAACGTTTATCCATTGATAAATTTAACAAAAAATTTAATGTTGAATATTTTTTTTTAAAATCTGGTTATGGGCATAGCCTATAAATTTAATATGAGGAGAGAAGGATCAGAATTTTTCATGTACAAATTTTATAGTGTAAAATACAATATATTATTTTCGAATGTTGCATATAATATATAAAATCAAAAAAAAAAATTAATGATAAAAACTTAATTATTTTTATGATATATACTTAATTTAAAAAAATATATATATATACATAATTTTTTTAAATAATATATATAATGTATACAAAACTGACATTTAAATATTTTACATAAAATGTATATGAAACAAATTAAAATGATTTTTTATAATTAACATATTTTTAAGTATATGTCAATATTAACCATAATCAACTTATAAGATTTAAAAATCTTAACTATAACCAATTATAAGATTTAAATATCTTTCTCACATATTTTTTATACTTCTAATAACTTTACAACATATCATATTAATATTAACAATAACCAAATTATGTATTAAATCTTGCATTTCAAACCAGCTAGTGTGGTTCATCATCAAGACAGATAAGATGTGATTCCGTGATCTTGTTCTCATAATGAATCACACTGGCTAGTTCGAAAGTCCACACATTTACTTGAATGTGATTTTCACTGAAAAATTTAATACATAATTTATGAAACGATAAAAACTTACCCACCTTATCATACTCGTTGTAAAATGGAAGATGGAACTTTTTGCTGGACACCCAAACACAAAAAAATTCAAAGTAATTTTGCAATATTTATTGAAGTTAAGCGTTCATAGCATTACAATTCCATGTCTCGAGTTATTTGGCATTCTTAGATGAAATTAAATGGCAGATATCCGTTATTCGAGTGTCCGATTCAAATTGGGAACGTGATTTCTTTTTCCCTATGACCATAAAGTAGGAAAACGATGCTCAATTCACGGCTCTGCAGTTCTTTCGAATCTGTCCCTTGTTGCCAGTTAATACCCCAATGTTCCCCATTTTTATGATGGCGGCGACAAAGCTCTGACTAAACGCATTTCCATTGGTGGCAAAGGTCGTTACCATGTTCTTAGTTGTTTTGTCAGAGGCAAGTTCCTCATCAATTTGAAGAATTCCACGCTTTAATTGCAGTTGTTTGTAGTAGCTGTTGTCGAAAATAAACGAAGTGTTTTGGTCCAGAAATACGTTGGGATCCTGTGTTGAAGACGACGTCGGAGATGGGCAGACTTTCTTCAACTTCACTACTAGGGTTGGATCCATGGAAGGATCCGCAGTGCCGCTTCCTTGGAAACTGTAGAGTCGATCGCTAAAGAAACTGCAGAGCGCGTTCCCAACGGTATGAGCGCCTGGAGTTGACAAAATTCACTTAATTAAAAATGGTGTTGTCTACCTAGGCCCAATAAAAATCCTGGGTACCCGGACTACTTCACTTAATTATTAAAAATCGGTAAATCGGTGTTGTCTATCCCAATAAAAACCCTTGGTAGCAGGTCAAAAATTTATTTATTTATTAAATATTGGTGTTGTCTACCAAAAAAAACCTAATTGGTTTTTTTTAAGCAAAAAAACCCTGAAGTTTGATAGTTGTAAAGAAAATTTTCCCAAACTTTTACTGCATCTTGAAAAAAAAATCATAACTGAATTCCTCTATTTTTGGGGGGAATGTGTCACCTGAGCTAATCATGAAAAAAGCTTAAAAAGAATTGAAAGATAAACATTAGTATAATTAATCATGCTTACCGAGTAGAGTGACCATTTCTGAAATGGTCAAACCCTTGGCAGAGAATGCTGCAGCTGCATCAGAAACGAGTGAACTAGGACCGGGTAAATTCACATCGTTTATTGAAGATATGGTTCCATCTCTTCTTCCCGTTGGTAGACTGTATTGTGGCCCTCCTGCCTGTGAAAGTTTCAACCAAGTTCAGAATGCTTATGTTATTGCATCCAGTAAAGCTAAGTTTAGAGTTATAATTATTGCTTCATATGTGAAACGATTATAGTAATCTGAAATAAATAAGGGTTTAAAGTTAGATGGAATAATAATTTTTCTATAGTAGAAAGTTATTATTAGGATGGCTAGTCTCATTGTTGGATAGAAGAATGAGGTGCTCATAAGCTAGATGTTACTACTAAGATGGTGAAAGTTTCAACACTTTTTGGAATAGTTTAATTCCCTAAAAGTAATTCTTATTCTCAACTCTTCTCGATAAGTTTTGAACCTATAACTTAGTGATGACTAAACCCCACATATACAACTCAAGGATAAAAATTTGAATATTTATTGAGAAATAATATTAGTAGATTTATTATTGAGCCGAGAGGGGCATTCTGGAACACAGTATGAGGAGCTTTGTAAGTTTGTCCATCAGTCAATTCCCTCTAAAATAAAATAAAAAAAGAGTTCATTTAGTCCTAGCTATTTAGCATTCACAAATACAATTCAAACAAAGAATTTTGCACTTTCAATAAATTTACAAATGAAAAAATAAATTAGTACTTAAAATAAATCAATAAAAATGTATATCAATTATAATCATAAATTAAATAAATAATAAATAATAATATTAATCTAAATATTACAACTATAATCATAAAATAATTGATAAATAATAATATTAATCCAAATATTAAAAATCTTTGATTTCAGAGTTAGATGGCTTATATTAAAAACATATTCTGAAATTACTAAATCTAAACCATTCATAGTTTTTTATTACCACACATATCTGCTTAATTATACCAGGCTGTTAATTGAACACAAACACTTTATAATCGTTAGATTTATGAAAGTTCAAACTGTAAATAAGAGTAGCTGCTTTAGATGGAAAATTTGTAGGAAATTTATACCAGGGCAACACCGTCTCTGGTAGCAAGCGCAATTATATCAGCACAAGAGACAACACCCGGGCATTTTTTTTCGACCGCCGCTTTTGCTGCATCGATTATATTAAAACCTCTCAGCGATAGATTTGGGAATGCCTCTTTCTCTGGTACCATATTGCCTACCGGATCAATCAGAACTGATGCGTCGCAGCCCTTTAATTAACAGCGTAAATCAACTTTATTCATTAGCAAAGCCATTGAATCTCTGTAAGCCTTCTATTTTAATGAGTAACTTAATATGAAAGAATGATAATGGGTAACTTAATATCTTTAAATGAAAGATGCAGACCATAATTATCATCTTACCCTTACAAAACAGTCATGAAAATGCATGCGGAGGAGTCCAGCAGGTATAGACTTATCTGCCTTAAAGAAACTTGTGACTACTCCCCGAACGATGGATTCTGCTTGCGTACACTTGGTGTTGTAAAATCCCACCTGGAGGCCGGATTTTGCCATTATGGGTTGCAGAAAAGCGAAGAGGACAAGGGATTTTACGAGTCTGAGAGCCATTATAATCAAATGTTTCGACGTCATTGCCGTGCTGAAAGTATCCCTAAGCGAATAACAATACGGAAAACGCTCACCACTGTGAGATTAGAAAGCTTAGAACGCTTTTTATAGCAATGTAGACAATGGAGGTGACAACTCCGGGATTCTTTTGCACCGCTGTATTGGGGTCCGCCGTCTTCATTATTTTGATGTGATTGTGACGAGGTCAGATCCTAAGAAACTTGATCTTGCTTCAACAGCAAGAGATAAGGTTTTCTTTAACTTTATACTTTTATGATTATCATAGACATGTTTGAGCTAGGCATGATTTTGATGATAGCCTTTCCGTATAAGTTATTTTAAACATAGTTTCTTGCAGGAATCATGCATCTCTATGGAAAGAGAATTTTTAATACTTATCATGGGGATCCTAGTTAGGTGTTGGAGGAATCGCAACATTTCTAATTATAGATTTGGAAAATTTTCCAATAGTTAGTTTTGGTATAAGTGCAAACCTCTTCCCATCTTAATTTTTAAAAATTTCATCAATGTGCCAACAATGTGATTTGATATTTGTTGGTTATGTTTAAAGTGCTGATACAATGTCATGTATCTCTTACATCTAATTTTAAATTTAATAAGTGTGGGTTTTTTTCCATTTTTCCAAGTCATAAATTCTTCTTATATTTGGTTTTTATATCTTAAGTAAAAGTAGGTCAAGAAGTTAGGAAGGGATGTTATCTAATTTTAAATTTAATAAGTGTGGGTTATTTTATATTTTTCCAAGTCATAAAATTTTTTTATATTTGATTTATAAATCTCAAATAAAAGTAGGTCAAGAAGTTATGATGAGATGTTATCTCTCTCACTCCATGTTAGATTAAATTTAATAAGTATACGTTATTTTACTTTTTTTCTAATCATAAATTTTTTGTATATTTCATTTATAAATTTCAAGTATATTTGATTTATAAATTTCAAGTAAAAGTAGATCAAATAGTTAAAATGAGATGTTATCTCTCTCAAATCATGTTAGATTTCCCGAAATGACATGTTAAATCTGTTGTGATGAGGCCAAAAAAAATAAACAAAATTACAATAAAATAGATATATTAAATTTTTTATGTTATATTACACTGAGATAAATATACTTTTGTTGTTATAGAAATAATCCGAAAATGTAACTAAAGGTCTTGGCGAGATTATTCCGACTATTCACCATGTTTAAAAGAAATATATATTTAATTAAAAAGTAATTAAATATAATGAAAAGTTTAATCTTCAACCTATCCTAGCCACGGGGGCCTAGCCTAAATTACCAGGATTTAAAAAACAAAGATATTGTTGTTCGTAAGGTTGTTATTAAAAAGTCAACTCACACCAGAGTGCTTTCCACGATCTTGTATTGTTCCACGACGTATGTTGATAACACCACATTGTTTGTCACGATCTCAGATTATCCCACAATGGATCTCGTCAGTTGACATTTGATTGATTTAAAATCTTCCTGGTGTGGTTGCACTAAATCAATATTCCTTTGGACATGTGCAAGTACATGGCGCTGAATCGAATGGCGTGCCTTCCACGATGTCGTGGAAATTGCCGAACGCTGATTTGTTTGAAAACCGAGTTACTTCATTTAGGGTTTTCTTTTAGAAAAGGGCTAATGTTCCATACATCGTATGAGGACAGAAACATGGCACAGTGCATCACTCAAACCAACGAAAATCTCTGTTTCACAGGCTACACATTTGAATATTTATGGTCTAATATTGTACCAAGTGCATAATATGGGTCCTGACAACCCTGTCAATGCGGAGAACGCTTTATCTTTGGAAAGGCCAAAAATTTTAGGCATATATATTGTTGGTCTTTTCTTTGAAATTCTTTGAAAATCAATATATATGGAGTTATATGTGTCACTCTGGTGATATAACCAATAATATTAGGGGATATTGGTAGTATATATCACTTTTATGATTTAATCAAGTACATTATAAGGAGGTCATTAACCCCATTTTAGAAGATCAAAAGTATCTCTCTGTTTTAACTAGCTCAACGAAGAAAATTAATATAGCCAAAATTAGAACGAACTCTCATGAACTCCATAGTGAAACAAGTCATTCGAAAGTTCCTAAAACACCATGGATGAAAAGGATCTGCCATCTCTGTGAGAATATAAACATCGAGGATGAAAATCACTTCCTCTTAAAGTGCCCCAAGTACAACCACATTAGAGCTCAATTTCATAATCTTTGTTATAATACTGACCTTCCTAGCCTTTTAATATGTCAAAATTATAGTGAGTTCCGGAGACTTCTCTCCAACCTTTTTGAGCATAGGAATAAAATCTTAAATCAAACTAAATAACTCTTTTCTTTAGGTCAGATAGACCAAAGATTGATCTGAGTGGACTTTAACCATCATCATTATCATTATTATATATTATTTTTTTTTATTTGATAATCAATATATATGAAGCTATTTTTCTATTATTAAAAATACGTATATGTTATCTCTTGGATTTAACTAAATACATTATGGAACTAGTGGCATATATTATCTCGCTGGCTAATTAATAGACACATAGCTTCATATATATTGTTCACTTTTCATTTAACAACAAAGTACATTATAAGACTGGTGGCATATACTACCCACGTTGTTCAACTTTCATTTGACAACCAATATATATGGAGCTGTCCGTCCCTTATTGAGGGGGCAGTATATGCCACCTATCCTATAATTCAGGTTGATCAATATCTCCATATACATCGTTCACCTTTTATTTGGCAATTAATATATAGAGAGCTATTCATCCGTTAATATGTATATATAGAACTATCCATCCAGTGCTGAACAATATATACCAACCATCAAATTTAATCAAATACATTATCAGTACCCTCCCATTAATAAACCAATAACTCGATATATGTATTGTTCACCATTTCATTTTAAAAATGTAGAACATTGTGAGTCACTTGGGAATCACTCGATCACTCAGTCCATAAGATAAAGCAAGCTGCAAAAGAGAGTAAATAAGATAAAGCATATAACTGCAAAATGTAATTTGACCACAACCATATAGCTGTTTCTTATCCAAGATCTAAAAGCAGGCAAGCTGAGAGTTATCTAAACGGAAACATCTCAATCGTACCTCAGGAAAAGGCTCTGCAAAAAGTAATTTGACCATAACCATATAGCTGTTGCTTATCCAAAATCTAAAAGAAAGCAAGCTGAGAGTTATCTAAACGGAAACATCTCAATCGCACGTCATGAAACTTATAGTTCAAAAGTGGATAATGCATAGCCAAGTGGAATCTTAAAAAAATTAATTTAACTCGAGTAGAGCTGCTGCCTAAGTTTTTGAGAGTGCGTAATAGGTTAATATTCAGTTAGCAGACAGAAATCAACCAGGTGAGCAATTTAACCACATTTTGGAAATGAAATTACATGCTTGCATGTCTTTCCAGGGTTAATAATAACACATCAGCATATATCCTTTATACATGGATAAAATCTTATACATGTGATTAAATGCTTGCATGTCTTTCAAGGGTTAATAATAACACATCAGCATATACCCTTTATACATGGATAAAATCTTATACATGTGATTACATGCTTGCATGTCTTTCAAGGGTTAATAATAACACATCAGCATATACCCTTTATATGTGACATAGAGATGGAATATAAGTTATTTTTGTTACATTTTAAATTAGAGTAAATGCATTTTTAGGGATTTTGTATGTTTATAATTATGAAGAATAATCTAAATTGATTATATAAATATTTAATTATAGTAAATTTGTTTTCCTTTAAGTTCATAAATCAAATTTTTAAAATACAATTTAAAAAAATGTAAAGTTTATAAAGATATTTGTAATTTAGGGAACTCAATTCATGCATTGGTGAGCGTCATTTGTCAATTTAACACATACATGAGCGCAGAGTCTCTTGGTTTTCTCCAATTCATAACTGAAATATTAAATTATTTACAATATTTACAATAGTATCAATCTTTTCGCATTAGGTGTTAACAATTCCCCCATTGATATGAAGGGATGTTGGTGAGTCCAAACATCATTATGAATCTTTCAAACTTTTCTCTTCCAAACACTTTGGTGAAGATGTTTGCAATCTGCTCATTTGTGGAACAATGTCATAGGTAGATAGTCTTGGCCTCAACACGATGTTGAATGAGATGATACTTTGTATTGATGTGCTTGGTTTGATCATAGAACTTTGGGTTCTTGGCCAAATTTATTGCAGAAGTGTTGTCAATCAAACGAGGAGTTGAATGCATTTGTTTCTCGTGCAAATATTCTAGAATTTTCCTGAGCCACTCAATTTCCTTTATTGCTTAGTTGTTTCCACATATTTAGCCTCAATTGTTGAATCTATTGGAATTAACAAATATGTAACCTATAGGAGACAACTAATTGAAGACTCATAACATAACCCTAAGTAGACACTCCAGTTTTTTTATCTTCAGCAAAATATGAATCAAAGTATCCAATCAAGCTGAATTCATCCACCTATGTATACTTGATTCCAAAGTCTTGAGCTCTCTTTGAGTACTTTAGAACTATTTTTGCAGTAGCCCAATGATTCTCACAAGGCTTTTGCGTAAGCATGAAGAGGATTCCAAAAACAAATGAAATGTTTGGTCTGGTAGTAGTTACGTAACTGAGACTTACTACAAGTTGTCTCTACTTTGTTGCATCCTCAAATTCTTTTCTTGCAATGGGTCTGAGATTTAAATTTTGATCCATTGGAGTAGTCAAAGAATTGCACTCAACCATGCCAAAATATTTTAATAGATATCCAATGCACTTCTTTTGAGAGAGGAAAATAAATTTTGGATGTTGGGTTACTTGAAAAGCAATATAGTAGTGAACATACCAAAAATTTGTCATTTGAAAACCTTTCCTTAGTTATTTCTTTATGGATGCAATGCAATTCTCATTGTTCCCTATCATTAGATGATCATCCACATACAGCACATGATATACAACTATTTTTTCAACTTTCTTGACAAACAAAGCTGCATCATCAAGATCATAGTGTTTGAAATTGATTTTCAAAAGATGATCAATCAATTTCTTCACCTAGGTTCATGATTCTTGTTTGAGGCCATACAAGGATTTTGCAAGCTTACATACTTTTCGTTCTTGACCCTTCACAAAAAAATCCTTCTGGTTGGGACATAAAAACACTGTATTTCAAATATACATTCAATAAGGTAGTTTTTACATCCGTTTCATGGACTTTCTAGTTGCTCTAAGTTGCCAAGGCAAAGACAGTTCGAATGGTAGCCCATTTTGCGGTAGGGAAAAAAATATAGTCATAATCAACCCTTCCTTTTGTGAAAAACCTTTCTCCATAAGCCTTAGCTTTATGCTTGTCACATGAACCATTTTCTTTATAATTTTTCTTACAGACCCACATGCAACCATTCAATTTGGTTCCCAATGGAGGATCAACCAACTTCTAGGTGGAACTATTTATCAAAGCATCATATTCTTTCTACATTACTTCTTTCCATTCATCATGAGAAGCGGATTTTGTGAAAAACCTTTTTAATTTTGTAGAAAAATTTAATTCACAATCATAAAAATCATCCATATCAATAGGTGGATCATAATCATCTACATCTCCTCCATTCTATTTAGCAAATCTTCTTGCCCCTGTCTTTACAACCTCATCAGGACAAACACTTTCAAGTGTCTTTGACAACCATTTTGGAGAAACTATCTAAGAAGGTCCAAGCTTTCCATTTGACTCAGATGGGGTTGAATAAAGATTTAGCCTCTCAATTCTCTCAGTCACATCGCTCAAATTGTTTCTTAATCATTGGTTGGAGCTTCATGAGGGGGAGAGTGTGCTTCATAAGGAGATTCCACAAATTGATCTAGTATAGGGATCATGCCTTCAAGATGTGGAATATAATTATCAATACCTTAAAAAAAATTTACATGCCTAAATCTTTCCAAGTGATCAAATCGCTACTCAAAAAAATTGTCAGCCTTCGAAGATTTAAGAAAGATCACATCTCTAGATACTATAAAATTCTTATTTACTTCATCATATAGATGGCATGATTTGGAGGTGTTTGAGTACCTCAAGAAGATACATTCATGACTCCTTACACCTAGTTTGTTTCTTTGTTCCTTAGGTATCAAAGCCTAACAAATGGAACCAAAAACTTTGAGATGCCTTACCGACGTTTATGGTCATACCACATTCCATAGGGAGTCTAGTTTTTTAGAGCATGAGACAGACACATATTCTTTATATACACGACACATAGAACTGCATCATCCCAAAAAATCAACTTAAAATTCTTGAAAAACAATATTGAATGTACAATATTTTAGATTTTCCTATTCATACTTTTGGCTACATCGTTCAGTTGATGATTATAAGGCATGGTTGTTTGATGTTTGATCCCATGTTGGCAAATATAGTTTTAAAATTTATTTGAAGTATATTCTTTCCATTATCAGTACAAATAGAGCCAATATGAGATTGTGTATCATTTTCATTCCATGCATCAAAGTTCTTGAAAATTTCAAAGGCTTCAAATTTGTTCTTTAATAGGTACACCCAACACATTCTTGTGTAGTCATCAATAAATGGCATCATGTATTTATTTCCATTTGCAAAAGGAGCGGGTATTGGGCCACATAAGCCAGAATGAATGATTTCACGCTTTCTATGTGCTCTAGAATGAGAATCATGAAAAGACTATTTTCTATACTTTCGTAAGATACACGTGTCACATTGCTTAAGTTTCCTAGGAATTGTTGCCAAACCAATAACGCCATTTTCTTCAATAACCACAGATTTTCATATTTCAAATGTCCAAATCTAGCATACCATAAAATAATGAATGGAAGGGTACCTTCATCATATTGAAAACTGTAGGAAATTTTTTGTGCATGAGCAGAGGTTCCTTATAACTTCAAAAATCTTTCTTCTTCTCTACCTATCATGACAAGTGTGTGGTCTGATGCTTTTCTGACCTCAACCTTGCCATCAAATATGTGAATGGAGTTTCCTTGCTAGTGGATGTGGACCAAAGACAAAAATATTCTCCTCAACTCTAATATGTAGAGAACATCATGTCAAATAAATTTTCGAAGACCGTGCAATTTTAGCTTGATGGTGCCAAGCCTCAATGCCTTGATTTTTTACTTGTTTTCAAAGTAGACTACTCCATCAAAATTTTCAATGAATTATGCAAAGGAATCTCTTTTAAAAGTCGCGTGGAAACTTGATCCTGAATCAAGAAAACAAGCATCTTTCCATGAAGCAAGTGAAGCATTAAATGAGTCTTCAGTTACTCCATTATTGCAATGGGCCACAACATAATTAGTGGATTCGGGTGCTTTACCTTTCCCTTTATTAAATGATTTTCCTTTCTCTTCATCCCTTTCTTGTGTAATCCTATCCCATGAAATCTTACATTTATAAGCATCATGCCCATTTCTATTACACCATGTGTAATGAAGATCAACCTTTTCTCCTTAGAAATGTCTTCTCCCCATTCCTCTATTATTTTTCCTTCCTCATCCTCTTCATCCACCTCTTCCTTTAGAAAAATAATGTGCCTTATTCTTCTCTTTTTGTGCAAGGCACACAAATTACTTAGGAGAAAAATTAACTGTCTTATTCTTCCCAAAATCCTTCTCTTTTTTAACAAACTTCTCCACAAGAGAGTCAAAGGAAATCTCCTTAACTTTATCATTATCTTGTAATGACTCAAGGTAATGGGACTAAGTGGGATACAATGACTTAAAAAAATTTGTGAGAGGAACATCCATTTTGGCACTTGTGGCTTCTATATCAAGCATAATGGATATTTTTTTTAGAGGCTAAGGCAAGGGGATCATCATCCTTCAATTCTAAATTTAACAAATTTGTCATTAATTGGACAACTTCAAGCTCAGAGTGTGAGACATATAAATCCTTCGACTTCTTTAAGGCTTCAAAATAATTTGTGAATGGAATAATATAATGAATCACCTTTTCATTGAATGACCCTACAATCAAGGCATAGAACTTACTGTTCTTGTTCTCCTATATGGAAAACTCTTTGTCAAAAGTGGGCTTCTTAGGAGTATTTGTTTCTTATCCTTTACAAACTCCTTTCCACAACTCATTAAAAATCAACGTATGTTTTATCTTTATGGACCATTCATGGTAGTTCTCTTTGCTAGTGATAAATACACCAACTATAGAAATAAGAGAATGCATTTCTGCAAAAATTCTTGGCTGACCTTGAATAATATAAATCCTTATACCAATAATTTTGATGGAAAATAATATTAAAAAAATTAATCAAAAATCAAAGATGCACATGTACCATCACATATAAACATCAATCATATGCCATTTACTAGCCATTATGCACTATCATATTCCATCACAATCCATACCCACCATATATACATTCATATGACAATATAAAATTTAAAACATGTGATATATAAAGAGCATAAACAGTAATCAATTTCATATAATAAGTATATACACACATTTACCATACATGGTATTAAAAAAACTATACAATTCTCATCACTTCACAGTATATAGTGGCTCAACCCAACACAACCCTCATTAAAAATTTAATGCAATGATGTATTATATGTAAAACACTTTATATAGCATTTGAAAAGAAACCTAGCAATCAACAATTCATTGTACATACCACAACATATCAAACATTAGTGCGTGATCTTAAAAACCAACATTGATTCTCGACCAATGAAATACAAAATATATGAAATGATTCACATGTAATTTTGGACCAATGAACAAATAATTCTAGCAAAGGACACGATCATGGCCTTCGGAGTATATAGCTCAATGCAGAATAGAAGCATTCAACTCATTACTACCTTGACGCAGGTTAAGTACACAATTGATATGCATTGGTGGATATGGCTAAGTGTAACACAAGCAACAATGTATTATATTATGGCATTCAAGTAAATAGATAGGAGACCAAACGTACAAAAAAACTGTAGAGTTTCTTGCAAGTGAGGGAGACAACTTATGCAAAGAGAAAGTGGCATAGAATTTATTGAAAGGGACAAAAATGGGGACTTGTACTCAAATAGGAGACAAAGAATATGGTAGAAAATAACAGGAGTGACATGTCAAGAGGTTAAGTTGGGACCTATGCTCTGATACCATTTTAGGCTAGGCTTTGGTAATTCCACAATGTGAGTATTATGCGACTTATTTTTTTAAATTTCATTAAGAAAAGCATTAATATATACAGGAGTGGTGAGACTCTTGGGATACCAATTCCAAGGTCTCTTGGTTTCCACCAATTCATAGTTGAAATATTAAACTATTTACAATATTTACAATAATCCCAATCCTTTCAGATTAGGTAATAACACGATTAATATAAAATCTTAATGAAACTATAATTACGATGGATATATATTAATTTAACTTATAAGTTTTGATAAGAGGAGTCATAATGGCCACCTCTTTTCCACCATTTAGTGGGTTGGGTACTTCCACATTTAAACCTATAACATTCATTCATTCGATCTAGGGAATACCAGTAGTCACTTCATTTCCTTCCATGAGTATGCCCAATATTATTATGCCCATTGTGCCATTAAAAGTTGCTACATATTTAGCTTATATTCGATTGGGAGTAGAAACTTGGTTTTACTTATAGAAATAGGATTCCACTTATTTCTAGCATTCTTATAAGTAATAAAATTATAGAAAATTATAATTCCCCATATGGTTGGAACTTTAATCCCCAACCTGGTATACCTCTAGTGTTTTTACTAGAATTGAAGGAAATCATATCTCTAGGGAACCAATGTGCTTGGTTGTAATTATATATCTTGATCATTGATGCACTACCCCACAAACACTCCCTTCAATTCTAGTATTTTTCATATACCAAGAAATTCTTTTGTGAATCAAAATAAAAGAACCCCTCCCCAAGGGGAATATTGTTTTTTTCTTCATTTAGAAATGTGGGTGTACTTTTGATAGTCGTCTTGAATATCATTGGATTATTCGTAGGACTATGTATCTGGTTAATGACCATTCTAATTGTTCCAAAGGATCATAGAACATATTTTCTAGTGAAATTTATTTATTCTCCTTTTAACATTTTTTGTGAAAGTCTAGATCATAGTAGCCAAAATACTAAAAATAATAAAAAGGGGAAGCATAAGAAGAAAAATCAATAACAAAAGGAAATATAACCAGTCATTCCAATTCATATGGTGACTATTCACCAACCATTGTGTGTCATACTTGAGATGATTCACTCACCACTGCAAGTCATGTTAAGGACAAGTATTCAATCATTGTTAACAAAACTAAATATGAATCATAGAAAATTAAGAGTCATAATAAATATGAATAAATATCCATTACACATAATGATTTTTCCTCACATATAATCACTTCAAGTCATGCTAGGGCCATTTTGGTTAATGAGAACTCTAGGTAGGAGAGAGACAAACCTAGGTTCTTCTGTAGAGTTTTCAATAGATATCACCTTAATCATTTGTCCCTTTTATTCGATAGAATAAATGAGTCTAGTCTAAGTCTAAATAATCTTCTACTACTGAACCATATATGATTTCTCACCAACCTTCTCATCCATAAATTGATCAAGTGCTTGGGATGATGCAATATTTGGCTATTTCCCCTCCTCTTTTGGGTAGTGATGTGTCTACCCAACATATTTTCTTCCTTACCAGTTCATAACCTTCTAAAGAAGGGGTAACCAACTGACCTTGAATATGATCCTTCTAATATTTACAAGTGTTTCCTTTTAATGGAATAGCCTTGTTGAATATCTCCTTCCTTATTTTTCACCCTCCCAAATAAGGTTTGGAATTTCTTCCAAAAAAAAATTTCAATTTATAAGGCATGATGGAGCATATACATGAATTTTATCCTCCTTGAACTTGTAAGCTTTAGGTTTAGGAAAAATTGTACAATCTACTATTTAACTACTAGATTATGATAGAAGGCCTAGTGAATCTCTGAGTTTTCTTCCTCAATTTCCTATCACATTAGGTGAGAAGAATATAATACTCCATATGACAGTGGTGGAAGGCCCAATGGGTTTTAATATGCCTCTTTGAAATTTTGTGTTTGTGCTATGAATTTTGTGGTGTATACATTGTTTCATGTGATGCATTTCTCATCGCAATGAAAATCATTGTCAGTGACCATCTATTAACATGCATTTGATAATAACAATCCTACTTTGAATTTATACATTGCTACCTATTTTATGCTCTTCGTATTTAATTGGAACCTACACCACCGTATATGAACAATGTGGCATAACATCCTAATACTTTAGTTTCTTATGAGAAGGAATATTTTCTCTCATTCTTGCATTACTCGGACATTGTCTCATAAATTGTTCAAGCATATACTAAAACTAGTTAAAATATCCATCCCAATATGGAATATGATCAAGATGACCTGCCCACATGGGTTTTCGCTCCACCTATTCACATGGATTCCTCAATATTGAGTTTCCTCCAAATGATACCATATTGGAGGTCATGGTTTGAACTAATAGGCCAAGGGATGATATGCCTAATGATGCATCGTTTCTCCATATTTTAGAAATGGTATAGCTTGGAAAATTAAATATTAATTCAAGTTAGCTACACCCACGGACTGAATTGACTCTAAGATTTATTCTCCCAAAATTAACACTGAACTCTCCACTTTAAGCCACCCTAATGATGTGTCTCATACTTAATTCATATATTTATGGTCATCCTCAAGGAAATGCACTATTTCATGAAACACTCATCCTTTATGTCCTAGGAAGTTTCGGATGATGATTTGGTTATAGGATTTAACTAGAATATTCATAGTTTAAGAACATGGAATTTAGAATAACGCGAAATGAACTAAATATAGTGTGTAATATGATGCTAAAAATAACCCATGAGTTCACACATGTCGATGGGAATCCCCATCCTATGTCTAGTAGTGGGTACTACATGGTCTAACCTATAACATTGTGTCTCACTTTGTACATATGTATTTTATTGTTTGGAGCGTGATATGAGTTCTTTTTATTTTTATGATTGGTTTGATTAGATTCATCACTTATAATGATTGGTGCCTGAATTGTATTTTTCAATAGGATCCCATCATTCATCATCATAGGCACACACATGGTGAGATTAAGAGGCCGCATAAGTTAGTTCTCTAGCTATGTTGACAATTTTCACAATAATTCAATATGAAGAAAAGAATGCATGTGTATAAACACATTTACTTTCCATAAAATCATTTTAATTCATAATGAATATATGAACCATACAAAGGTAGTATGTCATGTAACAAAATTAGAAAAAAATTATTAAATTTAAAAAATAAAAATAAAAAACACAAAGTTGTTCATACTAGGTGGATAAACATTGGAATTATTTATGGAATTTCTCACATTCCATGTTAGAGTTTTTGAGACGAAATTCATTCATTATTGCTTTTATGAGAATTCTCAAGGTGATTTAATTGTGGGAGTAATATTTTCAGATGGTATTTATAGGTCATGTTGGAATTTTTATGGCGACATCCACTAAACATGAGGAACACATTTTTGGAACTTTAATATAGGGGCATGCCTTTACCAACATTTTCCCGTTGCATTATTGACCATCCCTACTATCATTGGTGAAAATTATGTGCAATCCCTTCAGATTACAACATTAGCCATTTTTATTTTTCATACCATTACTTTTGTTGTAGTTTCAGTAGTTCCTACCCTTCATGGGTACCTGAGGGCATCACTTAATTATAGTTTCGGTGCTCATGCTATGGAATTTCACAGGCTTGGGACTCTTCCTTTAGGTCAGTGATTACTTAAATTATTGTATCATTCCTCTCTCTTCACCTTTGTTTTTTCACATGCTAATAAGGTTCCCAATTATATTTATATTTTTTAATGGTTGGATTTTATAATTGCTACTAATGTTTCAATGCCTACTACTATGCTACTATTATCCTGCCTACTTATTAACAAACATTTTAATTATTTTTTATTTGTTAAAAAAAACCAAAAATATGTATGTTTAATTCTCAGTGAAGGTTCATATGGAACTTGAAAACTATCATGCACTGTGTACATTGGTAAAATTTATAGTTGTATTTTTATAAATGAATGTCATGGGGAAAGATATTAAGATGCTTTCACAAATCACCTAAATAAATCCACACCACACTTGCAATGAAATCCACTTTTGCAAGAGCACGCTTTTCGATAAATTAAGCACACTTGTGGGAAATTAAACACACTTGCAATAAATAAAACACATTGGTAGTAAAAGGTTACTTGTTTAAGTGTTTTGGATGATCTTCAAATATGTAACAGAAATTCATGAAGAGGTTTTACAATGAAGCGAATTTTTATCTTAATGTGTTTACTACACTGACATTGAACTACATATTTAGAGAACACGGTAAATCTTTTACTATTGCACTAGAGAGTGTTTAGATTTTTTTATTGAAATATAAACTCTAAAAAAATATTAAATCTAGAAGGATTCTTGACTTGTATTAAATGTTGATTAGTAATTAGCTTCTATTGAAGTTAGAGAAATATCCTATTTCTTATTGCATTCCCAAGTGAAAAGCCTTGAACCAAGACTAGAAACATAACCTACAATAGACTTCTAATCTTCAATATCACCAACCTAACCAAAGTCAGTGAAAACAAACAACAAAGGAGATCCCACTAAACTATAATCTATCTTTAACTGAATTGTATCATAGATATATCAAAATATATTTTATGTTGCTTTCCAATGCTATTCATGTGGCATTTACATATAGTGAGATACAACACGATAAAAAAAATATTTATGAAGGCATGTATCAATTAAATATAAGAGGATACCAACTATTTGAAGCTAAAGAGTGGCATCAATTTTGGGTGTAGTATAGGTGGAAGGAGATTTGACTCCAGTCTGGAATGGAGAAAGGGGACAATTTACAATATTACATGAGAAAATGGTAAAGATCATATGCATACCTAGATTAGGAATGAGAAAATACTTCCTTGGTTTTCGATACTTGGATGAAAAGAAAATAATAGAAATAACTTAAGTTTATCATTCCGAAATTCTTCTTAATGAATGCTTTCACTTTCATTAAACGTTTAGAGTTAGTAAAAATGAGGATAAGGTAATCAACATAAATAAAATTTATTATGACATGAATTATTAGTTTATTATTGTTGCATTAGGGTTGTAATGAAATTTGAAGAAGTCAATAAGTTTATTTAAGATCATTGAGACATTTCTTATAGATAAGGATGGAGTCTCTTTGAAAATTTATAGGATGCTTTTACATGTATGTTATTTCTTGTAAATCTCCATGCAAGAAGGAATATTTGACATCCATCTGATGGACTTCCCATCTAAGTGAGGTCACAAGGGCTAGAATGGAGTGGATGGAATTTTTTTTGGCAACATAAATGGACCACATAAATCACTGTGAAAAGCTATAAATATGATGAGGTATGCCAAGACGCATTTTTGTCAAAAATGAGTTTATTTTTTCACCAATAACATAAATCAAAACAACACCACCTCTACAAGAAATGAGAGTAGCCACTATATTTTTATTACATATTTATCGTAATGAGGAAAAATTTAGATGAAAAAACATCTCATGCCAAATTTTACTCAAGTCATTATTGTGAGAAATAAAAACCAATAGAAAATATGATGACCTAATGTTGTCATATTTGTACAACCTCGTAATATCATCAACTATTCCAATGGGTAGAACATGCTAAGGATTTTTCAAATTCTTGATTATAACTTGGTGATGTGAAAGCTCTATTTCTTATCTTCACCTAAATGATACATTGACAGAAAGTTACAAGAAACACTCAGAACACACAATACATCATTGAAATTGTCATTATATACTTGAATTTTTCTAGCCCTTACAAGACTAAGAGATATATCATCAATAAAAAATAGTTAATTGGTGTTACAATCATTGAAAACATAAAAATGTATTTTTCCTTACCCATATTATAACATGTTATAGAATCATTAATCGAATCATAAGTAGAATAAGCACATGTTGCACTAAATGAGAAAGTAGATGCAAAATGTACATGCCCATGGGGAGAAGTATTAGAAGAAGAAGAATCAAAATTGATATTGTGTTCCTTCATTGTTTCTTTTAGGGCCTCTATAATTTTAAAACATATATACCCTATATGACCATATTTCCCATAAAAATTGCAATATCTCTTACCCTTATTACTCTTTGATTTTGTTCTTTCTTCACTATCACAAGTAGAAGGTGGTTGAGATGGTTTAAGACCCTTTTTTCTTTTTTTTTATTAAGATGTTTCTTTCTTGGATTCTTGGTTTTATATTTAAATTGGGGCACTAAGGCCTTTCCAGATTTACCTACAATTCAAATCACTCCAATATGCAAGAAATAGTATTTTTTTCTAATCAAAGAGCCAAAAAAAATTAAGATTGAGATCTTTATATACAAAAATTAGAGCTTCTTTAGTGACATAAAAGATGGATGCAAAAAACATAATATGTAGGATTGAACTTGTAAAGAATAACATATATGGATCAATCATTATCTAGATAAAATTGAAAATATCTAAATAAAATTCCAAGTATTTTAATCTTATATAAATAATCTTTAATGTAGGATAAATCATTAGGAATTCCATCCATTATATAATTTTCAAGATGATGATATCTAATCATGTTAGGTTCATCAAATATATTTTCAACTTTATCCAAGCTTCATATGAGTTATTGATTCCTTCACACACGTCATCATTTATACTATTCTATTTTTCTATATTTCCAACATCAGTGTGGCCTTTTTCTCTTCCCAAGGTAATTTGGTACCAATACTTATTTCTTAGTACACCCACCAAGTGACATTTCAATAAGAAGTAGTTGTTACTGGTAAGAAAAGTCCAATTGGAGTGGCCATATTAGAATATGTAGATAGTACGGATTCAAAAGTTGAAAATGACTATCTAGATGGAAATTTCGCAAAAAAATAGTCTATTTAAAATAAAGGGTACTAAAAACATACTATAATTGTGCTAAAAGTTATTGATGGTAACCATAGACCACATGTCAAGTAGATTTTGACTTGTCTAGAGAAGGATGTTGTCAATAAGAAAACAATGTATAATCCCACACTAGCTTCGTCTATAAGCTTACTTTTACAAATAGCTTACTTTATGAAATGGATATTTTTATTAAACAAGTGAGAACCATTTTTACGATGGAGTTAATTTGTAAATTACAATTGCATGAAAAAATTAATTAGTAAAAAAGTTGCTAAAATTACTATATAGTGATTCAAGTTTATAATGGAAATGAAATACACTTTACAATAAAATTATGAAATAACTCAATCTTACATGAACCTTTTCAAAAAGTAAGTAAAAAAAGAAAATACTTGAACTCATAACGTCTTAATAAATAAATCATAGTAGTTTTTTCTTGAAGTACATGCTTACAAAAACAATATTCTCATCGAGAAACAAACAACAACTTGAGAAAAAAATCCCCAAAAGCAACAATAATGGGGTTAGATATTGGTTAGCTTGCTTACAAAATGAAAGTTTTCTCTTTGATTGTAATTTTTTGACATCACACAAAGTACATGACAAAGAGCATATGTAGAAGAAAAAAAAACATTTTCCATTTGCTTTATAATATGTCCAACTTGCACAAAGTGCATGTAAAAGATCATAAGAAGGCTTAAAATAGTATCAAAATAGGAAGACACAATAGAAAATCAAAATATTAACATTGTAAAAGAGAAAAATTAAAAGGGGTCAATTTGGATTATATATCTCTAGATATAATAAAAAATAATCCTAATTGGGAAATGAACGACTTTTAAGGAATTATCAACTAAAAGTATCATTCTAGATGCACTGGGGTGATCTACTCAAACCATAAAACTATGAAAATAGAAAATATGAGAAATGGAACAACATGGGCTAAAGATCTCAATGAATAATGAGAGAATCTCTTCAAATGAGTTGTAATATGGTGTTTGGCAAAATATATTGTTTTTATATTGTATGAACACCTTTAGTAACCACTAACACAACTAGATCAAATAGAATAACACTAGTATTTTTACATGGTTAAAACCATCTAAGAGGGAAATAGTCCACTACCCTAGCCAATGTGGCCATTTGTGAAAATTGTATTAATAGAAAAGAAATTCTGTACATAAAGAGACTTTATCACAATTGATTACCATTAATTACCTTCCATTCCCTTCAAATAAAGATGATGGACCAATCAAGCATTCAACCATCAATCAATTGTCACTAGTATCAAGAAAAAATTGAGTTGTTGGATCACTCTATATCTATAAGTATCATGATCATAAGATTACAATGCAACTAATGCATACTAAAAGGAACACTAAGAAACAAAATTTTATCTGAAGACACATTAGATCAAGTTGATTTTAACTGATAGAAGTGTTTAAATATCCTAACATAATGCTACCAATGATTAACAATGATCCAAAAAAATTGAACATATGGCTAAAAAGAATTGTATATTTTATATGAACACTTTGAGCAATTTTACAATGAATAACCTCATTGATTTTATACATGTATGCGATTTTGTTTAGGTTGAGCATATGTTGGGGTCAACCTCAATGTTGAATGGGAGAACGATATACCCACATGTAGGTTGTTGTTAGGTTGAACCTTGATGCTCCATGAGATGGTTGAGTATATGTTGGGGCCAACCCCAATGTTGAATGGAAGAATGATATGCCAACTATAGGATGTTGTGAGGTCAAACCTAGATGATCCATGAGATGGTTTTAACCCACACAGGTAGCTCCTAACATCAACCCCTTGCATCACCCTCCCCTGCCCACGCCCTCGTCCCTGCCCCTCACATTCGAACTAGTAACATTATGAAGACTAAACTCCATGGAAACCAACTAAATCTACACCTTATGAGTCTGTGTAAGTAAAAAAATGTATATTTATAATAGATTTATAAATTTACTTTAGAGGCCCATGGGGTGTAGCTTAATTGGTTATTGCCTTGTTTCAAAGTCATGTGTAAAGCAAGAGATTCAATGTTCAAACCCTCGCGGGTTAGACTAACCCAAAAAAAAAATTACTTTAAAGTCTACAAATATTTTTGAAATAAAATTTATTTTTCAATAATCTATAAATTTAGAATAGTTCTACACTCAACTTGAAATAACAAACCCATTTTAAAAAACAAAATAATATTCTAATATTTAAATATATATATATATATATATATATATATATATATATATATATATATATATATATATATATATATTTAATGATAACTAATAAAACAAATAATTTCTTAAAACATCTATGTTTCAAGATTTAAACTTTGAAATATTTTTATTAATGATTCACTATTATAGTTTTCTTATCATAAAGATTCTCTCACCATCAAATCCATTTCATTGGCATGGTTTTAAGATCATGGCAACATTGAACCTTACCCTTATTAATAAGTTAAAAATAAACACTATAAAATATAAATGTGAAAAATAATAAAAATCTATTTTTAAAATAAAATTTATTATTATTATTATTATTAAAATTATTTTAATATTATTAAGTTAGAAAACCCCTCCCCAAAATAGGGAAGAATAATGATTGTGAGTAACATTACAAGGAAAATCTTAAAGGTCATTATTACACTCGTTGTTACACTCGTTATTGCTGTAGCTTGAGATTAAGACAATCGTTATTACACCTAACTGTCTATAGATAAAAAGAGGGAGTTAATGGGCACATTGGTACTTGTAGGACAGTTGTTTAAAACGGATTTTTTGCTATCTCATCACCCGTTCAAATCATTGTGTATATATTCTTGATGCTTCAGATCATTGTGTATATATTCTTGATGCATCCGCTCTCTTTAAAGTGTGTAGCTAGTATTTACAGCAAGAAAGTCAATACATTCTTGATGCTTCCACTCTGTTTAAATCTTTGTGTATATATTCTTGATTCTTCAAATCATTGTGTATATATTCTTGAAGCTTCCACTCTCTTTAAAGTGTGTAGCTCGTATTTACAGCAAGAAAATCAATATATTCTTGATGCCTCCACTCTCTTGAAAGTGTGTAGCTAGTATTTACAGTAAGAAAGTCAATATTATTTAAAAATTGAGACTCGGTCATTAGGAACTTTTACACACAGCTTTTTTAAGGAAAATATATTCTCAATAAGTAAACACATTAAAGGATGATGCATTCATTATCGTGTTCCTTCTGATCTCAATCTGCCGGCGATGAGTATCCATTGATATTATTATTGCGGCTGCCATTGTTAGTATTTTAATAATTCAGAGAACAACAAAAGTCAACTGTCACAGACATAATGTTTGCCATGATCTGCTGGTATGGTTGGCATTTTTAATATAAACCGTGTTTGCCAAGCTTCCAAATTTAATATCATTTTCAGTTGCAATACTCTTTATGCAATACCATTTTCGTATAACAAATTTTATTCGGTTCAGAGAATTAGGACATTCCAGACCTGACCATTTCAATAAACATTTGAAATTTGATGCATTACCACATTGGAGCACTGAATAATTCCCGATATATTATTTGAATGGATCGGTGGATTATTCTTTATCAATTAATATACCCCGTCCCAAAAAAATAGTTTTGTGATAAAAATTGGCTAGCCCTATGCATAAGTGAATTTATGCAACCATGTATTTATTTTGTCCTTTCATTTTTTTTCGACTAAAAACACACCTGGTTTATATAATGTATAATGTACGAGTACATTTCTCAAAATAAAAAATCAATACATATGTCATCTCCTATACCAATGTTCATAATAGAATCTATCATTGTTTCTACAAAGATTGTATGAGGTATCAATTATAAAAAAATATCCATAAAAGTAAACATTACAAAACAGTGAAAATTGCACATCATAAAAGTTTTGTTCATGACATAAAAAGGCCGTTAGATCAAGTAAATTATGGCAGCTAATGTGTCTTTCTTTTTATATTTGATTATCTTCCATATATATGAAAAACAGGTTGCCTGGTGTGTCATAGTCCTTTCTTCGATAGAGTATCGGCTACAGTATTAGCCTCCCTAAAAATATACTAGAAGGTGATCTAACGGAAGGTTTCTCTAAGCACATTGATGTGGGTAATCCAACCATATAGATGAGCAGGTGTGAAGGATGTATTTCTTGTGATCCCATCAATAAGTGATTTTGAGTAACCATATATATGTATGTTAGTAATGGCCATTCTTTTGGAGAACCAAAGTAGCTCCCAAAGAAATAATTGTTGGACAATGGGTGGATGTATTAGTGCTGACATTGATGTCAAAAAGAGTCCATGGTGATTCATTGATATCTGCAGGATTCTAGTAGAGAACCATCATAGTAGAAGACTTATTGAAAAACCATTAAATGATGTCTATGATTGTTTGGATGTCAGCACAAGCAGCAAGGTCGAGAAGTAGAGTGAGGCTGGAATTTTGGATCCACCCTCAAAGGTAGAAAATGTGCTCCAAGTCTACATCAGACCCTACCCATTGGAAAGTGCACTAGAAGATCTTTCCAACAATATGCGGAGGTCCAAAAACGTTTTCCTGGATCAAAAGATATAGTCTACTAAAGTTTAGGACTTGAAGCCTTGGGCAGGATGAAATATCAGAGGTAGGATCATCGTGAATCTAATATATCAGAACATCGAAGATCTAGTGATATCAGAACATCGAAGGACCATCATATCGGAGCATCAGAAGCCAGAGGTCATTGGCATATAAGAGGTCAGCAAATATTGCCGCATCGGAATGCCAGAGATGGGAAAACATTTGGGATATCGGAACATCTAAGGTCTGTGATATCGAAACATTGGAGGTCTGGAATATCGAAACTTCTTTACAAAGTGCTTTAAGAAGTTGTGATATCCACCATGCCGATAAGAATAAAAAGCACCAGTGAATTCTTGAGGTGAATTAACAAAGGTTTCAATGGTGAATTCAAGGTATTTTGGGTCCTCCTCTCTCTCTTCTAACAGGCCACATGGCAGCATGAGACTAGCTCCAATAAGCTAAAATTATAGATGATGTTAGCATGACATGGTGGTACGACAAGACACGTGGCAGATAGAATCAACGTGTTTGTGTGGCCCAACAAGAAAAATCTAGGTGACAAGTGGAAAACTGTAGAGGCGCCACATGGAGTGATGATGCACCCATGACATCACATCAGATCTCGGCATATCAGAAGGTGAAGGATCTCACAACTCCTTAGCAATTGCTCATAAGGAAATTTCTAATGGAGATGCTCTGATGTAATGTTGGCACATGGTCCTGCGGGAAGTAGTGCTAAAAGAGCTAAAAGCTAAATGAGCCAAGGAAATCAGAGAAGTACAATATCACAATGTTTTCGTTTTGAAAGTTTCAATATGGAGTGCTTTGATGGTGTAAACCTGAGGGTTGGAAACTCTGATATTATGACTCAGAAGTGTATTCAAGGATGGATGGGCTGACAACAAATTAAATTATTGCACAACAGATTTGGTTCATTAGATTAATGATGACAGTAAGGTCATTTCTTTATGAAAATAAGGACCGCGATTGAACAATATGATTTAAGAAAATTTTGTTTTGAGCTTTGGAATAAGCCACCTCTAACATTTCTTGCACGCTTCAGTGAAATAAATAGAATGCAGAGAATCTGTGTCACAGTATATTTCAGGCCTGAGAAGCCATGAATAAGAATTGAGAGCTCAATTGGTGTAACCAAGTGGATTGAGAATGCAATTCTTAGTAATGGGAAGTGCTAAGGTGCCCATACATGTAATTATGTCTCTGACATGATTCATCAAGAAGATACAAAGGAAGAAATGTGTGTCACATAAAGAAACACTCTAGTGGTCTGCATGAAAATTACTGAGACAAGGCTTGGTAGTACACAAAATTGGAAGAAAACTCTCAAAAGTCATCGAGCAAGTAAGGTAGAGCAAAAAAAATTGTCAAAATTGTTGTGAAGGAAGTGTTAAGTTCGGGTGAGAGCATAGAGGAAAAGATGAGGGAAAAGCAAGAGAGGATGTGTTGCGAGACAACAAAGCATTGATCATGTGCTAAGCTGAGAAGAGTGCAGGAGTAATGACTGTGAAAGAATGTTTGAGTCGATGTTTGAGCACACTAGTAGAAAATGATGAAATTAGTGACTAGGTGACCAAAAAAGTTAGTCACCGCATTTTTTTCAAGTGAATTACTAGTAAATTTGAGCAATTTTAAGTGACCGAACTAAAAATGACTAACTTAAATGATTAATTTAGTATAGGAATAAAATATACGACTAGATAATAAGTGAATAAAATAAAAATGACTAATTTAGTCTAGGACTAAAATATATGACTAGATAATAACTGACTAAATTAAATGACTAATTTAGTCTAGGTCTAAAATATATGAGTAGATAATAAGTGAAAAAATTAATAATGATTAATGTAAATGACTACTATAGTCCAAGAATAAAAATATGACCAAATGTCGAGTACAAGAAGTATATGAATTAGTCATTTATGTTAGTAATTTTTAATTGTGTCACTCTGAAAATGAAAAATTCAATTTTCATACCAAAGTGTCACATTTCACTACTGGGGTCTCTGAATCCATCTGCAGTGTTAAAATTTAGAGAAAAAGGGGTCTTTGAATCCATCTACAATGTTAAAATTTTGAATACCCTTTTGTCTCTAAAGTTTAACATTAGAGGGTTGTTTCTACTCTCACCTTAGAAGTGAATCCTCTCACTTTGGATTACGTACTGAATCTTGGGGATATCCCAAAGCACAAATACATGGAGTCCTTTGTGCAACTAGATCCCTAGCATTGAAAACCATTTTTCCCCTCATATACATTATGATACGTATAAAATGTACCCTCAAACAAGGTTAAATGTGCTCTTTATACACTTTTAAGCATCATATGTGATTTGAAGCCTCCTAATTTATTCAGTGTATATATAAACACACATGATTCTTCTTAACGACTATCACCACCACCACATTTTCACCCTAATTTAGTTTTTAACAATTTAATATATAAGTATACATAAAATTAGAAGAGATGTGTATTAATGCAGAATAAAGACTTGAACATAGGGAAGTGGTTAGTTTTCGCAATTAACATTTATTAATATGGAAGAACATAATAAAATTAAATTAAACAAATCAAATAATTCCATCTAGTTATATGAAATTAACAATTTACCAGGTGCAAGGGATATAAATCTTCCACCTTGCATGCTAGTATCTTAAGGTCCACTCTTCATGTTACAATATCACTTGTGATCTTTTCTTCCTCTTGTATTTGTCTAAGAATTTATTTCCATATCTCTATATCAACATCTATTAGTCTTTTTTTTTTAATTATTTTAGTTTAAAGAGATATTTTTGACTATTTGCTTAAATTTTCTTAACAACATAGAAAAAAAATATATAAAAGTAATTTTTTTTTTTTTAATTTTTAATTATTTTAGTTTAGAGAGATTTCTTGACTATTTGCTTAAATTTTCTTCATAACATAGAAAATTATAAAAATTATAAAAATCAATAAAAAAATAAAAATAAAAATTAGAAAGACTATTTAAAAAAATAATAATATGCTTCATTCTAACAACGTATACCACCATTTTCAAAACAAAAACTAGAAAAATAAATAAATAAAAAGAAAAATGGTTTAAAAGTCATGCAATGTGTGAAATATTCTATTTATTATAAGCTATAGCATTATCTTCATTACCCATTTGTCACTAAATTAAGAGTTCAGAGGGCACGATTTTTTTCCCTCTTTTTTTTAAGTGATCTTGATTTTTATTTTTGCTTTTATATTTCCCTCCAAGCATTTAATAACTTGATGGGAGTTTAACATTACTAATTTGGTGGGAGTTTAAAATTGCATGGTTTCAAAGTCTATTTCAACTCCTACAGGATGCATAAGGTAATCATCCAGGGTAATCATCTTAGACTTTGTCCCTCCAGACAATAAGGTATTCATCTCAATGTTTAATCCCAAACGATAAATGCATTTTCTAGATTTTAATTAATCCCAAAGCATGAATGCGGGTAGATTTCGATTAATCCCAAAGGCTGAATGCATTTGATAGATTTGGAATAGGGTCTTTAATTTTGAATTTAGTGTGTTCTGATAAATTTTGGGTGAAGTTCGAGAGGATAACCATGCATTTTTTAATTCATTTTGGTAAAAAAGTGGTGTGAAGTGGAACAATGGAAAATTAGGTGCGTCGAAGAAAACTGGAGGCATTGAAGAGTGGAATGGGTTAAATGATGGGAGGGACAAAACCTCAATTCACTTAGTCTCATCACTAGGAGAGAACCTCAATTCACTCAGTCTCTTCACTTTCAGATAGTGAAAGTTGGAAGATAGCAGGGGATGTTGCAGGCAAAAATGGGCACTCAAATAGGGCATTATCTTTCAAATGTCGATGGAAGTAGTGAGTCGTAGTTCAATGAAACATCATTTAATGAGCAGCACTTCTAGTGCCACTCCTAATTCTACTTATACTCTTCTTCCTGTCTTCTCCCATTCGTCCTCGTCGCTAAGAAGGTTTCAAGTAAGGATGCATTGTCATATTTTAATATACTGTAATGGAGGAATAATTTTGCGAATGGACTTCATCTCTATGAATATGTTCTAGAAACATATCCTATCACCATCGAATCTCACATTGGAAATGGAATATGTCTCCAAATACAAGGTCGCATGCCTAAGGAATTTGAATTTTTTAATGTAGAAGCTCTTGCACTTGATCCCCAAAATGCTTGTGCTCTCACACATTGTGGAGTTTTATACAAAGATGAAGGACACTTCTAGATGTAGTAGAGGTTTGTTTCTCACATCTGACACTATTTGTGGTTTTTTTCTTTTTCTGTACTTATTTTTTTGTGTTACTTGTCTGTTTGAGATTCTTTATAGTAGTAGGTTTTTTATATTGTATTTTGAAACCGAATGCATTTGAATATTGCTAGGATAACCACAATATATCTACAGTAACTATGGTACATGTTTCCCATCTCTTCTCAAGGATGAAGTATATAAAAAATTTGTGACTATTTCTAATGGTTTGAATGATTTTCAAGTTGAGAAGAACAAGATTTGTTGTTTGTTGGAAAAAAAATCCACTGAAATGTAGGAGTATTTTAGAAAAAGCTAATTCTTTTGGCAAGTATCGGTTGCCCTTGGGATGAGATTAGCAAGCTATATCGTACAAAGACTTAAGTTTTTATATGGACAGTTTAGAGACAACACTGTATTCTACAGTGGATGTTATGTCAAACTTGGGACTAAGAAAGGAAAGCATAAGTAACATTATTTTAAATTATCCTAAGATTCTAAGATGGGACGCAAGAAAATCCATGGCAGAAAATCTAGATTTTGCAAGTGTTGGTTTGGATCAAAAGGAGATGAAAAATTGAAATTTTAGTCATCCTCGCTATTTGCATGAGAACTTGCTCAATTTGATTGAATATATTAATTGCATTGGGCTTGAGAAGCAGGTAATTTTTGTGTCTATCATGGAACATCTAAAAAACACAATTCTCATGACTCCATCATCTAAGGTTTCTTTAGAAACATTTCAAAATATCCCTTGTGTAGAATCAGAACTTGTCCATAAAATAGATGATCTAGTTGTCCATGGCTCTAAAAGAGAATATTTGAAAATAACAATGCATGTGACTCGATTTTCTAAAGTTTCTTCAAAAAAAATTCAGAATACCCTTTCTCGAGGATGAGAACTTCTACGTAGAAGAGATGATCTCAATGTCAGTGATGCTAAGCTCAGACATTCACTAGGAACCTAAGAAATAAATATCACTAAAATTTTACTAGAGACAATTCAGAGAAACAAGCTAAACATGTGGTTGAAATCAGGCTTGATACATTACCCTATGTTGACGTTCAAAGATGTTAGAATGATTCGTTCTAGAGGAAATAAGCTACAGGAGAGCTTAAGTTGTGTTTTGAGAAGTGGGTTACCTTTCAATGATGTTTGTCAAATGGTGAGGACAAGACCAACATTATTGAGTATAAGTTCATATTTGATCCAAAAGAAATTCGATTTTTTTTGTAGTACGACATTTAACCCACTGGAGGTTGTTCCATCATTTCCAAAATATTTCATCTTTGATCTAGAGGGTAGGATAAAACCAAGATATAAAATGTATTCTTGGCTTAAGAAAAACAATTTTCTTAAGAACAAGTGTGGTGCCTATACCATATTTACTCTACCAGAGATAATATTTGTTCAACAATACCTTAAATACCACCCTTAAGGGAGCAAGTATTTCAGTCTTTGCAAGCTTGATAAAGTAATGTCCAGGACCCCATTGTCTAAGGTTTCTTGAGAAAATTTTCAAAATCTCCTTTTTGGAGGACAAGAACTCCTTCGTATAAGAGATGATCTAAATGTCCATGACTCTAAGTTAAGATCATATAGAAATGTGAAAATTACATGATCTCAGTTTAGAAAAAAAAAATATCTATGTAAGTTCTTATACATTCTATTGACACAATTTTTGGCATGGAAAAGCTAGACCTGTGATTTTTCATCAATGTCAACTTTTCAAAAATTTATTGTTAATGTAGCAGTCCTTTTTAAGGAATCCATACATGTTATCATATCAATCAATTTTGATGCCATGGCATGGACATCTACTAACTCATGGGGTCACTCTTCTACAAACTTATGCTACAAAGAAGCCTAGAACATAACTGATAATATTTTGAACTTGTTGCCCTTTCATAAAATAGGCACTCTTAAGTCTTTGGCATGACATCCTGACAACATTCACAGTCGGGGTTACTAACTTATTTCAGAAAAAAAAAATATTTATTGTAAAGTATTGATATGTTTTAGAACTACCCAAATGAATGACTTTGTTTCAGGGATAAATATTCCCTCTTCAACCAATAGATCACATTGGATTCATTTTCTTGGAAGTTTATCATATTTAGCTATTTATTTAATGTGGAATTCATTGTAGATTTTCCAATAAATTATGATCTGATATTATGAACAATCTGAAAACATTTTTTTTCACACAGGTGCATAATTTCTCTACCAAATAGAAATAGAGTAGAACATAAATAATTTCACAAAATTTACACAATAAAACACACAATTTTTCTAGGGAACCCAACAAGGAAATCCTCACTTGCTTCATAATTTTATTAAGGAAAATTGAGCAAAAAATATGATACACATAGAAGCTAGTTCTAATATGAAAATACAAGAATTTTCCTTCCTATCCTAGGCCTGAAACTTCTTCCTGATAGCTTAGCTGCTTCCCTCTCCTGTATGCACTAGAGGCTTTGAATTTACAAGACAAAGCCTTAGGAAATAATCTGCTATTGCCTATCATTGGCTAAGCTCCTACTAAATAGGGATTTCCCCTATTTCTATGTGCACTCCAAAGATAAAGTTGTCTTCCTCAATAGTTTGTGCAAGGAACAATTGGCTCGTTCCTCCACAAGCTCTCTTGCTCACAAACTCATGCTTAATAATTGATTGATTAATTGTGTGCTTTTGATCTCCTTATAAGCTTTTCGATTAGGCTATTGTTAGTGAGTTTTCAAAATTAGGAGTTGAATTGAAGCTTTTCTAGTTAATAAAATTCAACACCCTTAGTTAAATGGATTATCCTAAAATTTGGGATGTTAACTCCACTTATTCACACAGTTCCCAATTTAAATCACACTAGAGGATAGATAACTCATCCTCCAAAAAATCACATTATTTAAACTACTTCTTGAACTCATACTCATCATTGGACCTCATAGATGTCTATGAATTTTTCAAAGGTCAAGGAAGCCAGTCCTTCTCTACTTTTCAGCACTCCCTCTTAGTGAGGAAGGCATTTTGTACAACTACCAACTTATCTCTGTGATGAACACAAATACCTCTTGCCAATTCTTTGGTCAAGATGTCAGCCATCTGCTCCCCTATTGGAATTTATTGTATCTTGACTATACCCTTGTGTGGACAATCTCTAAGATGGTGATATGGAATATTGATATGCTTTGAGCAATCATGAAACGTTGGATTCTGGAAAATTTTAATGCAACTATGATTATCACAATTTATCATGGTAGGCTCTGTCCTTTGTCTGAAAAGTCCCACAAGTAACTTCCTCATCCAAATAGCCTTGCAAGCTACCTCAATAGAAACCATGTACTCGACCTTTTTTTAACTTAGTGCAACTGATCTCTACTTCTTGTTCTACTAAGACACTATAGCTAACCTAATGCTGAAGATGCCACCTGAAGTACTCTTCCTGTCTATGGAGCTCCTTTCCCAATCTACATCAGTGAAGCCCTTAAGACTCACTCAATAAACATGTTTGTACCACACTCCATAGTCTGTTCTACCTATGAGATATCTAAACACATGCTTTCTAACAACCCAATGCACTTTGTTTAGTTAAACCATAAACTCACCTAGTTGTTTGACTGCAAAAAAATATCAGGTCATGTGTTGAAAAAGTACATCAATGATCCATTGAGTTGATTGTATACTCTAAGACCCACTCGCTCTGTTGTAGTAGCACCCACCTTTCTCCGGTTTTTGACTATAGGTGTGGCCATGGGCCTACAATATTGCATATGAAATTTCTAGAGAATCTCTGCTGTGTACTTGCTGCGTCCCACAAAGATCTCACCATCACCCTACAAATCCTCGAAGCCAATGAAATAGTGAAGAAGCCCCATATCCTTCATCTCAAACTCCTTTGCGAGGTCCTCCTTGTAATCTTGGATCAAGCTCTCATCTCCAATCAATATAAGTTCACCGACATAGAGAACTAGAATGAGTGGAATACCTCCAACCATGACATAGTACAAGTTGGAATCCGCCTCATTCTTAGTGAAGCCCAATCCTCAAAGGTAATTTTCAATCCGAGTGTACCATTCCCTCGGAACTTACTTGAGCCCATAAATAGCTCTCTTCAGCCTGCACACATGTGTGTCTTTGTTGAACTTCTTAAACCCCTCTGACTGCTCTATATAGATCTACTCCTCAACAACTCCATTGAGGAATGTTGTCTTCACGTGCATCTAGTGGATCTTCCACCCCATCTATGATGCAAGTTCTAGAATAGTCTTGATGGATGAATATTGTGCTACTGGGAAAAAGGTATCCTCATAGTATATGCCCTTAATCTATGAGAAAACTTTTTCCACAAACCTATTCTGCAAAACTTGATGGGGAAAATCCTTGATCAAATTTTCTTATTATTAATATCAAATGTTTAGCAAAGAGAGAGTACAATATATCAAGGTCAAAATCGACTTGCCAATTTGAATATTCAATATCCATGTCTTTAGGTAAATAATTGGTCCAGAAGAATGATGTTCTTGAATAGGAAAATTGAGCCCTCATAGGCTTGAGGATTTTTTTTGTAGAGGCTTAGCATTATGGTGAGCTAGTTAGGGTTTGATGATAGGATTCGACAAACCTCTTCCACTTCTCCTAGAATCCTTCCTTGACTGTGGTTTCGATTCAAGATAATTAGCCCACATTCTTCTGCTGACAAGGGATATTTCTAGTCCTCTAATATGCCTCACAACCTTAAAGATTAAAGAGAATTCAGTTCATGGCCCATCATAAAATAATACAGACATACGACCTCGTGATATAAGGGAGATGACGCTTGTGATTCACATGGAAGAGCTTTTTTGGCATGCGGTTGACGTCGAGGAAAAGAACCCTAATTCAAATGGTCCATAACATAGCCAAAATTTCCCTCAACTAATGCGGCTGCCTATATGAGAGATTACAGTCTGCAAAATAGCATAAAATTGGCCCATAACATATCTATGTTAGCCCAAACTTCCTCAACCTCATGCCAGAGGAATATATCCCACAAAATATGACATCCAAACCCTTGTGCCTTTGTTGAGGATCATCTGCGGCTATTTCAAAGATAAGATTCATGAGATAGATTATTGAAATGAGGTTGAGGGAACCTCAATATATATACTAGTCGGTGGGATTGAAAAGACATGACTTTTTAGGACATATTTAATTTTAAATGAGAGAAACATAAATTAAAAATGATACTTCTACTTAAGAAAATTCAATGATATTTAGGTTGATTTTGGTCCTCTCGAAAAGAGAAATTCATTGCTACAATTATCTTCCCCAAAGGAGCTGTACAAAGTGGAATTTTTCCCTAGTTTCAAATTTTAACATATGGCCTTGACTACACCTATTGGTTGGGATCACCATTTTTGGTTTTCAAATGGCTCATGTCTTGCTATGGTCATTTGGCTGATTGATTGCCTCCCTAATTTCAGGTATAATTTGGATATTCTTGGACATATTTTTTTAAATATACATGTTATGAGCACATTCATCATAGATGACATATACAAGTAATGTATCCAGGTCTCTTGGCTTGACCTACTGGGATGATTGAAGCCTAAGATGAACTTATATGCATTTCTTAGAGACATGTCCTCTTAGTTTTATCCCCTTGTTGTGACACTAGGTGCATGCACTCTAAGGTATCTCTAGGCTAGTTTTAAGTGGGATTACAAGGCTTTGGTGGAGGCCAAACAGTAGATTCCTCAAAATAATAGGCTTTTCCAATTTCCATATAGAAGAGATTAATATGGAACATTTTGTTTTTTGTTGTCTTATATACTATGACATATATGGATGGTTATATTTCATTTTTAGTGAATATCAAAACCCTCTCTCTATATTTTTTTGGTACCTGGATCAACAATGCTTAGCATTGTTCATGAGGAAAACCCTCTCTCCATCGTTTTTTGGTACCTGGATCAACAATGCTTAGAATTGTTCATGAGGAAGGAATTGGTCCTCAAATCTTCGAGAGGTCACTGGTTTATCAGACATTACTTGGAAAAATTAATCCTTTAATTTGGTGTTGTTAGTAGACAAAGGCTCTGAGCAGCAGAGCCATAGCACCCACTAGCGAGTGTAGAAAATTTTTGTGTCCTGTTGCCCCACCCAGTTTTATTTTGTTTTACACATCATGTATAATGGCCACATCCCATAGTTAATTTCTGATATGACATGAACATAAAATTCAAAATAAACATGTAATATCCCAAAATAGGGAAAATCTACAATAATGGGAATATCTTAAGATATTCCAAAATTGGAGATACAGTAATACATGAACACAAACTAGAGTAGCAGTGATAAATCAACTCATAGAATGTAAGAAGAGCACATAGACATCATATTAAGCTACATCAGAAAAATGTATACAAGATCTTGAGGAAAGAGTTACTCAAGGAAGGCAAAATCAGCCTCAAGAAACATGTACATAAAATATGGAGACACCGCTACACAAGAATGCCCAAGGCTATGATTGCGCAGTTTTATAAGGATAAAATACTGCTAGAATATGTCAATACATGGATATAAAAATGTATGGATCATACAACATTTGGATTGAAGATATAAACTCCCAAAGACAATCTCAAGACAATCCTGGAAGGCTTGGCTAAAATATGCAAAACTGCAAAATGCCGGAGTTGCAGTCCTAAGACTGAGTAGCAGTTGCAACTCAAGAACTGGATGGAGATAGATGAAGATTATGTATAAGCTAAAAGTGTATACCTCCTCCAATGGATCTTCCAAGTGAAAGGCTAATCCTATCATTGAATATCTCACCCACCAACAATCTTGCAGACCCTTACTGCAATTGCACACTGAAAATAACATAGTCTAGAGAAGGAACTGCACTGTAGGAGAAATGAAATGTTTTGGCCAAGTGCCAAGATATGCAATAAGCTCCAAAATCTTCCTCACTGGTGTCTCAAAGGAAATAAATCTTCCTCCTTTAAAAAACAAGCTCCGGAAGTGGGTTTTCAACCCTCCATTGCAACACAACCCAGCTCTCAACGGAAACTGAGAGAGGTAGCTTGGCATCAAGCCTGGATGTGGAGAAATGAAGTGCAAGCTAATTCAAGAGGCCTCTCTTGAAAGGAGAAGGAATTCCTAAAAAGGAATGCCTTATGCTAAGCATCACTGCAACTCTGCTAAACAGCAAGAGAATGCACAAAGTCTAAACAAACCAAGAGATCGATAATCCATATCATGAATAACAATGTTTGCCTTGCCCTTATTTTAAACAAGTGAAAACCCTCTCACCATGGGTCCCACTCATTAGGGTTTCCTTCACCAAATAAACCTTCTCCCATTCATACTGCGTTGTCTCTCAAAGTGTTCTCCACCTCCTATCCCAGCATTGTTGACTTGGTCAAACTTGACCTTGTCCATATGAAAATGACCCTGTTCACACATGAGGGTGTGAAATCCAGCTCCTATGATGGTCCTTTTCACACTATGAGGGATTTTGTTCTTATTTCTGAAATGTATAGACCTCCTTACCCATTTATTAAGCTACTAGGTGATAAAAACAAAAATCAATATTCCAATTAGCTGAATGCTAATTTCTGAATATTACAGTGCTCCCCTCCCAAATGTTGCTTGTCCTTAGGAAACTGCAAGGATAGAACTGATAAGTGTCCCCTCCTCCTACTGTATCATCCACATATGATATTCTCCTCCAAGGAATGAGATGTTTTTTCATCAATGAATCTCCATATTGCTCCTCCCAAGCATGAAAGTCAGCTAAATAGCTATCATCATGAGTAAGTAGAGTACTGAAGAAGGAAATAAGGTGCTACCCAGAGGTTCCCTTGAGGAATGTAATCTAAGGAGTGATGGGAACTCTCATCCCCATGTGGATCCTCCATCCCCAAGCAATCATCCATACAAAATGAGTTGCCGCCCAACATGGCAACTCTTGAAAATCCTCTTCCACCTTTGGCTCTTGCCATGTAGGTGGGCTGAAAAATCTGATCTTGGTAGAAAAAATAGCCTACCCCACGCTGTCCTCCTCTCCACTTAGGATAAGTGTAGATTATATGTTGATCTTGTGCTACAATAATATTGCCCTCAGGTGGCAAGACGAAGACTAGACCTCCAAGGATCTCTCCTCCAAAGTTATGAAACATGCTGGCCCAAATCATCTCATATGTGATGAGTTGGAAGTTCACCATCATATGGCATCCAATCAATCCCATGGCTTACCTCATAAAAGAAAAAATGTTTGGCTATGGTGGCCATACTACCTCTCATGCTCCCATTAGAACATGCAATGAAAATAATGCGGGAAATCTCTCCCCTAAGGGATACATCCAACCAATGTGCCACTCCCCCAATCATGCTCCCAATAAAAATAAGAACAACAACAACATAAGGAACCATAATGAGAACCATACTTGCTTCCATATGTAGCAAGGGAGAAGGAAAATGGTCCCTCAAATGTAACCAATGCAATTTGACCCTCAACTGCAATAGAGAGTGACAAAAAGTGTGGTTTCTCAACCACTTGCTTGCTGTCCCACTCTCCTCGTATTTTTGGAGAAAGTGAATGATGTATTGTAAAAATTGAGCATGTTATCCATAATACATCTCCTCCCGAAGTCCTCCTACGGAGTGGTCATCAATACTTCTCATGGCCTCAAGTATACCATGCAGTCTAGAAGAAAGAATGCTCCTCCTTGGAGCAACATCCTACACATATATGGTTAAGGGATGCATATATAAATTATACCAATAATTATGAAAACAAACAATACCCTTACCATATATATTTCTCATGCAAATGGAGTGGCTCATAGATGAGTCTCCTCTCATCCTCGAAGAGAAAAGAGGTGGTTGTGCTAAATATTCCAAAGAGTTGTGTATCTCCTTCATCTCTACATGATCCATGCAACTCCTCATATGTTGATATATCTCCTCCTCAAAGCCTTCCCAAAAATACCCCTCCATGATGGTGTGGTATGCTCCCATAGAATAAGTGTGGCTGAAAATGAAATCTTCATGAGCTACTTGTAGAAGCTTCTCCTTGAGCTTGGAAGCTCTAGATAAGAAGATCCTACTATGATAGTAGATGACCCCATCTCTAACTGAATATCCCTCCTCATGTAGCTAGTCATCCAACATCATACAAGTGAAAAGATCCTTGGAATACTCCACCAACAGCTGGGATTTCCAATATGGATCTATCCTCCATAGTGATAGCATTGATGATCTCTCGGGAAGAACATCTGTCATATGGGCATCCTCCTCTTTGACATCTCCCATGACAAATATGTAAGTTGGAAGGCTGCTATCCTTCCCATGTTTCTTCTTCCACAACACATAATCTGAAATGAGAGTGGGTAATGATGATGTTGAGAGTGTGCCTCTCTCCTCCTTGAGTCTACCCAAGAATCTTAGTGTTGTATAATGACCTCCCAAGGTCTCCACTCCTCTGAAATCGATGAGTAGTGCCTCAAAATATGAAGCATCTCTCATCATTTGTTGATCTGGTGGTCTCCTTGGTGAAATGTCTCCATGCAATGAGACATCATCATCAAGAGTAGACTGCATGTATGAATGGAAAGTCTCATCCATGCCTTCACTGTGCAACCCAGTCTCCCTCTTAGGTGCATAAACCTCATTAAATAGACAGGGGTGTGTGCTCCTCATCACATGATGCTGGTCATCCTCCCTATCTCCTCCTTTTAACTCCATAGTTTCACACCCTTCTATCAATGGCACATGTAAATCATGAGTTGTGCCTTGATCTCCACATATGAGATCCCGGGGAATTCTTTGTAATGATAGAAGAACCCCTCTAGTTGGAGCATGTGCTCCATCTACCTTTGCATGAGGTGCTAGATCTACTCTAGATCTGTCAGCATTGTTACCCTCCTCCTCATCAACATGTATGGGCAACCTCCCAAGAATTGGATCCTCTTTTGAAAAAGAGATCTCCATGCCCTTTTCTTCAAGGAATATGAGATAGATTTCTTGCCTCCAGCAAGGTAGGATGCAAGATTTCAGCCTCCTCCATGGTTTTTTGAAGTGGATCTGAGTTTATAATTTCTTCGATCACATGCAAGGGTTTGGTTTGTTTAGATTTGTTTAGCTTCACCATATGTGTTGTAGAAAGTTTTCCATCAAATATTTCTACCAATGTCTTAATAAACCTTGCATAAGAAGAAGTGTTTGAATTTTTCAAAGAAAAGGACTCAAATATCCACCATGCATGGGCCTTACCTCCAAGATGCAGTGCTACAACTCTGATGGATTCATCTTCAGAAATTTAGTGCTGCTGCAAAAAGGTGTCTAGCTCCTCCACCCAAGCTCTAGCTGAACATGTAGGTGAACCATAAAAAGAAGATAGAAGGAATCTACCCCTATCATGCTTCTTTCTTCTCTTCACCTTGATCTTGAAAAACTCTAGAAAATTGATATGTTCTCTAAACTTCTGAGTTTGAGACTCATACTCTTGCAAAAAGTCACTAAGAGTTTCCCTCCTAGTCATTCCTTCTTCTTCCATCTCTCTTATGGAAAATCTGGGCATCTGACTGTGTTGTTTATCATGATGTGTGGCTGCATGCTCAAACTCATGATATGAAAATCTATATTTTGATTCAAATTCAAACTTTCTTGGAGACTCTATACACATATCCCTTCTGATATTCTTGAGATATCCTTGAATGCTCTATACAGATTTAGGAAGAAGCTTTGAGAGCCTCTCCTCCTTCTTTCCTCCAAAGAATGGAGTCTTATTTCTGTTCATATTCTCTTCTCTTGATAGTATATTGGTTGAGATCCACAGGTTGAGCCAAGATTATGCTATGATACCATTGTAATATCCCAAAATAGTGAAAATCTACAACAATGGGAATATCTTAAGATATTCCAAAATTGGAGATCCAGCAATACATGAACACAAACTAGAGTAGCAGTGATAAATCAACTCATAGAATGTAAGAAGAGCACATAGCCATCATATTAAGTTACAACAGAAAAATTTATACAAGATCTTGAGGAAAGAGTTACTCAAGATAGGAAAAATCAGCCTCAAGAAACATGTACATAAAATATGGAGACACTCCTACACAAGAATGCCCAAGGCTATGATTGTGTAGTTTTATAAGGAGAAACTACTGCTAGAATATGTCAATACATGGATATACAAATGTATGTCTCATACAATATCAGGAGTGAATATCTAAGCTCCCGAAGATAATCTCAAGACAATCCTAGAAGGATTGGCTGAAATATGAAAAATTGCAAAATGCCGGAGTTGCAGTCCTAAGATTGAGTAGCAGCTGTAACTCAAGAAATAGATGGAGATGGCTGAAGATGATGTATAATATAAAATTGTATACCTCCTCCAATGGATCTTCCAAGTGAAAGGTTGATCCTATCACTGAAGATCTCACCCTCTAACAATCTTGCAGACCCTTACTACAATTGCACACTAAAAATAACGCAGTCTAGAGAAGGAACTGCACTGTAGGAGAAAGGAAATGTGTTGGCCAAGTGAAAATATTTTCAATAAGCTCCAGAATCTTCCTCACTGGTGTCTCAAAGGAAATAAAGCTTCCACCTTTGAAAAACAAGCCCCGAAAGTGGTGTTGTCAACCCTCCACTGCAACACAACCCAACTCTCAAAATAAACTGCGTTGCAGCTGAAGGAGGTAGCTTTTCCTCAAGCCTAGATGTGGAGAAATGAAGTGAAAGCTCCTTGAAGAGGCCTCTCTTGAAAGGAGAAGAAATTTCTAAACAGGAATTCCTTGTGCTAAGCAGCACTGCAACTCTGCTAAACTGCAAGAGAATGCGCAAAGTCTAAATAGACCAAGAGATCAATAATCCATATCATGAATAACGATAGCTGCCTTGCCCTTCTTTTAAACAAGTGAAATCCCTCTCACCATGTGTCCCACTCATTAGGGTTTCCTTCACCAAAGAAACCTCCTCCCACTCATACTGTGTTGTCTCTCAAAGTGTTCTCCACCTCTTATCTCAACGTTGTTGACTTGGTCAAACTTGACCTTGTCCACATGCAAATGACCCTATCCACACATGAGGGTGTGAAATACAGCTCCTATTATGGTCCCTTTTCACACTATGAGGGATTTTATTCTTATTTCTGACATGTATGGGCCTCCTTACCCATTTATTAAGCTGCTAGGTGATAAAAACAAAAATCAATATTCCAATTAGCCACATGCTAATTTTGGAATATTAAAAAACACTGCTAGGCTAACACTACTCTTTTACTTATACACACAAATTTTTGAACTATAGTTTTTGGTCACTCTAAGACCTTGGAAAAACCCCAAAGGGGAAAACCAGTTTTAGAGAGGATTTTATTTTTCTTTTCTCAGATAATTAATTACAACATTAATTACATCACACAGGGTACTTATCTCTCCCTATTGTTGTCTAGGAAATTGTGTCATTGTGCTTGAAACTCGTTCACTATTCAAAAATCACTATTTTGGAATGTGTGCCACTAACAGAATTTCTCTCCTCAGAAAAACATCATTTTCCTTGAAACCTGCACCATGAATTTCATGTCACTGTGCAATATTTCCTTCCTCGAAATTTGTGCCACTGACCTGCAAATTTCTCCTTGAAGTTCATGGTGACATAAATAATTTTTTTCTTGAAAAATGGGCTATCATACTAGGTTTAAATGTCTGGAAATGCGTGCCACTAGACCACCTTTTCAGCCTAGAAATCTGCATTGGAAACCTCTACCCACTCCTTCTTAGAATGCGTGCTTCTCTTCCAGCATGAAAGGTTTTTGGTTTTCAAAGGTCTCATGTTTTGCTATGGTCATTTGGCTAATGGATTTCCTCCCTCATTTCTGTTATACTTTAGATATTCTTGGACATCCTTTATTGAATAAACTTGTTATGAACATGTTCATCATATATGACATATACAAGTAATATATCTATGTCTCTTTGCTTGACCCACTAGGATGATTGAAGCCTAAGATGACTTTATATGCATTTCTTAGAGACATGTCATCTTTGTTTAATCCCCGACACTAGATGCATGCACTCTAAGATATCTCTGGGCTAGTTTTGAGTGGGGTTATATAGGCTTTGGTGGAGGCTAAACAATAGATTCCTCAAGAGAATATGATTTTCTAATTGTCATATAGAAGATATTGAGATGGAAAATTTTATTTTTTGTTGTCTTATATACTACAAGATATAGGGATGGTTAGGTTTCCTTTTCAGTGAATATCAAAAGCCTCCATCTTTTTTTGGTACCTGGATCAACAATGCTTAGCATTGTTCATGAGGAAGGCATTGGTCCTCCAATCCTCCACATGCCACTGATTTATCAGAAATTAATTGGAAAACTGCATCATTTTATTCGATGTTCTTAGTAGACAAAAGCTCTGAGCAATAGAGCCATAGTACCTACTAGCGAGTGTAGAAAATTCTTGTGTGTCCTGTGGCCCAACTCGGTTTTAGTTTTTTTTACAAATCATGTTTAATGCCCACATCCCATGGTTAATATCTAATATAACATGAATATAAAATTCAAAAGAAACATTTCTAGGCTTCCACTACTCTTTTACTTATACATACAAAATTTTAGACTCTAGACTTTGGTCAATATCAGACCTTGGAGAAACCCCAAAGGCGAAAGCCAGTTTGAAGGAGGATTTTATTTTTCTTTTCTCAGAGAATGAATTACAACATTAATTACATCACACAGGGTACTTATATCTCCCTCTTTCTGTCTATAAATCATGCCATTCTCCTTGAAACTTGTTCACTTTCCAAAAAACAATACTTTGGAATCTGTGCCCCTGACATACTTTCTCTACTCAAAAAATCATCAATGTCCTTGAAACCAACACCACGAATTTCATGCCACTGATAGACCACTGTCCTTTGAAATTCATGCCACTGCTTAGAATTTTCTTCCTCAAAATATGTACCACTGACCTACAAATTTCTCCTTGAAATTCATGTTGACAAAACCATGGGACCATGGGACCTGCAATTTTCATTGTTTAAGGCTTGGAAATGCATAATATCAATCCAAATGCATCTCATGGACAAAGATGACTATGAAAATTAAATAATATTCCACTGATTATATATTATCAAAGAGCTTTGATATCTTGTTTTAAGAGCATAAATCCTAAAGTGAGCGGCACCATATGTTACACTACCAGACTGCATTTGATCCACTTTTTTTCTATTCTATATCTAAAATAACCAATTCTTAGTTCCTCAGTTTTCTCACCCTCACAATTTTCTTCTAATTATTGTTTTAATGTTTTAGTCCACTGCATGTTTGATATGTGGTTGCTTCATTAACACTCCTTCACTCTTAGTAGACAAAGGCTTTGAGCAGGAGAGCCACAGTAACCATTAGCAAGTGTAGAAAATTCTTGTGTGTCTTGTAGCCCTACAGGGATTTAATTTGTTTTAAACATTATATTTAATTCCAACATCCAATGGTTAATTTCTGATATAACATGAATATAAAATTCAAAAGAAACAATACTAGGCTACCACTACTCTTTTACTTATACACACAAATTTTTGGACTCTAGTTTTTGGTCAATCTAAGAACCTTGGAAAAACCCCAAAGGGGAAAGCCAGTTTGAAGGAGGATTTTATTATTCTTTTATCAGAGAATTAATTATATCACACGGGGTACTTATCTCTCCATGTTGATGTCTAGGAAATTGTTCCATTATCCTTGAAACTCGTTCACTATCCAACAATCACTACTTTGGAATATGTGCCACTGACAGACTTTCTCTTCTCAGAAAAACATGACTGTCCTTGAAACCAATACCATGAATTACATGCCACTGACAGACCACTGTCCCTTGAAATTCATGCAACTACTCATAATTTCCTTCCTCAAAATCTGTGCCACTGACCTAAAAAATTTTCCTTCAAATTCAAGCTGATGTAACTGATTTTGTTCCTTGAAAAATAGGCTATCAGACCAAGATTAAATGCGTGGAAATGCATGAAACTAGACCACCTTTTCATCCTAGAAATCTACGTTGGAAACTTCTGCCTATTCCTTCTCAAAATTCATGCTTCTCTTCCAACATGAAAGGTTTAAAAGATCACTGCAAAAACCTTCTTCCATGGCCAAAAGTAGCACCTCCAGATAAAAATATACACTGGTAGATTACAATGGAAACCCTGAACATCAATCCAACCTACAGAAAGGAATACAATGAAAAAAGCATAAACCTATCATGGGCCTTTTCTCCCTTTCTTGTAAAGAACTTTCTTCTTGGCCTATGGGGTTTTTCCTTCACATTAATTCAATTTGTAGGTTAATAGTATGTGTTACTAATGAATTTCTAATAAAATTTTATAGATAATACTTTAGAAAGCTATGGACTCATATTTTCTTCAAAGAAATAACAATAAAACATCAACAAAAGTCTATGTCTCTTAGGTTGGAGTGCTCTTCTATATGTCCCCTTTTGGAAATCCTCAATCTTTCTAAGTGTCATCATACTATAGGGTGTATCTCATTTAGTGGTTCAGTTGTGGAGATATGCTTTCCATATCCATTATAAAGTGGATTGCTGCCCTATTCTTGGCTTCTTTTTCCATTAATTGGTCTCCTTTTTTAGATGTCATCCTTACAACATCCATGCCCACCCTTAGAATGATTTTTCCTTCCTAAAATATGCTCTAATAACTTCATTTGACCCTTGGCTTGGTGCTCTCCAAAGTGGATTGATTTTCTAACAATCAAATATTTAAAGCATCCAAATCTCCCCTGGAAGGAAACATTACTCTATGAATGTGCAATAATTTATCAATAAAGGTTTTTGCATGCCATGTGTTAACTTCCTATAGAGGGTGCTGCTCCAAAAACTTTGGGATGTAAAGGTGTAGTAAATCAACTAGTAAAAGATAAAACCAAACCTGGAGTGATTATGCAAAAAAATTTGATGTGCAGGAGTAGTCAATCAGCTAGTAAAAGACCATAGTCACTGACAACCTCATTCGAAAAACTGTATGAGGCATCTTCAAATACCAGACTACACTAGCTTATAAATTTTCCCTATTAAGTAGCACTATCTACTTAATTCATATACCACACACTTCACAGTCTGTGCTGGAATTCTGCAAAGCTTTTGTTTTTGAAAAAACACTAACCACACTAAATATGAATCTCCCTTTCCATCAAAAGGCTCACATCTACAATGTGAATGAAATCCACTCTACCAAGTAACAAGGATAACAACTTTAGAGTATAAAAATTCTTGACAAGTACTAAGGGTCTGATTGCAACCATTTATTGATGAGTTGTAGCAAATAAGGGGACATCTAATGCATGCTAGCCCCTACCAAATAATACATCAAAAAAATTTTAAACTGTATTGTCTAGGAAGCTTTTTCATTTCACCTATTTAATGTTTTGGAAAATGATCTTTAATTTTTGTATCTCCTTCTTGAATTTTCGAATGGCTAGTTCTATTCCCAACCCTTGAAATTTTGTTACTACCACTTCTTTTTAGCATCCATCGTGTAGTTTGTTGTAACTGAAGCACTGTAAGCATGCTCACAACTATTACTGCAACCCTTTCCTACTTTCAATATTCTTTGCAAGGAATACAATAAAATATTACCATTCAAACCTCCTCAACAACTTTATACTAAAGATAGCAATAGGATGTTGAGATCCTATTTCTACTCCAAGAAAAATCATGAAAATATTTTAGAAAAAGTCTACAATAATAATCTCAATCAACTAACTCCATGATACAAGTCAACGATAACATGATAATGGAGTTGGTTTTTCAACAATCCTCCAAAAATGGCACCATGAAGTACGGTTCCTCCTCCAAGTGGCTGACCATGTATCTACCTTCACGAACAATGAATGAATCCTCCTTAGGAGCATGTGTGTCCTTCTCCAAAGTGGATTCCTTCTTCAAACCTTGAATGAATGAAAAAATACCATTCAAAACTCCAATAAAGTGGCACTTGTGGCATCATGAGTATAAATTTCCATTAATAACTTGGAAAATCCCAAGGTAGAAGTACAATCTACAAAGGAGAAGATAAAGTAATTATGAATGAGTGGACATTCTCATCATAATAGCTTGGAAATCTGTGCAAGGTGACTTCCTCTCATATAAGGTATCCTCCCCATTGACTAAAAAATTCCTCAAAGGGGTGATGACCCTTAAAATATGTGCTGAAATTGTGAGTGCCTTATGGTAATATGTTTTGCCAATAATCGATTATTTTCCTTGATGAACAGAACTGAAAAAGGTATTTGAATTATCCCTGGAGATGAAAGTGAGACTTTAACACATTGAAATTGTGCCATTGTCCTTGAAACTCCTTCACTATCCAACAATCACTACTTTGGAATATGTGCCACTAACAGAATTTCTTTGTTCAAAAAAACATCACTATCCCTGAAACCAAAACCACAAATTTCATGCCACTAACAGACCTTTGTCCCTTGAAATTCTTGCCACTGATCATAATTTCCTTCCTCAAAATCTGTGCCACTGACCTACAAAATTCTCCTTGAAATTCAAGCTGGAAGAACTGATTTTGTTCCTTGAAAAATAGGTTATCAGACCAGGAATAAATGCATGGAAATGCATGCAACAAGACCACCTTTTCAGCCTAGAAATCTGCACTGGAAACTTATACCTATTCCTTCTCAGAATTCATACTTCTCTTCCAGCATGAAAGTTTTAAAAGATCACTACCAAAGCCTTCTTCCATGGCCAAAAGCAACACCTCCAGATAATAATCTAATCTAGAAAATTACAATGGCAGCCTTGCACATCAATCCAACCTATAGAAAGGAAGATAATGACAGAAGCATAAATCTTTCATGGCCCTTTTCTCCCTTTCTTGCAAAGAACTTTATACTTGGCCTATGGGGTTTTTCCTTCACATTAATTCAATTTGGAGGTGAATAGTGCTCCTCCTTTTATAGTTTGTGTTACTAATGACTTTCTAATAAAATTTTATAGAGAATACTTTAGAAATCTATGGATTCATCTTTTCTAATAACAATAAAAAAACAATAGAAGTCTATGTCTCTTAAGCTGGAGTGCTCTTCTATATGGCCCCTTTTGGAAATCGTCAATCTTGCCAAGTGTCATCATACTATAGGGTGTATCTCAATTAGTGGTTCAGTTGTGGAGATATGGTGTCCATATCCCTTGTAAAGTAGAGCGTTGCCCTATTCTTAGCTTCTTGTGCCATTAATTAGTCTCCTTTTCCACATTTCATCCTTATAACATCCATGCCCACCCTTAGAATGATTTTTCCTTCCTAAAATATTCTCTAATAACTTCATTTGACCCTTGGCTGGGTGCTCTCCAAAGTGGATTAATTTTCTAAGAGTCAAAACTTTAAAGCATCCAAATCTCCCTTGGAAGGAAACACTACTCTATGAATGTGCAATAATTTATCAGTAAAATTTTTGACATGCCATGTCTTAACTTCCTATAGAGGGTGCTGCTCAAAAAAATTTGGGATGTATAGGGGTAGTCAATCAACTAGTAAAAGATAAAACCAAACCTGGAGTTATTATGAGAATTTTTTGGATGTACATGAGTATTCAATTAGCTAGTAAAAGACCATAGTCACTGACAACCTCATTTGACAAACTGTATGAGGCATCTTCAAATACCAGACTACACTAGCTTATAAATTTTCCCTATTAAGTAGCACTATATACTTAATTCATATACCACACACTTCACAGTCTGTGTTGTAATTCTATAAAGCTTTTTTTTTTGAAAAAATAATAACCACATTAAATATGGATCTCCCTTTCCTTCAAAAGGCTCCCATCTACAATGTGAATGCCAGCCATTGTACCAAGTAACAAGGATAAAAAAATTAGAGTACATAACTTCTTGACAAGTACTAAGGTTGTGATTGCGACCATTGATTGATTAGTTGTAGCAAATAAATGGATATGGGCGGAAACGTGAAGCTGGGTTACACTTTTGTGAGAATCGGGCGTAGAAATTTTTTTTCGCCAATAGTTCGGCCGAACATTATATAAAGTTCGGCCGAACTTTATTAAAGAGTTCAGCCGAAATTTTGAGTCCGTTTAAATTGACGGCACAGTGACGGCGCAACAAACAGAATTTTTGCCGGAGTTTTGGAAAACCGGCAATAGGAGTTCGGCCGAACTTAGTTAAAATTTCGGCCGAACTATTAGTTCGGCCGAACTTTGAAGTTCGGTCGAACTATTGTTTTATAAATAAATCGCCCGCGAAAGTTGTAAGGTTACTCATTTCATTGTTGGCGCGCGATTTTTCTGCTGTGTGTGTGATTGCCGCGACGGGACGAGCTGCTGCTATGTGTGTGATTGCCGCGACGGGTCGAGCTGCTGCTGGGCGCCATCGTTAAAATCTGCCGGTATGTTCGTCTGCCATCGTTTGCTCATTCCATGTGCTTCGTCATTTTAAACTCAAATACTCGAACAAGGGAAACTCAAATGTCATTTTTAGATATCTCTCTGTTTTTGTCTCTGTAAATAATATTTACAATTGTCTCTAGGCTGAGTATTTGTCCTATAAAGGAGGTGTCTCTGTCATCAAAGGCACCAACACCTTGCCTCACCCAGAAAAAAATTTACATCCAACACTTCGTAGTATAGCGTCTTCCTCACTTCGGAGTGTAGCATCTTCCCCCTGGATAATCTTCTAAAATCCGCAGGGGATAATCTGCGCTTCATGGGTACTGAATAATTTGACTATCTGTCAATTTACTGAATAATTTACTGACTTTCATCAACACAGTTTGCATATAAATTTCTTGCTCTGTCATTCTGGCTACTGCGCACTGGTTTTTCCTGCATCCTTTGCGCTATACCACATTACACTCATTGTGTAGTGCTCCTGGTATCGTTATTGCGCTGTTACAGCATTGAGGTCGGTAGTGTTCTTATTGTTTATACCGTTCTATGTTTATTTTTTCATCCTACTTCGCCTGGGTGTCAGTATTTCTTGCTGGGCACTGTATGCTGTGTGAGCCTATGGTTTTCACGAAATGGCTGATGAGGATCCTTTCTCTGATGCTCTTTTTTCTCTATGCCTGATCGGGAATTTCCTCTCTCCTGTCGAGACTAGCTATCTTCCCCCTCAGCCGCACATGTTTTCTGTATGATGGACTGTTTTGCCAATGATTTAATATCTAAAAAACGTTTTTTCTTCTGTTGAAAAAAAAAATCAACACAGTTTCAACTTAAACGCTGTTTAAATGTTGCATTGTCTTGCTGCCTATTACTCTAGAAATTTGGTGGTCCTATGGCCATGATCAAGGATTTCTTCACATGGAAAATGTCAAATATCTTGATGTCAAAATTAAACTGCAATTACTCTTGTAAATTTTTTTAATATGCAAGACAAAATAATTTGACTGTCATCAATTTACTGAATAATTTGACTGTCTGTCAATTTACTAAATAATTTACTGACTCTCATCAACACAGTTTCAACTTAAACGCTGTTTAAATGTTGCATTGTCTTTCTGCCTATTACTCTTGAAATTTGGTGGTCCTGTGGCCATGATCGAGGATTTCTTCACACGGAAAATGTCAAATATCTTGATGTCAAAATTAAACTGCAATTACTCTTGTAAATTTTTTTAATATGCAAGACAAAATAATTTGACTGTCATCAATTTACTGAATATAATACCAGAACTTATTTGCTACTCGACTGCTCGTTATGTTAAGGAGAGGTCTTCAGAGTTGGATTCCCCTTCCTTTCTGGCACCAACTCTTCTTGTAAGCTCATCACCGAGATGCTCCAAGATCCAATAAGTTTCTTTATTAACCGGCCCCTCTATTTTTGAGAATATGTATTAGCTATTTAAAAGTAGCAAATTAAAAAAAATATTTGCATGTTTTCAAACTGAGATTATATATTATTGATGTAAAAATAGAGTAAAAGTAACAAATTTAAAATATAATAAAAAGATTGTGCATGCCAAATTTATTTAATTATTTTAAATAAATAATTTATTAATTATGAAAAAAATATTATTTTAGTTGTAAGGTTAGAAATTATTTGATTTTTTAAGACTAAATATAATAAATTTTCATTTGCTTGAACTTTCTCATTATCACATAAAGAAAGACTTCTTTAAATCATTTCAAGAAAATTTATTTGGAAACACATCATTTTCTCCTTCAAAGAAAAAAAAACACATGTCTTGGTATATTATGCCATCAAACTAAAAACACATCATTTTCTCCTTCAAAGAAAAAAAATTAAATTTCAATAGGCTTTAGGAAATTTAATTTCAAGTCATTTAATTTCACATGATTAGAATTTCTTTCAAATTCAAGAGCTTAGAATTGCTTTCAAGTTCAATAGATCAAATTCATTTCCAAGTCCAATAGAATAGGATTTACCTTTATGTTTGATAGAATCAAATTTCAAAAAGCTTTCATAGTATAGAATTAGAATAATTTGTTTCAAGTGCTGAATTCGATGCTTTGATATATGCTAGTCTTTGATAAATAACGTGTTTGTGCTCATTTAGATATTTTCATTAATTGGTTTTCTTTGAGTATTGCAATCATTTCCATAGGTTAATTTCCATTTTTGATTGAGAGTTAATTGCTTAGCTCATATATTGTGCAAGTGTACTTTAGAAGTATAAGAACCTGGATTGACATTTAATGCAAGTAATTTATCTCACAATTAATTTACCCATTAGGATGCTTTGACCTAGTAACTTGAGAGATGAAAAAGATCCTATCACATTAACGTGAGGATCCATTTTCACAATGAACATTAGGAAAATACAATATTCATTGCAGTTTGTAATATAGTCAACTAGTAGACTATTCAATTATTAACAAAGTTGATGAAAGAATGCAAGGAATTTAAGGTTGCATTTCAATTTTGAAAATTTTCTACAATAATTTTTGTAGGATAATTTGTTATACAATATCATTTTCATAGTTTACTTTTATTTTTATTTTTATAATAAAAATGCTCATACCTGTAATTTCAATTATATGGTTGGCTGTATTTCACAAATTAATTTTGATTATATATTTGGTTATATTTTCCAAGTATATTTATTCTTGTTGGACTAAGTATTTTTAGGATCACACACACACACACACACACACATGTTAATGCAAGTTTCCATAGTTATTTATAATTTTTATTTTAGAAAGAACCTTCAACCAAAAATCCCCCTAAGGTTAGTCCCCCGTGTGCCCTTTGAGACACATTAGGTCATCCCACCAATTCATGCCCCATGCTTCATGAGTTGAAGGGTATCCTTCATACCCTTCAACTATTGGTGCTTAACTATTTCTTAAGCACCCCCATTTCTCCCCACTCCATCATGTGATGTTGCCACCTCATCACGTAATAAGGGTTTAAGAACCAACGACCTCTCATCTATTTATGTGAAACACAAAAATTATACACAACATTGTCTCAATCTCTGACGATATCAAGATGTGTTGGTCACCATACATCATGCCTCAATAGTAGCACCACCACTTACACCAACCTCATATGTTGATGATTCCTCTTCCACCATTTATTATGTCACGAACTCGGTTAATTAGTATTTGGCATGCCCTTGAGTGCTCTATGTTAAAGACACTCATCTTATCTATATGTGTCCTGTACTCATCAAATACCATCATCACCGCATGCATCAAGTGACATATCCCCCTCATCAAGATCCCAATCCGCCTAATTTTGGATGCTCCTCATACACTAAGTACCTTGACCATATCAATGGAATGCCCAACTCCTAGCATGGTTCCCACCACACCAACACAACTATTGGAGATTTAAACGACCTCACCACTTAGAAAATGATAAGAAATTATTTCACCCCCTTGTACTAACAATACATAGAAAGAATAACATAATTAATAGAAGAGATAAAAATATGAATTAGAGAAAGGGATGGATCACATATTAAAGGAAATGTAAGCCAACCTAGGAAGAAACCAACTCTTCGCTCCCACTTTAAATAATTTTTAAGAGTAAACAATGAAAAAAACAAATTGATCTATGTACCAGATGTACAACATTCAACCATACCTATATAAAGAGTGTATAATGAAATTAATGTTGGTTTAATTCAACACTTGGAAAATATCTTGTTTCTATCCCATTTGTGGAAGTTATGCAAATATGAAATAAAAATATAAATAAGGTTAAGAAGTTCTTAAAATTTGATGAAGTAGATGACCCTACTTTTGAGGATTATCCTATAGAGTTATAAAAGATGAATCAAGGGAATAAAAATGTAATTCATAAACATTTTCATATATTCCTACTAATAAATAAAATATTATTACACAACTATATGCTAGATTTAGGAGAAACAACTAATGTAATTCCTTTGAAAGTGATGAAATAATTAGGCCTTACAACAACTAGGGCATATAGAAATGTATGTGCTATGGATCCTATGAAAATCGGGATGGGTAGAGTAATAAATACACATGTTTTGAAATTTTTTGAGGAGTAACTCAAAGTATGCATATATACAAAATGAAGTGGCTACTTTCTTCATATTCCATGAGGGACTATTGTTCTTCCTAAATACTATTCATTTCATGTACCTCTGAATTATTTCTAGTGAAATTAAATGACTTGAAATTAAATTTCCTAAAGCCTATTGAAATTTCTCCTTCAAAATAAGGATGCACTCCCATTTGATTATCACAGATAGGTTGTAATCATGAGGCTCTCGCTCAAGAGTGGACCTTCGCAAAATCTTGTGACGTCTTGTCACAAACAAAACCATCAAACTGAAAACACATCATATTTCTCCTTCAAAGAAAAAAAAAATTCACATCATGTGAATATGTCCATGTACTCTTACATATTGGTGTACAAAACCATCAACTAGACACAAGTTGACAAAACATGCCTCTTTAAACAACTGACTCTTAAGTCAAATAATAGAGCTCATGTACTTTCAACATCTTGCTTCATGCAACATGCACCATACTTTGAATTTGCAAAGAAATTAATGAAACATCAAAATACAGGCTAGGCCTTAATTGGATAAGAAATCTAACCATTTGTCAGCAAACCATTTCAATGGCGTTTCTTTTTGTTTCAACTATGTTGAATTTAGTTTTTAGTTATATTTTTATTTTTGGAGAAAATAACTATTTATTTCATGTGTAATTAGATTAGTGATTTCATGTGTTAGGGTTGTGGATTCAGGCATTGAAACAACACCAAATTATATTTCAAATTTTAAAATGATGGTTTGAGTCCTAGGTAGCTTAGAATCCTACTTGTTTTCAAAATAAGGATGCACTCCCATTTGATTCTCACGGATAGGTTGTAATCATGAGGCTCTCGCTCAAGAGTGGACCTTCGCAAAATCTTGTGACGTCTTGTCACAAACAAAACCATCAAACTGAAAACACATCATTTTTCTCCTTCAAAGAAGAAAAAAATTCACATCATGTGAATATGTCCATGTACTCTTACATATTGGTGTACAAAACCATCAACCAAACACAAGTTGACAAAACATGCCTTTTCAAACAACTGACTCTTAAGTCAAATAATAGAGCTCATGCACAAATTTCCATATTTGTTGCATTTAAGTGTGTCTAACATAACTCTACTTTCAACATCTTGCTTCATGCAACATGCACCATACTTTGAATTTGCAAAGACCTGAATTCTCCACCCCCCATTAAAATGGCCCTACAAGTTGATTCTTTCAGTTTTTTCACTCTATAAGCATCAACGTACGATTATGCATGATGGAGAATCTCTAGCGCTTTCCCTTGTTAATATATTAAACAAGGGAAAGCGCTAGATATTCTCCATCATGCATAATTGTACGTTGGATTTGGTGATAATTGTCTCCATATTTTGGCTTTCTGACCCGCAAAACATAATTATTTTAGAAGGGAGGGAAGGAGGGATGATCACATTGACTTGCTTGATGACCCGTCTATGAAGATTAACTACCTCAAGAATTATTTTTTTGCGTAGGGAAAGAGACACATTCCCATGTCTAGTTCTTTGATATTGTTAATGCCTCTAGTGTTTACTTCTACAAGTTCTATAGGCAGAGCCTGTAAAGGGCCAGGTAGCCTCTGGATCTCATCTTTTATGAAAGGTGACATATCTAGTAAATGCCCCTGCAGTCAATCTCTGGAATGGATCTAAATAGAAGTTCTTCATTTTAATATCCATAAAACACAACAAATTTAAGGTAAACTATGTACATGTTCCATTCATCATGAACACAAACCTCACAAGCCTCCTTGGCTTTGGAGCATTTTCCATGTTTTCCATAACCAAGACCCAAATAATTAGGCCCTTCTTAAAGAAAATTTGGCTCAACTATGCCTTGTACATGCTTGCCTTTAAAACCCTTTACTTTCATAGCACATTTTCATCAAAAATTTGGACCTTGTTCCTCTAATGTCTCTAATGTCTCTCAAAAGCACGTACACATTCATTTTCAGAGGAAATTGAAGGTAGAAACCAATAGCTAATTCTTCTAACTTACCTTGACTAAAATGAGCTAAATTGTACTTTGATACGAACTTTATTTAAATTGTCCACCCCACATTAGACACTAATGATTATAACCTTTAATGGGCTAGCACTGGTTTGTAATCATCATCTCAAAATGACCTAGTAGATGAAAAATTATCATGTTTGTAATCATCGCTTCACACCATCTACATATGACCCTTCTACACATTATATGATTGAATTTATGGTAGGTCATCTCTTCTATCTAGACCATGATTGATTGTGACATTAGGTGAATAAAGGAAATTTGATAAGGAAGGGATCAGTATAAGTTTGTCCTCCTCCACGCACTCCATATCCAGTGATTGCCTATTTTTTTTCTTCCAACATTTTATTTTGGAAATTCATTTTGGTAGTTAATTCCACTAATAGTCACAACACACTTGGAAGTCAAAGAAATTATTATATACACTACTAAACTCAATTAACATTGTTTGTTATTGAACTTTACAATAACAAACAACGTAGAGTTCATTAATTTAGTAGTGTATATGATAATTATATGTATAGTGGTGTGGCTATCGATAAAATTAGCTGCTAATAAATTTCGAGAATAGAAAGTTGGAAGTGGAAAATTGAGAAATCACTAGCTATGGGGCGGATGGAGGAGGACAAGCTAGAAACTATCTTCTGCTTATAAATTGTATTTTATTCACCTGTTGTCACAATCATTCATGGGATAGGTAGAGAGGATGACATTTCAAAAATTCATGCATATAATATGTAGAAGGGGTCATGTATGAGATGGTGTGAAGTGATGATGATGGACATGGTAAATTTTCATGTGCGAAGTCATTTTTAGATGATGATGACAAACCAATATTAGCCATTTTAAGGTTATAATCATTAACAAGAAATATGGGTAAGGAAATTCAAAGTGCCAAATTCTAAGGAACAAGCCATATTTGCTTCTTATAACTTTATTTGATATATTCTTAAAAAACCAAGTACAAATTTTAGTAATCCTAGAATCATGCTTTACATAAGGTAAAGTTGGGGAACTCATGACTTGTACTATAGATAAAAAAAACATTTACACTTACCAAAAAATATATGATAAAAATTGACAAACTACATACCCTTAAGCTCAAGGGGATATAATCATTCTTGCCTTCCATATAGATAATGAAAATGATTGTTCTAAGTCTCATGTTGCTTCTCATGTTATTTTATAAACCTTGGTTGGAAAGAAAAATAAGAGGGCAGAAATGTAAGAAATATAGAACATACTGGATTTAACAGCCCCAAACTGGATTTTACTTCGAGGTATTTATTTTTTGAAATCTATTTTGTGAATGTCGACCAATAGATATATATCATGGAGGATGAAAGACGAAGATCGGCCGAATCCCATATGGAGGCTCAGGGATTGGAGGATGTTCATGGTATTTAAATATAATCTTAAATCTCCATACATGTGTGTACGTATGGGATTGATTTTTTTATTAACTTTGTGAGTGAAATTAGTTGTTAATAAGTTTCATATTTTAATTTTTAGGAGGCAAGAGGAGAAGGCTTTCTACTCCATCAATGGAGCGTGGCCAAGGTTCAACCAGTCGAGGTAGCAGGGTGCGGGAAGGGGGTGATATTTATTCCCCCGAAGGCCAGCAATCAATGGCTGCTGGTTCTCAACAGGGTCACTGTGGGTCTGGTTCTCAGCAGCATCATTCTGGGGCTGGTTCTCAGCAGGGTCATGTTGGAGATGATGTTAATCAACAACATCAAGGTTGCCATCAATTTCAATATTTTTTCATTACATTTTTACAACTTTTTTTACACGTGTTTTTTCTAATATATGAAATTTTATATATATTGATGCAGAGGCTGAAAATGTTCGAGCCAGTGGTCAAAAAAGACGCAGGGCAGCGCGCTACATTGAAGAAGAAGGCTGTCAACCTACCACAACTTATCCGGCTGAGATTACTGATATACCATAGGAAACGAACATGGCGGAATGCACCTTACAAAGGTGTCAAAGCCTTTATGAAAAATTGCAGAGAGATCTCCAGGATTTGACTCTACCTGCTGAGAGTAGACAAAGCCTAGAGATAGTTACACATTCATTGAGTGAAATGGTAAAAGTGTACAAATATTTGGGGCCAACCACTGATTCGTTTGTAGAAGTGATGAGAAAAAGAGGAGAAACAGTGATAGGTCTCGATAAATGGCAGGACATAAAAAAAAGAGTTTCAAGAAATGATGCTAAGTCAATGTTTAATTATAAGGAAGGGCTAAAAAGAAAGATGTTGAAGGTGCAGTATTTCAAGCACCCAGACAAAGCAAAATATTTGTATAGTCGACATCTTGCGGCCTTTGGAAGACTTCCATGGAACGATGAGGTTCCTCTTTATTTTGCACAAATGTTTTATGCAGAATTTTTTTTGGGTATGAAACCAGACTACAATGATCTTCCTTCAGAATTTTTTTGCCCGAGGAGAGGTCGATTATATCAACGTAAGGGCGCTAAGCGAGATGTGGAGTTGCCTCGCCCTAAGCCGCCATTGGTGAGTCGACCGTCTCGAGTCGAAACCCTGCAATCAGAGATGGATGCGACTTCTCAAATAAGTCGTGAAGCAAGAGATGTTATGATCGAAAATGTTCATAGCGGATTGAGTGGAGTCAATTTTGGCTTAAATAGACAAAGAGCACGCGAAAATGCACGTGCCAATTTTGTTTATCATACAGATGAGGAGATTTACAACATGAATGTTGAAGATCTCCGAACATACGCAATAAATTGTTGCAATGGTCTGCAAGACCTAATTTTTCGTGAGGAAGAGGGCACCGGAACGGTATGTGTTAGTGACCTTAGGGTTTGAAATTATATTTACATGTACATGTGTACAATTTGTAATAAATACATGTGTATGTACACATGTATACATTTATTTGTATGTGTACATTAATCTAACAAAAATGTATGATTATATGTTAAAACACCATTTGCAGTTCTTAGGCATGATGCGTGATGAAAATGTTAATATTACGTTCGGGACCTCGGGCTCAAACGATGCAGCTGGGTCTGGCCATCATGATATGTTGGCACATGTATGTTAGTGTTTTTTAAGTGACTCTAAAATAAATAATTGTTGCCACACATGTACATGTATGTATATATATAATTCGATAAAATGTTTTAACAGGTACCGATTCCGTCTGATGTTTTTGGGATGCCAGTACCTTCTTCTTCTTTAGGAGATATACCTTCTACTTCATTGGGAGATGTACAAGTATGGACAATTTTTCACAAGTTGAAAATTTATGTTACCTCAAAAAGTTCCATTAAAAATTGAGATATATAGAGAGAGATCTATATTTTGAGTTATTTAAAAATTTTTGAATTTAGGTTCGTATAGAAGATTTTTTTAATCCGAGGACTTTAGCGACGGAGATAGGAACATCCACAGCATTTGAAGAAGTTGTCTTTAGTTATTTTTTTTTAATATTATTGTTCAAATAAGTTTATATATGTAGACGTGCATTTTCATTTGAAAGTTTTTAATTTATATAAATTATTTATGTATATATATATATTTATATTTAACTGTACATGTATATTGTACAGGTTACCACTGGAGATGTTTCTATGGCAGATCCCGTTCATCAAATGGAGAGGCAACCTTACGAGGTATTGCATGATTTTTTTGTTATATTTTTTTTTTTTACATGAAGTTCTAGATATATATATTCTCATTCATTTTTAAAACTTCAAATTTTAATGTTCAAGTACATGTGCATTGTGTATGTAGGTTTCCCCTTTACAAGATAGGGAGCTAACCGAGACCCAGAGGCTAGATTCTCCATTTGATGGAGAAGATATACAGTAGATTTGATATGATTTCAAAATTTAGATAGTTTTAAAATTTGTTAAACTTGATACAGTTTGATACTTGAATGAGATTTACAATTTTTGGACATATTTTATTACAATATGTTTTTTGGACATATTTTTGGACATATGTTAAATGTTTTTGTTGGATAGTTGAATTATAATTGGCATGGCATGTGATATTTAATGTTAAATTTTTTTGTTAGATAGTTGAATTATAATTGGCATGGCATCTGAAGTTTTTAAAACTACATGAATGATGGAATGTGAACCTACATTTGCACATGTGGTAAATTGAAATGTGACTTGTAAGAAGGCAATCCCCATTGATTTCATTACAGGATATGTTGATTTCTGATTTGATATAATTGCATACATATGATGGTACATTACTTGTAAAGTCATTGGATTAATAATGTTCATTGATTTCAGTGTTCTTTGGATGGTTAAATAGTACTTTTGGCATGTGAATGTGAAGTAATGTTGTCATCTGAATTACATTTGATGTGTGATATTTAATGTTAAATGTTTTTGTTGGATAGTTGAATTATAATTGGCATGGCATGTGATGTTTAATGTTAAATGTTTTTGTTGGATCTAGTTGAATTATAATTGGCATGCCATCTGAAGTTTTTAAAACTACATGAATGATAGAATGTGAACTTACATTTGCACATGTGGTAAATTGAAATGTTCCTTGTAACAAGACAATTCCCATTGATTTCATTACAATATATGTTGATTTCTGATTTGATATAATTGCATGTATGATGGTACATTACTTGTAAAGTCATTGGATTAATAGTGTTCATTGATTTCAGTGTTCTTTGGATGGTTTTAGTACTTTTGGCATGTGAATGTGAAGTAATGTTGTCATCTGAATTACATTTGACATGTGATATTTAATGTTAAATATTTTTGTTGGATAGTTGAATTATAATTGGCATGGCATGTGATATTTAATGTTAAATTTTTTTGTTGGATAGCTGAATTATAATTGGCATGGTATCTCAAGTTTTTAAAACTACATGAATGATAGAATGTGAACCTACATTTGCACATGTGGTAAATTGAAATGTTACTTGTAACAAGACAATCCCCATTGATTTCATTACAGTATATGTTGATTTCTGATTTGATATAATTTCATGTATGATGGTACATTACTTGTAAAGTCATTGGATTAATAGTGTTCATTGATTTCAGTGTAAGCGTAAAAAATTATTGACAATGTAGAATGATTTTTGTTTTATAATAATTAAACCTAATAATATTGGAGAGCAAGAGAGACTTGAGGTATGGTGTTTACTACAAGAGTTTGAGCTAAATATTTAAATGGTTTATCTATCTTTCATAAAATAGTTTAAGATTGATCACAATAATTAAGAGAATGTCTCTGTCCATCATTGGTATGGTCCATAATAGAATGATCATCCATGTCAATGACTTTTAAGTCTATCTTTCCAAACCATGACCCTACTCTCACATGTGTGCCTTTCATGACACCAGTCACTGCTTTCATCCTCGAGTTGACTGCCTTGAAAGCACTCAATCCTCTTAGTGTGGTCGTCTTCTTTTCCAAGTGTGCCAACACATTCATTTTCTTTCTTCAAACCAATAGGTTTCGGATCAAGAAAGTCCCTCTTGATCTTATCTTCCATGTTCTTGACTTTAGCCTGCAACGTGGTGCTTCTTTTCTTCAAGTGAGCCCTTTCCATAAAGAGTTCCTGAAGTCTTTGTTCACCTTGTCGTATCTCCATGTTAAGCTTTTCAATTTCAGCAGTTTGTCTAGAAAGTCTAAGACTTTCGAATTTTTTCGAATGCCAAATGATCTTACAAAGTTAGTATTTATAATATCCTAGTAGGTCATTCGGTGACAACTTTTACCAGAAACTTGAAACGACTTTGGCATGTGATATTTAATTTGTTAAATGTTTGTGCAGAGTTGGTGAATTATAATTGGCATGGCTTAACAGTGCTTTTCACATATCTCTTCTCATGAAGCTCCATAGAACAATTCGATCTTGGGTCTGCTTGAATTGGTTCAAGCTCTTTCCTTTTCGAATTCTGTCTAATTTCTCCAATACGACATATATTGACTCCTTCCAAATGAAGTGCACCAATCCTCTTAGTGTGGTCGTCTTCTTTTCCAAGTGTGCCAACACTTGCATTTTCTTTCTTCAAACCAATAGGTTTCGGATCAAGAAAGTCCCTCTTGATCTTATCTTCCATGTTCTCGACTTTTGCATGTGATATTTAATAAACTTTAAATGTTAAATGTTTTAATGATGCACAATATATAATCAAAAGGGTTTTAAAACTTAAAGTTTTGGATGGTTTCAATTTACAATTAAATTTTTGGATGGTTTCAACCTACATTTTCACATATGGTAAATTGAAATTATGTTACTTGTAACAAGACAATCCTAATTGATTTCATTGTATATGTTGATTTCTAATTTGATATAATTGCATGTATGATGGTACATTACTTGTAAAGACATTGGATTAATAGTGTTCATTGATTTTAGTGTAAGCGCAAAAAATTATTGACAATGTAGAACGATTTTTGTGTTATAATAATTAAATCTAATAATATTGGAGAGCAAGAGAGATGAGGTATGGTGTTTACTACAAGAGTTCGAGCAGGTCATTTGGTGACAACTTTTACTGGAAACTTGAAACAAAGAGAATCTATCTTTGGCTAGGAAATCATGTAAGATGCTTGACATAAACAGTAAAATTGTACTTAAAAGCCGAGATTCGGGCAAGTGGGGACAACCACTTGTTATCTCGTCCCTTGGAGGCTACGCCATATGGGGACCGAATCTGACTTTACAAAATAAAGTGAAATAATTTGTACCATATGGTCGGAGAACATATACAAGAACAATTAATATACAAGAACAATTAATTTCATTCTAAAATATATATATATATATATATTTAACATTTTTAATCAATGCACATGTATAAAAAAACTACTTTCAGTTGATACTAGAGCACGTGCTTGTATCCAAACAATTTGTAACATCTGCAAACCACAAATAACATAAGCAGCTCAATTTTTAGTTGAGTACTGAAAGGTATAAAACATATTTAATCCAAAGATAAAAAATTGTTGGACACTTCACTCAAAAAAATTCTAATGGAATTCCATCCTCAATAATCCGTTCATGATCGGATTTTGACATTTTCCATTTCTTAATTTTAGATTTCTTCTTTGATTGAACTTCTATCAACTTTATGCATGCTGCACACACCAAGTGACTATATTGACAACTTATGGAATCAGGTTCATAGTCTTCGAAGTAAACAAAGTCTCCACTTTGACGAGTTTGTTTGAAAAAATAACCTTTCAGTATAATAGACCCTTTGTCATACTAAAATCCGTGATCATTATAGTCTTGTAATAATTTCATTTTTTGTTCAGTGCAACGCATCAAATAATACTTCACATTTTCATCGTTGTCAATAGGTGCAATTACAGCGAAAACATCTCCTGCACAATAAAATAAATTTAACATTTAATATATGCATATTTAAATTTATTTGTAGATCTTTAAATCATTAAAAAGTAATTCAAATGTTACCTTCTCTAACAAGATCAAAAACTCGATCACCATCGGATGATATTGTAGTTTCATCTGATTCCATTTCTTCAAACATTGCAACAGACATTTTTCCCTTTGTATTTAGCTCTGTATGTTTCCAATTGTTCACATACATTTTGTTTTCACAGACGTCATTGGATTTTGTGTTGTCTATGCAAACATCACAAAAACAACAATATTTTCTTTTATCCAATGCAAACACATTTGTGGACAATTTTGTTTGAATTGAATGCAATTTTCGAGTCCCTTTTATTGTTCCAACTTCATTTCCAATTGATCTATTTACGTCTCCGATTCCAATATGCCAGAAAAATCTTTATATGGAAAATTAGAAAAAGAATTTGTAAATATGATATCAAAATACAATTAAAAAAAATCATTGCATGATAAATGTACAATGTTTAAAATTAAATTTCCAATATAAATTAAATTGAATGTACCTTCGCACTTCTCTTGATGGGTTAATCTCATGGCTTAGAGCATTTTTGCACCATTGAACAACTTCTTCAGCGTTCGCAAGTCGGCGTGCAAAGTGGTTCATTTGATATCTTCGAAGTACTCGTTTTATGCATGCTCCTGCACCGTCATGTTCTCCTTTTCCATGGCTAGTCTCAAAGAAATTCCAACAATGTTTAATGCAGGTTTTCTTATGAAGACGACACAACCAAAAAAATGATCGTGCAGATTTGAATTGACCCGCGCATCCGTCTGACCATATCCAATGTTCATTGAATGTTATTCCACGATTTTTCAATGAATCATAAATTCTTCCAAAACAATGTTGTACAAAACATGTATCATGTGTACGATCGTCACTGATATAAAAATGATATTATTTAATGATATGTCGATTTTCACTCATGCTTTCTATATGATCGACATTTTGTTCAGCATGTCTATATAGAATATGGACGAGCATGGAGACTTGGTCAGAGTGATAGTATTCACTCTGAATTTCTTTTTGTGGAACAAATATGTAGTTTTCTGCAAAATCAATCACTGACAAAATGGTTCCTGGTGGAAAAACTTCACGAGATTTTTTGAATTGCAAGTCTTTCCATCCAGCTCTATGGGAATGCATGGTGTATTTGTAAATTTCTGCTTCAAACTTTCTCAAAAAGTCTATTAGAAAATTTTCGTCTTCTCGTAATTCGATTCTTTTAACACTATCTGCACCTTGAATCGATGTACTGGTATATTCATATCTCTTCCATTTCACTTTCATGCTGGACAATGATTGATCATTTATATCAATACGATATTTGTTTTGAAATTTAGTCAAATTTCCACAATCATCGCATTTTTTACCACCAACACATTTCTTTTTGTAAAATAGTTCATCGCTTTCTCTTTCACATAGAATTTGAGATACGAATTCACGGATAGTGGAAGGAGGAGGTGAATCCTTCCATAATGTTCTACCGAAATCAAGGAATGTGTCATAATATAACTCAAATTCCACATGATAACGGCAACAACAAGTGTCGCATACGGTGATAGGTTTTACATACCATGGTTTTTGTTGAACAAAAGCACTGAGTGAAACTTGAATTTGATGATTCTCTTCTTTGAACTTGTTGAATAACTCTATTTGAGTGGTTTTTCATGTTCTTCGTATTGATTTCGTGCTATTCTTCTTCGCATCACATCTCTTGCAATGGGTGAAACACGCGAATTGTTCTTCCAATATTCATATATTATTTTTTTAACATCTTCTCCAAGTCTATCTTTGTATGGTTGCCTACAAATAGCTCTCCAACAAGCGAGTTCATCATTTACGTCTATTTGCAGTAGAAATTTTCGATGTTTGTGCAGAGTTTTTCGCGAGGTTCCCAGTGCTCGTGCCATAGATGTTAGATTCAAACGATTCTCTTGAGTACTTGGTGAAACCATTGCCATTTGTATTCCTCTACGCATATTTGAAACATCTTTATCTCTAGATCTCTTAATTGACTCTATAGCACTACTCATATTTTTTATCACCTCTTCTTTCATTTTTTTATCTTTGGTTGATTTTTGAATACCCAATAGTGTCGTCGCTTCTTTTAATTTCCTTGATGATAGGAGACCTTTCAACATTTGAGCTTGAGTTGTCACTTGCTCAGTTTTGAAAAACATTTCCAAAATTTTCTCGACACGATATCGTATAACATAGTCAGGTTTTTTATCTCCATATGTGTGAATGTCGACATTTTCTAACATTTCATTATCGATAGTGATTTCATCTGTACATATTCGAAAAAATAGTACATATTCAATAAATAACTAAATTAATAAATATGTCAATAAATATTAGGAAAATTTTAAATATATCAATAGATCATAATATTTACATTTACATACGCGATTCAATTTCTGCTTGAGGTTGATTTTCTTCTTCAATATTTTGAGGAGTATCTCTGTCTGTTTATATTAAACAAAATATTTTTCAAACTAGTTCATCAAATAAAAATTAAGCTTCACATTCTACATTGGGAAAATTTTAAAAATATATCAATAGATCATAATATTTACATTTACATACCTGCTTCAATTTCTGCTTGAGGTTGATTTTCTTCTTCAATATTTTGAGGAATATCTCTGTCTGTTTACATCAAACAAAATATTTTTCAAACTAGTTAATCAAATAAAAATTAAGTTTCACATTTTACATTAGGAAAATTTTAAATATATATCAATAGATCATGTAATATTTACATTTACATACCTGCTTCAATTTCTGCTTGAGGTTGATTTTCCTCTTCAATATTTGAGAGAGCTTCTAACTTTCTTTTGCGATATTGTCTCGTCTCTTCTCTACGTTCCTCAGGCTTTCTTTTTCGATCATATTTTCTCACACAAGTTCTTCGATTTCCCATGATAATAGGGTATGATTTCCTTTAAAAAATTAGACAATAACTCAATTACAAACAATATCACAAAAGATTTAATTTAAAAAAATATTTTCTAAAAAATATGTAATCCAATCCAAAACACGTACATACTTCTAATAAATCACACCACAAAATACGTAATCCAATCCAAAACACGTACATACTTCTAATAAATCACACCGCCTCCAAGAAATGTCTTCCAAAAAAATTCTTTAAATCCAAATTGTGAAGAAAAATTTTTGAACAAAAAAGCTCAAAAGATTTATTTCAACACAAAACACGTACATACCTCCAAGAAAAATCACGTCCCCTCCAAAAAATGTCTTCCAAAAAAGTTCTTTAAACTCAAACTTTGAACCTCCAAGAAAAATCACGCCGCTTCCAGAAAATGTCTTCCAAAATTTTTTTTTAAACCCAAACTTTGAAGAAAAGTTTTTGAATTCAAACCAAGTTGTAAAATGAGATGAAGTGCGAAATCTGCGAAAATTGTGAATCATTTCGCGGCAATTTATATTGACGCGAAATGTGTGTTGTGTAGGGGGCTCCACAAAAATTTCCGGTCGACGGAGAATTGTACAATAGTTCGGCCGAACTATTGATACTAAGTTCGGCCGAACTATTAAGACGTTAGTTTTAGCGGCTCGTAAACGGAAAACATAGTTCGACCGAACTTTTACTAATAGTTCGGCCGAACTAACGCGTCACCAATTACGCAGAACCAAGCTCTGAAAACGGTTCTGCAACTTTGGACTAATTAAACTCCATGAAAACTTGTTAATTAACTGTCGGAACCAAGACAAGCATTTTCAGAATTGAATCTACTTTCAGGAAATATAAATTTTATGGAATTTCGTAAATGTTTATTAATTTTAATTATTTTTCTAATAAAATGAGTGCAAACAATTTTTGAGGGTCATCGTGATTCAGTGAAATCAAAATTTTGTGTCTCCCAAAATACATTGTAAAAAAATTTGAAAAAATTATGGGGCATTACATTGGTCCGTTGACTCTAATGGGTAGCTTTTATATTTTTAGTTTATAACTTATATCTTAAGAAATTTGTTGCCACGCGAAACATATCAAAAATACGCAGTTTTTCGTATTGGACCAGTTCAAAAAATTCTAGTAATTATGATATGCATCCATTGGCTTTGTAAATATGACGAAACCAAAGTAGACTCTGTCTAGATTGTTGTAACACGTTTTTTTTTTCAAAAACACAAATTTTCAATGAATACAACGTTGCCACATAACATGACTTCTTATGAATTCTTTGATTGTTAAGAAACACACACTCAAAGAAACGCTAAGTTGACATATCAAATCTGCATAAAAAAATTTCAAAAAATAAGTAATAGAAAGCTAACAAAATTTCTCACAACTTTTATTTTTACCGCAAAATGAAATTCTACACAGAAAAATTGTTATAGTTTGCAAAAAGTTGAAGAACCGAAAAAAATGAAAATTTTTTCTCAAAAAAGGGCAAAAAGTGTAACCCAGCTTCACATATAATACATCAAATTTTTTAAAACCGTATTGTCCAGGAAGCTTTGTCTTTTCACCTATTGAATGTTTTGGAAAATGATATTCAATGTTTGTATCTCCTTCTTGCCTTTTGAAATGGCTAGTGCTATTACCACCCTTGAACTTTTGTTGCTACCACTTCTTTTTAGAAGCCATAGTCTAGTTTGTTGTAACTGAAGCACTGTACGCATGCTCACAGCTATTGCCACAACCTTTTCCTAGTTTCAGTATTCTCTGCTAGGAATATAATAAAATATTTCCATTCAAACCTCCTCAACAAATCTATACTAAATATAGCAATAGGATTTTGAGATCCCCTTTCTACTCCAAAAAAAATCAAGATAATATTTTAGAAAAAGACTACAATAATTCTCTCAATCAACCAACTCCATGATACAAGTCAACGATAACATGATAATGGAGTTGGTTTTGCAACAATCCTACAAAAATGGCACCATGAAGTATGGCTCCTCCTCCATGTGGTTGACCATGTATCTACCTTCATGAAAAATGAATGAATCCTCCTTAGAAGCATGTGTGGCCTTCTCCAAAGTGGATTCCTTCTTCAAACCTTGAATGAATGCACAAAGACCATGCAAAAATCCAATAAAGTGGCACTTGTGGTATCATGAGTATAAATTTCCATCAATAACTTGGAAAATCCCATGGTAGAAGTACAATCTACAAAGGAGAAGACGAATTAATTATCAATGAGTGGACATCCTCATCATAATAGCCTGGAAATCTGTGCAAGGTGATTATCTCTCATATAAGGTGTCCTCCCCATTAACTAACAAATTACTCAAAGGGGTAATGACCCTTAAAATATTTGTTGAAATTGTGAGTGCCTTATAATCATGTTTGGCCAACATATCAATTGTTTTCCTTGATGAACAGATCTGAAAAAGGTGTTTGAATTATCGCTGGAGATACAAGTGTGACTTGAACACACTAAAATAGATCTGAGATAAAGTCATATATTCTTCACATAGGTAGAAAAATTCATCACTCAACACTCTAAATGCATGTGTGACAACTACTATATTTCATGTTACCTTATTTTTTATAATTCCTAAGTATAGTTTGTTAGCAATTATCAGCTATTCACTAGTGGCTTAGCCTCTTCAAGTGTGTAAAAAAACATCAAACTTTTCTTAAATATCTACTACAGGTTGTATAAATTTGTTGATTTGTAATCAGTGATGTGTTGAGCTAGGAAAAACCCCCATACACTATTTTAATTTCCACATCCGATGAAGTCAAGGTAGTATGGGGATCCTTCATGTTGTTTTGGATTTCTTAGCCTACATGAACTTTGTCTTGCTTTTATTTTTTTTACTTTGAAAGTTTTCATGAAATTTTCTTTAGTTCATTTTGTTAGAATTCATTAGGCTGTAAAATATGTGCATCAATCTTCTCCTTCCGTGCTTGAGATTTAGTTTTGTCTATATAAAATCTCCAAATTTTTTCCAAAACTCCATTTTCAAAGTGTGTAGGAACTTACTTATCTAGTCCATTTAGGCCAATGACTTACTTATCTAGTGGATCATTCTATGTTCTGGGTGAAGGAGTCACACTTCTCAATTTTGAGAGAGATTCTTTTTACACCTGGGCAACTAGACATGCCTCATTATCAGTTAGGTTGGTCATGAATTCCTATTCCGGAAAATGGACTTTATGTAATTATCCTGTGGCATACCTATTATTTGTTGCATCATTTTACGCAACGAAATCCAGCTTCACAATTTCTACTGCTTTTTCTATAACATTATTTGACATGCCCTTTACTGAATTTTATATCTACAGCTCTCCAACACCTTTCTGTGACCTTCCTACTTTCTCCAAGTCACCAGACAGTGTGGGTATTCCAATTGATGTTACATGAGAGGTACACTAGCAACCATTTGCCTCTTGCATGTTGAAATTGTTGAATAGATGCCTTGTTCAAAAAAGGCTTCAAGTAGAAGGACTTATTAGCTCATCGTTCATGTTTTCATCTTGTATTTTACCTTGTTACTTAGGAGACATTACATTACAAAGGCCTTGTTTCTCCTTTAAACATTTAGGATCATCATCACTAGACGCAGAAATAATTCCTATCAAGAATCTTGTACATTCAATGGATAACTATTTATGATTTAGTCATGAATGCTTTCCTTCATACTTTATATGCCATATTCCCTAGATGCATTGTTGAATGTACAAATAAAGAGTTGCTCAATGCTAAGTTTTTTTTCTCAGACATTTCAAAATACAAGCAGCAGAGAAATATTTATGAACACAGAAACACTTTTGTGAATTTTAAAACTTCCATGGTTGTTTTCTAATAATGACACCCAATATGATATCATCAAGAAGACAAAGTGCAGAACTATGATTATGTTGCCTAAGGTAGGGATCAAAGAAATGAGTGAAAACTTTTTCAGGTTTTGGACATAACATTGCAATATCAGATTGTTGATGTCCAATATGAAGATGTTGCATCTATGCCAATTCTTGCATTCAATTCTAGCTATGATGTTATTACAACCATGTGTAGAATATTGGAGGTCTTTGTTGAAGACGAATCTGACAAAGTTAGTGAAATTTTATTTCATGATATTGGATACATTGCATGTTTATCTGCTACTCTTTTAGCAACTGATTATATAACCAAATTTTTGTGTCAAATCCACAAAAATGTTGATTTGAAAGTGAATTTGGGAAACATATATGTTCTTATATCAGGATTCTTTTGTGTTCAGTGTGATAAAAAAAATTCAGCTAGCTCATGGAAAAGTGAACTTTCAGTAGTTGTTAGTTTCTCTTTTCTCCACTTCTTTTTAGTGAATCATTAGAGCAAGTTCATGTTGCCATTGTGGGAAGAATTTCTCATCTTCTATGCCATGCAATAAAAATTAGCCTTCTGGGAAAAAAACCTTTGTGGATAAAATTCCTAGATGTACTTCCACTTTATGAGAAGAAGGTTGTGAGGAGATAAGTTTTTTTGAAAATCCATTATTTCATTGAGAATAATGTAAAGGATATTTTTTTTGAAGAAGATGACGCATGCAACAAAACAAAAGAATAAAATATGCTTGGAATATTGAAAAATGTTTTGGAAGCCACTAAGGATTCAGATGTATTTGAGACTTTGTTGGAAACGGTAAAAGAAATTATGAAAATGGTTGATGTCCATGGATATATATATTTTTTTTCTCATTTTCTTTATGTATTGATTAGCTTGAAAATTCAAATAGTTGGGTAAGAGAAACAGTTGCTAGGTTAATACATAAATATGCTAGTTTTAAATAGAAGCGAGGAATCAGATCAATCATTTTCAAGTTTGGTGGAATTAGAGATGAGCCGTTTGAATACTTGAAAGAAAGGTTTTTCACACACCTAGTTATGAGAAGTGAATTTGCAGAGGTCATTTTTGGTATACCAAGTGTAGATCTTGTTCAGGAGATGGTCCTTATGGTTCTTCCAAAGCTTGTAGTTTTACAACAACAGAATTGCCATGCATTAGCTACTTTGCATGAATTGGAAACATAGTTGAATACAATTTTGCCAGTTTTGTCTCCGGAATGGTGTCACAAGGTTCTATCGTTTGTGTTTCTTTACTCATATAGAAAGAAACTAGTTACTATAATGCAATAATATGAAGCCCAGATAGGATCTAATACTAGAGATATTTTTACTAGAGTGTTGCTAGTTCTACTTGAGGAGTTTGTCCATTTCCTTAGGGATGCACACAGCGAGAATACCAATGAAAGGATATCAAAGGTTCTAGATATGATTTAAGAGGTGTCTAGTCTTGTCACTGGATCAGATGATCTTCTAGGATTTTTAAGGAATTATTGGTTTCCATTTTTCTAAATTAGGGAACAATTCCTTGTAAGAAAGGAGGAATAGGTGAGAGTAATACTAGGTGCCAAGTGGCAAGTGGGAATGTATCACAGTGTATATCTAAAAATCTAATTGTAACTCTCGTGTTTATGATAAAAAAAACCACCAATGACCCCATTTGATTTCTCCATCAATTACTCCATTAATTAACTTCATTATATTTTGGATTTTATGTACTACAATAATCTACATTTGTGGCATTCCTCTCTTGTAGGCTTCCTTTTAATTTTTAAATTCCACTTATATTACTTCAAGGAAAAGGAGCAATTCTGAAAAGGAGAAATTAGTTACACTTATTGTCATCACCTTATTTTCATAAATATTCTCATCTTTTTTTGTAAGAACATATAAGATATTGGGCAAAATCTTTCCATCTTCTAGCAACATTCTGATCAAGTGATTAGCACAAGCTTATGTGCATCTTTGACCCTTTTTTGGTCCTGTGATTTGGAAGATTGGCATACCAAATGACAAGGAAACATGGAACCAATCTTTAGAGTTCTAGGACCTAGCCTTCCTAGACTCAGAGAGGGATCTCTCAGGTTATTTTGCAAAGGATATGTGCTTGTTTGCTTTTAAGGGTTGATTTTAGGCTAGTTATTAAGTACAAGGTTTGTTTTGATTGTTTTTCTTGGGCATAATGATAAAAAAGCATAGATAAAAATGAGGAAATCTCTAAATCATTGGGCAATGGATTCAAATGGAAGTCATGATAAGTTTATAAAAGGATCGAGGAGTATCATAGGGAAAATCTAACTTGGCCAGTGGATCTTCAAAGTTTTTTGGGATAATGATGTGAAAATTAAGGATAAGAATGAAAAGTAGGACAAAGAGAAATTAAGAATTCTTTATCATGTACTTTAAACAAGAGACTTATTTCAAGGTATCTGTTTTGAAGCAAGCCAAAGGACATGGCAAACCATAGAATTATTTGGACATACTTTTAATAAGAAAACATTTTAGATAACAATCTAGCAATCAAAGACTAATTTCAGATAAGAAAACATATAAGATGACAATAAGAGCAGCATAAGATCAGACAGAAATAATCTAATTTGCTTTTGAATAAATCTCTACAATATTCAAAGAAACTTTTAAAGGCAGACCAGAGGATAGGGCGCGCCATAGACTTCCCTGGTTTAGACTCTACTAAGCATATTTCAAAGAAGTTTTAGAAAAAATTCTCAATTTGTACTCAAAGGAGCATGGACTTACCATTGAATTTCCTAGTTTCACTCTATTGAAATCATTCCTTAAAATAACCTCTCAAGCCGTACTCAAAGGAACATGGAATTACCAAGAGAGAAACTCCTTGGTTATGCTCTATTGACTTGTTTTTAAAATATCAATCTAGATGGAATTGGAGGGAAATTAAGAATCCTCCAATCAGACCTTGCAGAAGAAAACATTAAGACAGTGAAGAGTAAACAGAACTAAGGTGATTTCAGAAGACATTTATTAGCCTAAAACCTTTACTCTACTGTAACAAAGAAAGATGAAAATATAATGAAAAAAAGAAATAACAATAACAGATAGAAGAACTTCACTAACAACCAAGCTCAGGGATCCAATGATCTAGCCTCCTCCATCAACAAACATATCAGGGCATCCACAAGATCCAAGACATCAATTTTTCTTTAACTTCCAAGGGACTATGTATTACCTGAAAGAGTCATCAAATGGCAACAATACAATGATTTCAGATGCATTATTTATGCTACAAATGAGGAGGTGGAGCTCAAGATAGGGTTTGAGTGTCATTAATTACAGAGTAAATGCATTCCTAACCTTGAAAACCATGCAAGGCATAAGGCAAGAATATCTACAACTACTTCTCTTTTTTAATAACTTTGTCTCAACTTCTAAAGAAGAAGAGGTAAAAAGTTTGACATTTAAGGCTTATAATAACTTTTAAAATAACCGCTTTGATAGATAAAAATATCTTCTAACTATGTAATAACTTCCCAAATGCCTTCATGGAAAGGAAACATGCTATAGGTGGCAGTTTGATCTTTTGGAGGAGTAACTACTTCCCTGTTGAGTTATTCGAGACTGTCATGGGTTTAATTTGCCTTTGTTTTAATCACAAACTTAGTAATTAGGCCTTTGAGCCTTGATTTTTCTTTGATAATGTGTCATACTTCCTTTATCCTCTGTTCTGCCTTATGACTGTTTTATTGATTTGTCCTTCATCTTTAAGCCTTTGGCTTTTCATCTTTAAACATTGTCTTTAAGGGCTAATCCTCTGTTTTATCGTTTGATCTTGATTTAGCCCTTTAATCTTTTTGTTCTTCTTGGTTTGTTGTTTCTTTGATCTTTTTGTGCTTTCTGTGTGCAGGGATGTGGTCTTTATGTGCTGGAGGGTTTTGTAACTCATCAATGATCATGATTCATCGAGGGTTAAACCTTAATGCAACCCTCCTGGCCTTCTTGTGTGATTTTACCTCTGGATCGTCATCCAGAGGATATTTTGATCATTGGAATGCCTCTGTGGACACCACTGCCATTAAAAACCTGCATACACAGAAACAAAATTAATTTGAAAACCTACGGGATGGGTAAAAACTGCATTTTTCGAGGTTTTGGAGGATCGGGGCTTGCTTGTAGAGGAGGAGACGGTGCATACGGAAGGGTTCCAGAGGTGGAACATGGCGGTGAGGTGAATAAATTTTAATTTCGACATGAGGGGGAGAAGGGTGGTTTTGGAAAACCACAGTGGTTTATCACGCAGTCATTAGGTAGTAAGTGGTTTTCAGCAGAGGCCGTGCGGTTCCACTAGGTGATTGTCATGTGTCCAGGGTGAAACTGCCCATTTCGCGCGGATTAGGGCCATTAAACCTTATAGGAAAAACCTGTGCAATATTGGACCTGAGCTGTTAGATCTTCTGAAGTGAGATCAACGGTGCGGGAGGCTTCGGGGACCGAGGCGTAAATTTGGGAGGTGGAGCCCGGGCATGCTGACGTGGCAAAAATTTTCGGATGGTGTGGGGTTATGTAATGAATGGGTGGAGTGATGGGCAGTGATGTGATGACCGTTGGATCAGGGCCCGAGGCTCCAGATCTATGGTGGAGATGGCTCGATCAAGGGTCTGGGAAAAATGGAAAGGAGGGGACCATCATTTGAATTTTTCCAAAGGTTTGGGCGTTTATAATAAATTTCGGGGTGTATAAAAATGAAAGGAGCGGGGGCATATTCTAAATGGAGAAGGGGCTAAGAATAGGCAAAGGGAATGCTTCTGTGGGGTTTAATAGGGATAGGAGGCTAGGAATGAAATGGGCTTAAGAAAATAGTGGGAGGTCACAGTTTAGAGTCCTATGGGTGAGGGGGCTGGGGCTTTAAGCCAAAAAGGGGCTTAAAGGCCTATTTCAAAAAAGGTGGGTATTTAACACAAAAAACAAAGTTTTGTAAGGTTTTTAAGAGGCCCGATAGGGTTAGAAGTTAGGCTAAAACAATTTAAAAATAACTTTTGACATTGTTTAAGGCCTTCTTAAAAGAAATATGATGAATGAGGGAGATATGAGGGGTTTTTAGAGGGGGAAATGGGAAAAATGGGAGTGTAAGTGAGGTGGTGAAATGAGGCAAATAGGCCCAGAATTTTGAAGTCTTATTTGTAGCAAGGTAAACTTTGAGAGGGTAAAAGATAGGCAATTTTTAGAAGAATCGTTAGGTTTAGGATGATGAAGGCAGTGAGATATCTAGAACTCACAATGTTCCTTCAAATATTGTTTCTAGAAATCTAGGCTTTACAACTTATTCATATTTTGATATCAGAAAAATTATTGATGACAAATAGTGGCCCCACCTGGGGAGGGCAGTTTTCTTTTCAAGTTGTCTAGAACCTCAGTTCGTGAAATTTCTGAGGTCTAGCAGGTCAGTGCTTTATTCATTGGGAAAATTTCCCTTTTCTCTTGTTGATATTCCTTTGAAGTGGTAAGTCTTAAAAACCTACAATATCTGATTTCCTTTGACAACATTTCTACCTACCCAATCCTACTTATCCTAACATTTTTTCTTCTCTGAGTACATTTGAATTGGCAACTCCTGAATTTTTTTTTTTTGAAAACAGAAATGAACTATCTAATCCTATCCTTATTTCTTCCAAGAATTGAGTTTAAACTGTTTAATTCTTTTCATTTTCTACCTGAACTATTTGACTGCCAAGATTAAGCTGTTTGGTAGTATTGATTCTCTATCTAGTGACATGAAAATTAAAGCATGGTTTTTAAATCAGCTTTATACAGTCTGATTCACCATGGTCGCGGCATTTGAAACAAGTTGCTCACAAAATTTACATGCATAAAAATAAATTCAGAAAGATAAGGCTATGACTTGTAATTTGGAATATATCCTCACCTATCCCTTTGGTTCTATTTTGAGCATGTGGAACCAGAATTATCTATATTTTCCTAATCTATCCTTCTTTGATAAGTCAATCCTGAAATAATCTTGACAATCATTGTTTCTACTAACTTATCAACATAAATTTAAAGCATGTTTAGCCATGATTAGGCTATATGATTGAATAAGATATCATTTTGAATTAGAAGTGGCATTTAGACTTGCACACTTTCAGCAGTATTGTGTTTTGGGTATGGGGTTGTACCTCTTTTGATTTTCCCTCTTTTTCCTTTTCTTTTCATTCATTATTTTTGTATTTTCTTCAACTTTTCTCATGCTATGTTATGTATAATGAGTGAATATTTTAAATATAGGATTCTTAACATAAATAATGTTTGAGCATCTTGCCATTGACAGGACCTCCAAATAGTTCTTCTCCATTCAGCTCTTGCAAAAAGAAATCATTATGACCCCTAATTGAGTGGATGATATAAGGCCCTTTCCATAAATTCTCAAACTTGCCATGTTTACCTTTATCTTCCCTCCTTGAATCCCATTTCAAAATTGTGTCTCCAACTTGAAAATTATCTGATTTGGTCCTTCGATCAAATACCTTCGTGATGTTTTCTTGAACTACTTGTGTCCTTTTATAGACATCTTCTCTTGACTGATGTAAATGGATTGTTTGATTCAGCCTTCTCTGCATGTAATTTTCTTTTGTTTATACTTCTTGGAGAAGATTTATGATTGGAATTCCCAAAGATGTAGGGAAGACTACATCTATGCCATATACCAGCTGACAAGGGGACATATTTATTGATTTCTTGGTGGTTAGCCTATCATCCCATAATGCATGAACCAGCTTACTATGCCATGGTTTTTTATTCTGATCCAACAACTTTTTCATAATGTTGACCAGAATTTTGTTGGAGGATTCCGCTAATCCATTATCTTGGAGGTAGTAAGCTGTGGAGTGACCTAATGTGATATGATATTTGTAGCAGAAATCAACCATTATTTTGGATTTGAAAGTAAAAACATTTTCTGTAATAATTTTCCTAGAACAACCAAATCTGGATAGTATGTTGGTTTCAAGGAACTTGATAATGACAGAGTCAGTAGCATTCCAAGAAGGGATGGCTTCTATCCATTTGTTAAAGTAATCTATGGTAGTGAGGATCCACTTATATTGGGCATATGAGGTTGGGTGAATTTCTCCAATAAATTCTAAACCCCATTGCTGAAAGGGAGCCTCCACACTAATGGGATGTAAAGGTAAAGGTAGGAGCTTTCTTTTGCCATAAAAAATTTGACACTTATGGCAAGTCATGATTAGTTTTTGAGTATCTAGGAAAAGGGTGGGCCAATAATAGCCAGCTCTAAGGATCTTGTTGGCTATTGTCTTCCAATAAAGGTGGCCTCCACAATCTTCTTAATGCAGCTCATGCATGATTTTTCCTGCATCATCCTAAAGAAAAAATTTAAGCAATATGCCAACAACATTTTTCCAATATAATACTCCATCTAAAATGCAGTAATTTAAAGCTTTTTGTTTCAAAAATATAGCTTTAGTCTTTGATAGAGAAGGAAGAGTATTAAGATAGAGAAGCACATAAATGGTATCAGCATACCAAGGTGAATTCAAAAAAAATTCTTCAATCTATGGATCTACTATTTCTTCTGTTTCTTCTAAAACATCAACCATGTTTATATCTAATGCTTGGAAATTTGATTCTGCCGTGAGTTTTTGTAATCCCTATCCTTTAATTAGCTTGGTAAGCTTGATCTCTAAATCATATTCTAAGATAATTGCAATCCATTTTCCCCTTTTACCATCAGGGTCTTGATTTAGAATGTCCTTGACAACAATATCTGGGACAAAAGCAATGATGTGTGAGTGTAAAATGTAAACTCGAAAATATTTCAATGCTTTTATCAAGGCTAGGGCTTTTTTATCCATGGTATTATACTTGAGTGGAGCATCTCTTAAGGCTCTACTAAAAAAGGATATTGGTTTTTCTTGGCCCATGTTGTTCTTTTGCAAAAAGACAACAACAATAGTGTGTTTAGAGGCAAATGAGAAAATGTAGAAATCTTTAGTGAAATTAGGACTAATAAGGACTGGTGTTTGAGTGAGAGCTTGTTTCACCAGTTCAAATGATTGGTTGGATTCTAAGGTCCACCTAACTCCTTTTTCCTTGTTAAGCATGTTTTATATTCCTCAAAAGTTTAGCAACGTTCGGGATGAACCTTCTCAAAAAATTGATCTTTCCAATGAAATATTGCAATTATTTGAGGTTTCTAGGATGGTTGATTTTTAATATTGCTTTCAAAGATTTCTTTCAATCCTTTTAGGGTCTACTTTGATTCCCTCTTCAAAAATTATGTGGCTAAGAATTTTTCCTTCTTGGAGCCCAAAGAGTGTCTTTTTGGGATGCAAAGATAAGCCATATTTTCTACATTCTCAAAAACTTTTCTCAAATGAATCAAATGTTCTTTATCAATTTTGGAGAAAATAGTAATGTCATCAAGGTAGATGATTATAAAATAGCCTACGTCTTTTGAAAAATCTATGTCCATGGCCCTTTGGAATGTGGCCCTTGCATTCATCAAACCAAATGGCATTTTAACATACATGAACGTACCCCAAGGTGTGGTAAAAGTAGTTTTGTGTTTATCACTTGGGAGTACTAGGACTTGGTTGTAGCCTGAAAACCCATCCAATAGTGATAATCTCTTAGATCCAACCATCTTTTGAAGTATGTGGTCCATTTTAGGCAAGGGATAACTATCTTTCAGGGAGGCTCTATTTAGATTTCTAAATTTAATGCAAAGCCTAATTTCCTCAGTCTTCTTCCTAACAGACACAAGGTTGGACACCCACTGTGAGTATCTAAAAGGAACTATGATCCTAGCATCATACATCTTCTTGATCTCTTTCTCAACTAAAGGTAATAAAACAGGGTTTATTCTTCTTAGTTTTTTCTTGAAAGGTTTTTGATTTTCCTTAAGAGGAATTTTGTGTTGAATAATGTTGGTATCATATGATTTCAGATCTTTGTACCCCCATGCAAACACATCTCCAAAATATTTGAAAAGTTCAATATATTATTGTTTGATATGAATAGGGAGAGTGCTAGATAACTTGATCATTTTGGGTTCATCTATGTTGCCTATGTTATGTTCTTCTACATCAGTTTCCGTAGGTTCCATCTTTGGTGTTTTTAGCTACATCATTGAAATCAAAAAGCTCCTCTAATGGTGTAAGACCCCTTGGTATTGAAATATTTTTACACTGTAAAACCTCAAGGTCCTTTTGATTTGCTTTTTTTACTAATTCTATTGTACAAAGATATTCAAATTTATTTATATTAGCAGTAGAGGACAGCTATGTTTTATGGACTTGTTTTTTACCAAAATATTCTTTTTCATGGCTTGAGCTAAGTGTTGGTTCAACAAAATCATTTCTTGATTGCAGAAAATCATCAATGTGTTTGTATCGCTCAAATACTTTCCAATAGTCTTTATTTTCAGGGATTGTGGGCCTGTTTTTTACTTTCACAATAAATTGTTCATTTTTCTGTGGTATTTGGTAATTGTTGGCAGCAAAGGCAAGTTCATTTGCAGTGTTGTTTTGAGCTCTAGGGATGAAAGTGAGTTCATATTTTTCAAAAAAATTTAGGAGCTCTAGGGAAACATTCTTATATTCTCTTAATATTGGGTTTTTGGATGAATACTCCCCTTTTATTTTCCTAATAATCAGCTCTGAATTTCCTTGGACTGATATTTTCTTCACTCCTAAATCTTTGAGCAAATGTAGGCCAAGGAGAAGAGATTCATATTCTAAAATGTTATTTGTGCATTGGAAATAAAGTTTATAAGAATTTCCTTGGTTTGTATTGTGTATCCATACACTAGCTCTGGAACTTGTTTTATTGCAAGAGCCATAAAAGCTCATTTCCCACAATGTTTCTATTTCATACTCATTGTCAGTTTTTTGTTCATTGCTGCTAAGGTTAGGGCTGTTAGATTCTTTTTTTGGGGACTGATTTGACTGTTTAGGTGGTGCTAATTCGATATAATTATCCTTTTCCTGGTGGATGATTTCATCTTCATTGTACAGGATAAAGGAGTCTAAATTTGAATGAATAGAACAAACAGGAGTGTTGTTTTTCCTATCTATGTTGCTTATCATAAATTTCATATGAGATTATCTGTATAATCTTCTGGTTTGGTTAAAAACTGGTATAGTGGCATAATACATGTCCATTTGAACGCTTCCTTGAAGTTTGGCTCCCCGTGATCTAGATAAAAGCATGCCATATTTTGGGGGAATGTCAGCAACAACTATGTCCATAACTATGCCCTTAGTAGGAATTTGTGCCAAATTGACACATAAATCCTTGATTAGGCCTGAGCATTTGACTCTGCTTGAATCAAAGGAATAAAGGTCCTTTTAGGGTTTAGTAATCTGTAGGCATAATCTCTCCATCACCACTTTTGGCATAAGGTTGTGAGAGGCACCAACATCTAGCATGGCATTGTGTAAAATCTTATCATGTATATTTAGGCTAGCATAAAATGGAGGAATGGTTCCTTCTTGGTATTTTCCTTCTACTTCAGGACCAAACAACAATTCTACTTTATCATCTGTCAAGTTTAAAGTATCAGTATCATTTCCTATATTCAAAGCTTTCAAAACTTGGTTTTTATATACATCCTGGGTTACTAGTTCAGCTAAGGGTATGCTAATTTTGATCTTGGCAATCTCACCTTCAAGGCTAAAAGGGACTAATGTTTTTGACATATTTACATCTGTTTTGTGAAGCATAGTCTTTTCAGGAATTCTGATTTGCTGAGTTTTATTAGGACTGTTATTTAGGACATATTTCTCAGGGCCACTAGGGGAAGTACTAGGGTAGCTTGGGTCAATTCTTTTATGATTAGTTTTTTCCTTATTTGAATTAGTTCTCTTAGTCAAAGTGTTAATTCTGTTTGTTGTCTTTTTAGGAGAATTTTCTAAAGTTTTCCTAACAACAGTATATGTTTTTTCATCATTGGAAATTCCTAGTTTCCTTTTGCTTCTAAGATCATATTTTCTGTGCACCTCCATTATTGCATTTTCAAACCCCAATTGGTAATCTTCAGAATCCTCATGATTGTTTTCAATTTGTTCTAAGGAGAAGAAACCTTGTTCTTCTTTAGTGAGGAAGATATCTGTCTCACTTTCAAATCCTATCATATTTACATGATTTTCTTGTAATATTTCAGTTTCCCTTTCTTCTTCTTGATCTACATAGTTTTGTTGAAAGGGAGGCCTAATTTGCTGGTCATTATCTCTTTGTCTATCTTGAATAGGGTCTCTTCTAAAATTTAGATTTCTAGTTCTGTTTTTGGAATTGATTTGGTCTTCTCTTCGAGGCGCTCTATCATTTAAGTTTATTTTCTCAAGCATTCTTTCCATTACCCTCACTAAGTTGTCAATTTTAGCATCATCTGATGAGGTGGATGCCATTGTTTCATCTTTGTATGCGACTCTTTTCTTTGATTTCAATCTAGCTCTTTTCTCAATCAGATTTTATTCTACACTAATAGCTCCCCTCTGCATATCTTCTAAAGTCAAGGGGTCTATTTCTCTTAGCTGGTAGGCCGTGTCTGGATCAAAGCCTTCGGGAAATTTAGCTAAGGCTAAGCCTAGTGGAGGTTTCATATTTGGGGGAAGTGCATTGTAAACACTATTTAATCTAGTGCAATAATATTGGACACTTTCCCCAATATTTCTTTTAAGGTTGCTATATTCTAAAAGGATTTGGAGAGGGTTCTTTTTAATTTCCCATTTGTTTATGAATTTTTGGTATAAAGAAGGGAGATAATTTATGCTATTAGGAGTTAATATTTTAAACCATTTCTTGGCTTCCGCTCCTAAACTTTGGGCAAAGATTCTCATATTAATGGTCTCTTGTTATATTTCCATGTAATCAAAGGCATCATCCATTTTATCTACATGTTGTTGGGTAGTAGTAGATTCAGTTCCAGTGAAATGAGGAATTTTAGATTGATAATCATTTGTTAAAGGAGGTTTTGGTAACACTAATGGGGCATACCATGTTTCCATGGTGGGAAAAAATGAGGGATTTACAAGAGGTGGATTTGTAAAAGGAAAAGTGGTATGAAATGGAGTGTTTTGAATAGTGGATATGTGGATGAGAGTGGTGGAAGCACTTGGACCAGTAGGCTGATTATGATAAAATTTGTTGTGGAAAGAACTGAAGTGGTGAAGGAGCTGAAAATCAAGAGGATTGGAAGGAGATACTTCTCTGTTGAAGTTTTACTGAAAATCTGTGGGCTCAAGGTCACATTGGTCAATATCACTATGAGACTTGGTTCTAAATAGGTTCTTTGTAAGAGACAAGTCAAAGTGAGGATCTTTTAAGACTGTAAGGTTTTCAGGGACATATCTTGTTCTATGGATGATCCTACCAGTAGTTAAATTTCCAGTTTTAGAATTTTTCCACAAAATATTTTCTGGATCATCAACTATTGGAGGAGGATTAGGGTCTGGATGAGATCTGGTATTGATCCTATGTGAAGCCGGATTTCAAGTTCAAAATGTAGAGAGGCTGAAAGCTCTAAGGACTGTTTTCAAATGTTTTGACCTCTCTTAGTGTTTAGTACCTTTCTAATGTATGGAACTAGGCTTCTAAACTTATTTAGGACCGATTTGATACCATATTAAGGGAATCTAAAAGAACTAGTGGATAAATAGGCCTGCTGGGGCTAGTGGAGTCGCCAGGTGGAAATTTTTAGCTTTTTGAAGGTAAAATGTGTTATGGTCCACCAAAAACAAGTAATAAAACCAATCGGGAATGTTTTGGGGTTTTCTGAGTTTTTATGTGGTTCTTATGGTTTCTAGAGTCCTAAGGAGTACTTAGTTTTTCACTGACTCAGAAGGTCCCACCATGATCGCCAGAATGTTCTGGTCTTATGATTTGGAATATTGGCGTACCAAATGACAATGCAACATGGAAACAATCTTTAGAGTTCTAGGACCTATCCTTCATAGACCCAGAGAGGGATATCTCAGGTTATTTTCCAAAGGATATGTGCTTGTTTTCTTTTAAGGGTTTATTTTAGGCTAGTTATTAAGTACAAGGTTTTTTTTTATTGTTTTGGTCGGGAATAATGATAAAAAAGCATAGAAAGAATGAGGAAATATCTAAATCATTGGGCAATGGAGTCAAATGGAATTCATGATAAGTTTATAAAAGGATCGGGGAGTATCATAGGGAAAATCTAACTTGGCCAGTGGATCTTCAAATTTTTTTGGGATAATGAGGTGAACATTAAGGATAAGAATGAAAAGTATGACAAAGAGAAATTAAGAATTATTTATCATGTAGTTCAAACAAGAGACATCTTTCAAGGTATCTGTTTTGAAGCAAGCCAAAGGATAGGTCAAACCATAGACTTCTTTGGACAGAATTTTAATAAGAAAACCTTTCATATAACAATCCAGCAATCAAAGACTACTTTCAGATAAGAAAACATATAAGATGACAATAAGAGCAGCCTAAGGTCAGACATAAATAATCTAATATGATTTTGACTAACTCTCTAGGATATTCAAAGAAACTTTTAAAGGAAGACTAGAGGACAGGGCACACCATAGACTTCCCTAGTTTAAACTCTACTAATCATACTTCAAATAAGTTTCAGAAACAATTCTCTAGTTGTACTCAAAGGAGCATGGACTTACCACTGAATTTCCTAGTTTCACTCTATTGAAATTGTTCCTTAAAACAACCTCTCAAGCCGTACTCAAAGGAACATGGAATTTCCAAAAGAGAAACTCCTTCATTATAATCTATTGAATTATTTTTAAAATAACAAACTAGATGGAATTGGAGGGCAATTAATAGTCCTCCAATCAGACCTTGTAGAAGAAAACATTAAGACAGTGAAGAATAAACATAACTAAGGTGCTTGCAGAAGACATTTCTTAGCCTAGAAACTTTACTCTACTGTAACAAAGAAATATGAAAACATAATGAAAACAAGAAATAACAATAATAGATAGAAGCACTTTACCAACAGCCAAGCTCAGGGATCTAGTGATATAGCCTCCTCCATCAACAAACAAATCAGGGCATCCACAAGATCCAAGACATCATTTTTTCTTTAACTTCCAAGGGACTATGTATTACTTCAAAGATTCATCAAATGCCAAAAATAAAATGACTTCAGATGTAGTATTTATGCTACAAATGAGGAAGTCGAGCTCAAGATAGGGTTTGAGTGTCATTAATTACAGAGTAAATGCATTCCTAACCTTGAAAACCATGAAAGGCATAAGGAAGGAATATCTGCAACTACCTCTGTATTTTAATAACTCTGTCTTAGCTTCTAAGGAAGAAGAGGTAAAAAGTTTGACTTTTAAGGCTTATAATAACTTTTACAATAACTATTTTGACAAATAAAAATATCTTCTGACTGTGTAATAACTGCCCAAATGCCTTCATGGAAAGGAAACATGTTGTAGGTGCAAATTTGATCTTTTGGAGGTCCAGTAACTTCTTCCTTGTTGAGTTATTCGAGACTGTCATGTGTTTAATTTGCCTTTGTTTTAATCACAAACTCAGTAATTAGGCCTTTAGACCTTGATTTTGATTTGATAATGTGTCATACTGCCTTTATCCTTTGTTCTGCCTTATGACCATTTTATTGATTTGTCCTTTGTCTTCAAGGCTTTGGCTTTTCATATTTAATCACTGTCTTGAAGGGCTAATCCTTTATTTTATCCTTTGATGTTGATTTAGCCCTTTAATATTTTCTTTCTTCTTGGTTTGTTTTTTCTTTAATATTTTTGTGCTTTCTGTGTGCAAGGATGAAATATTTATCTACTGTAGGGTTCTGTAACCCATCGAGGGTTAAACCTTTATGCAACCCTCCTAGCCTTCCTGTGTGATTTTACCTCTGGATCGTCATCCATTGATATTTTGATCATTGGAATCCCTCTATGGGCACCACCACAATTAAAAATCTGCAAACACACAAACAAACATTAATTTGAAAACTTGTGGGAGGGGTAAAAACTTCATTTTTCGGGGTTGTGAAGCATCAGGGCTTGCTTGTAGAGGAGGAGAGGGTGCATAGGTAAGGGTTCCAAAGGTGGAACATGGGGATGAGGCACCGAGTTTTTAATTTCGGCATGAGGGGGAGAAGGGTGGTTTTCAAAAACCATAGTCGTTTATCACGTGGTCATTAGGCAGTAAGTGTTTCTGTGAAGAGGCCACGCAATTCCACTTGGCGATTGCCGCATGTCTAGGGAGAAACTGCCCATTTCGTGCAGATTGGGGCCGTCAAACCTTATTGAGAAAACTTGCGTGATATTGAACCTAAGCCATCAGATCTTATGAAGTGAGATCAATGGTGAGAGAGGTTTTCGGGATCGAGGCATAAATTTGGGAGGTGGAGCCCAGGCATGCTAACGTGGCGAAATTTGTCGTATGGTGTGGGGTTATATAATGAATGGGTGGATTAATGGGCATTGATGTGATGACGGTCGGATCAGGGCTCGAGGCTCCAGATCTATGGTGGAGATGGCCTGATCAAGGGTGTGGGAAAAATGGAAAGGAGGGGGCCCGCATTTGAAATTTTCCAAAGGTTCGGGCTTTAATAATAAAGTTAGGGGTGTATAAAAATGAAAGGAGTAGGGGCATATTTTAAATGGATAAGGGGCTAAGAATAGGCATAGGGAATGCTCTTGTGGGGTCTAATAGCATTCGGAGGCTAGGAAGGAAAGGGGCTTAAGAAAATAGTGGGAGGTCACAATTTAGAGTCGTATGGGTGAGGGGGCTAGGGCTTTAAGCCAAAAATGGGCTTAAAGGCCTATTTCAATAAAGGTGGGTTTTTAACACAAAAAACAGAGTTTTGTAAGGTTTTTAAGAGGCCCGATAGGGTTATAAGTTAGGCTAAAACAATTTAAAAAGGAATTTTTACATTGTTTAAGGCCTTCCTAAAATAAATATGATGAATGAGGGAAATATGAGGGGTTTTTAGATGGGAAAATGGGAGAAATGGGAGTGTAAGTGAGGTGGTGAAATGAGGCAAACAAGCCCAAAATTTTGAAGTCTTCTTTGTAGCAGGGTAAACTTTGAGAGGGTAAAATATAGGCAATTTTTAGAAGAATAGTTAGGTTTAGGATGATGAAGGCAATGAGATTCCTAGAACTCACAATGTTCCTTCAAATATTGTTTCTAGAAATCTAGGCTTTACAACTTAGTCATTTTTTCATATCAGAAAAATTATTGATGACTAACAGACCCATCCAAGCTAATGTGATTTTGGTAAGTTGAGTTAATTTTCCAATTGAAGCAAGAGAAGGTTATTTTTGTTTCCATTATCAGTGACCATATCTGCTAGTTTGTGCTTGATTTGACAATTCTATGTACAAATAGCTTCCTTGTTGTTGGCACGGCTATCTTTGGGAATTATCATCAAGTGTGGATCAATGTAGATGGGAAATGTGACATAAGCCTCTAAGTCTCCAACCTCTCAATAATGTTTAGAAAGGAAGTGAACATTGAATTTAGGGTTGAGTTCCTCCCTATTCGTTGTTGGTCAAGTTCATCTCAAGGAAGAACAAGTTTAGTTTTGTGAAAGAGGCTAAAATCCTCTGTTCCGTGGGTCAAGTTTAGTTTTTCCAAGGGGTCAAGTTCTCCACTCAAGAGGGTCGTATTCAATCTTACAGTTTTTTTGGCCTAATTCTGTAACAATGGAACTACAATAACCAGTCACAAGGGAGATCAAATCTAGTCTTTGTCTTGTGGGCGTGTTTTTGGAAGGTAGGATTGATATTTTTCTCATTTTTTGAAGTTTGTACCTTCTGAGAGTGACATTGTGTTGAAGGACGAGTTTCTAGACAAATTTCCTTGCTTGTTGTAGCATTATTGTGGGTTGATTTAAACTCTTTTGGCTGCTATCACAATCTCTATGCGTGGGTTATGGAAATGCCTTAATTACATGTGTGAAGAGAGTGTCACTTAGTAGAAAAAGGGAGCCATAAATGCTGCTGAGTTTGTAAAATGAGGAAGAGTTGGTTGTACTCTAGGAATTAAACTCATAATTTAAGGGGTCAACGCTGGTCCATTTATGCCTTTAGAACTGATATTTTCCACTTATTTATAAGCCTCCAAACCAAGTTCTATTGCCTGTATTCACTCATTTTTTTTATTTTTATTTTTTATTATTTTTTTATTTTATTTTATTTTTTTTCTGAAGTTGGACTAATTCTATTATGCAAGAATATGATACAAGATGGTGATACAATCAAGAGAGACAGAAAACCGGCAACCGGCAATGATAGGACTATCAACCTCGGTTCCGGAGAAGTGAAACAAGCAAAGTACTACAACCACAGACTAGAAAGCTAAAACACTGATCTCTACCCAGAATGGGTAGAGGTCTCAACATGAAGCTTTTTCCCTTTCCTTTTTTTAACTTTGACCCATCCATCCAGGGGCGAATGAGCAACAATAACTTGAAGACTGGGGTTCCCCGAGGGGGGCCCCTCCTTTTCTGAGTCAGAGGAGGAGGTCAAATGAGCATGTTTCTGGGCGGTGGCTAAATCGGAGGAGTGTGCCGGTCCATCGTTGGTAGGAACCACAACTTGAGGGGCTTGATCCAAATCTGCATCGTTGGCCTCATCTTCAGATCAAGAGGAATCAGAATCCACGGCAGGAGGTGGAGAGCAAGGAGCCCATCGTTTAGATTTGTGCTTGGAGAGATTCTCCTTTTTATTTTTTGCCGGGAGAGAAGGGCAGGTAGACTGCAGATGCCCTGTTTGGTGGCAGTGGCGACAGCGGAAGGCTGTATTTTCGTAGTCCAATATCTGGGTCCAGACAGAGTCATTTATCTTGAGAATGATTTGGTCTGGAATTCCCTTGCTTAAATCCACCTCCACACATATTCTGGCATATGTGTAGAGACCTACTCTTTCCCTCCTGTAATCCCCCGTAATGAAGCTGCCCAAAGTGTTGCCTATAGCTTTGTAGACTGAAACATGCCATAAGTGGACAGGTAGGTTTGGAAGTCTGATCCATACAGGTGTCCTGGTGATGACTGCGGTTGCCGGATCAAAATCTGGAAACCAAGGCGTTAAGAAGAGCCCTGCAGTTCCCATGAACCAAGGGCCTTCTTCTAAAGCCTTTTCATAATGCTTACTGTCATCAAAAAGAAAAATGAAATACCCTTTTGAACAGAAACTGACCTTACAATGATGTGTCCAGTTTGCATGAATCCAATCATAAAGATCCTGAGATCGTGGCCACAATCCGTTGAATCTGCAAATGAAGGCTCTTTCTGCATATTCTTGAAGTTGATTGACAGGATCTGCATCGGAAATTTCGACAGAGGGAACTTCCTCTGTCTTGTTAACCAAAAAAGGCTTGGATTTAAGGGCTTTCGAGGGTTTGGGGATCTCGGAATGTACTGCATCTTTGTAAGAGAAGGGAGGAGTGGAGGATGACTGACCCGCTGCACCCCCTCTCAAACGTAGGGTTAACACCAAAGAGTTGTTCCTATTAATGCTGTAAGTAGAGATATGTAGAAGGTTTTCAAGTTGTTTACCTTGAAAGAGAAGTCTTTGAAGGCATGAAGGGATCCCAATCCGCCGTTCTAGATCCAGCTTGAGATCCAGCACCAAATCAGAAGAACTGACCCATTGCAGGATAGTATTGCCTTTTGGTTGAGAAATATGGATCTGAAAGGAGTCAAGGAGGGGCCTAGACACAGAACCTGGGTCTCGCGTGCATCCTGGAGCAGATCTGTCATGGCGGTGATAGGGAGGGGATTTCTCCTACGAAAAAGGCCGATCACTTAAAAACAGATACAGATCCAAGTCCAGAGCCTCCTGTCTTTGAGTATTGACTAAAACTGGACGAGGAATAAAATCGCTGGCGTTTTGTACTGCAACCCTTAATGCTTTTGCAAGCATATCTGGCGAGATAGAGAAGCTGATCCGCTGCGAGCTTGCAGCAGAGGAGAGATCTGATGGGTTTTCCGAATATATCTTGTTTTCTTTGTGACCCACCGTAAAGACGGCGGCAATGAAGCCGTCAGTTGCCTTTGCAGGGATTGTGGCTGCCCAGCTGGAGGCACCAATGAATCCAAGGAAGCGGCCAACTGTTACGAGAGGGGAGATGGAAACTTTCTTTTGTGAGAAATATTCAATCAAGCAGATTCGATCCGGAGTTCTCTGTCCTTCTGTGAGTTCGAGAAACTCTTGTTGTGACACCTCTGATGAAGGGATGGATACAAGATAGGCTTCAAGGGTGTATCCGAGCGTATGGCGGTAAAGTTCTTTTGGGGCAGATCTAGCGCAAAACCAGATCCATAGAAATTTTTGATGGTTCCCGTGTGCTTTGATGTGGGCAACAAACTGTGTGGCCTGTGAGGGAAAGCCAAACCCACACACCCTGCAAATGGGTACTAAGCCATTTCCAATGGCAGGAATGTGATCTCTCCAAGTTGCGGCAGCCGAGATGGCTACAGAGGACCAAACCCTAGCTTCGTGCGTCTTCAGAGCCATTCTCCAATTTTGTTGGCTTATCAATTCGGACTATTCCCACTCATTTTATATGTTGATTTCAAGCTAATAAATGTATTGTTTATGACTTGGCACTATCTTCATATTACCTTATATCAGCAATGTATAAAAATTATATGTTTAATATTAGTTTGTGGGTTGAGAAATAAATATCTACGGATGATTACTTTTATGGCTCTCTTATCATTCCATAAATTTTGTAACATGTTGCTGTGTAACTCTAAATTAATTTCATGAGTGGAAAGGAGTCATTTTTCTATTGTATAGTGCATATCATTAGTGTATCCCTTGTTGACTTTAATTTAAATGGTATAATGTTGTTTGGAAGTTTTTTTGGGCATTTTTCTAGCACTGTGTTGTTCATCTAAAATTAAATTGAAGAAAGTTCCACACAGTAGTTCTACACTCAAATTTTTAAACAAAACCTCTCACTAAAGAAAACCTAGAACTCAGAAAACCAAATTTCCATTTGGAAGAAATTTTAGAGGGAATATTACAATCACAATTTTGAAGCACATTTGTCAAACTTTGGCATTGCCAAGTGTATCCCTTCTGCAAAAACCCACACCTCGATCTATGTTATGGGTGCCATCGGTTATATTGACCTTGAATATATAACGATGTCTAGGCTTAATGAGAAGTATGATGTGTACAACTAAGAAATTTTTCTTTTAGAGCTAATCAGAGGGAGGAAAGCTATGGATAATGGCTCTAATTTGCTTCAGTTGGTAAGATGATAATGACTCTGAATTTTCTTTAGTTGGGATTGTCTTTTTGTCAATTGTGAAGCTTTTTTATCTTGGGATATTGCGTGGACCAAGAAAATAAAGAAACAACTTTGGCTTATCTGAGTTTGAATCATTACTTTATTTAAAACGTCACTACCCTAGGATATTTGTGGATGGCATGAAAACAATTATGTATGACAACCATAAGCGAATGTGAAATACAACAGTGGTGAATTGTATCTATGCTCATGATAAAATTAAAAGTGTTTTGATTACTTTTGAAGCAATAGATCATTCACTGTGGAAAATACCATTTATGTCCCAACAAGGAATGGAAACAGAAAATGACAAGCTAGAGCATGTACCTTGGGTGTTAGAGGCATTACGAAGCTATTGCCGGCTTTTCAAGTACCTTGTGCATTATTATTCATTTTTAGATGTGCCCTTTGCATCACAGTTAGTGAAACCCTTTGATGGAGGCTCTTATTGATCTAGGTTAGCACTTTATGGTGAAAGAACAATATACATGATTTTATGACATAAAAATGCTTTTCATTATTTTTATTGAATTTTTATTAATAAAAATGCCAATGATACTAAAATTACTTCCACTTTTTGGTATAATAATTTCTCTCATAAAAATTTATGACTTCGCTATGTTGTCAACAATGGTGGAAGATATCTTAGAGGGAATAAGAGAACATAAGGAGCAGTCCTTTGACCAAAAGTTTGATAAACCTAATGAGGCATTGGGAGTTAGTTGTAAGATGTGTTATCCAGTCTGTGCTGTCGGGTACTTTTTTAATTTTCCTAAATTGAAACTGTGATAAATCATGATATCTACATGTGTGCTTTAGCTTATCAACTAGCCTCAGGCTGAAGTTCGTTCATTATGTGGCTAACATAATTCTAATTTTGATGTTTTTAATTTTGCTTCTAGTCTCACAAGGATATGTGTTCATCTTATGCAGCAGAAAGTGTTGTTAGGTATGACGGCATATACAGTAATAGAAATTTAAAAAATGTTGGCATAAGAAAGAAATTCAGGTCATGATTTTTAGCTAAACAGGAACCTTTGACTGAAAGTTGTTTCTTCCAACTTGTATTATGAGATATCTTATCCTTTTTTCATAGGATTTATTTTTGAAATAATATAGCTTAATTGCTTCCTTTGTGTCTAGTTCCATGTGGAAATTGCATGTGCTAATCTTGCTCAATTAATTACAGGGAAAACAAGGGGTATACATAATTTGTTGGTTTATGGGAATTGGATACTTTTTCACCTGGAAAGTATGTTGAAAATCGAATATTATAATATTGAGCTATATTCTTGATTAGTATCGCAATTTACAAAGTCTCATATTATTATTTTTTAGTTTCTTGTTGTAATCTGGTGTGAACAATACTTAGCTCCACCCATTAGATCTCTTCTAACCAATTTTATTATTGAAGTGTCACTGCTTCTTAGATATAACTAGAGGAAACAATACAACTACAAAAGTGGAGCATGAGACATTCTTAGTAGAAATTTTATAGCTTTGCTATTTTTATTTGTGACATTTTATTTGCTTTGTTTATACAGGTCATCTGGCCACATAGTGACCACTATTTTCAAACTGAAGAAAACTTGTTCGAGTTTATTTCTTTTATGGGGAAATGGCATTAACAATATTTCTGATGTTGAGGTATATATTATATAAATCCTTTATTGTCTACTTTAGTTTATGTTCTTTTTTTCATCGACTTTCATGTGTTATACTTTTTTTTTATGTGAGAAAATGAACTCAGTATTGATGGCAGAAGCAAGGATTGAAGAAAGAGGAGAAAAATAACACAATAGTGACAAAATGAAAATTAAAGAGAGAGAAGATAATTGGTCTAGTGGTACTCATAGATCCAATATCTCGCATAAGACACACACATGGAGATCGATGGTCAAGTTTTCAAAGTTGGTGAATTCACATGCAATGCCTTGGCAACATAATGATAATGTTTTGAAGTGATGAAACAATACTTCATATGTAAGCTCATATTGTAATATTTGGCATTTTATATAATATAATTTATGTGGTTGAAATTATTTGTAGTTGCAATTGATATTATTTATTATTGTAATTAACATATGAAACTTTGTGTTTTCATATTATATGAACATGCACATTGGATGACATTTTTTAAATCATTCAAATTAATTTATGTTGATTAATAATGAACACAAAATATATTTAAAACTACTAAATTAGTAGTTTATATTGATTAATGATGCACAAAAATAAAATGAATATATGACTAAATTAGTCATTTATAATGATTATTAATGAAAGTAAATGAAATGAATATAAAATACTAAATTAGTCATTATATAATCAATATGAAACTACTAAAAATGATAAATTTGTGATTACAAATGACGACCAAATTTTTCATATATACGATTATTATTAGCTAATTTACAGTATCTTATAACACAACAAAAATTTAGTCATATTTCTTTGGTCATTAATTAGTTTCAAATGATGACTAAAATTTGCATATATATGACTATTAGTAGCTAATTTACAGTATCTTATAATAAGACCAACATTTTAGTCACATTTCTTTGGTCATTAATTGGTTTTCTCGGGTCATCATATAGTAATATATTTTGTTGTATATTTGGTCATTAATTATGACCAAATCAGTGATTAAATCAATTACCAAACCAATGACTAAATTAATGACCAAATCAATGAATGAATTAATGACCAAATCAGTGACTAAATTAATGACAAAATATACTACTAGACAAGAAAATTGAGATAAAAAATTAATGACTAAGCTAAAAATGACTAAAATTTGGTCACGTTATAAGATACTATAAATTAGCTACTATTGGTCACCGACTGAAAAATATTTGTTTATATGAAAATTTTAGTTGCTTTTTTAGTAACTGATTATTCATTTTGTACTAGTGGCATACGGTCTAGAGCAGGAGACAGTGTTGTGATTTAGTGAATTGGTATTTTCCTTATTTCTAAAATTCCTTTGTTTCTCAGTTTGATAAATGTATGAAACGATAAAACAATGGCAACAATAGTTTGTGGCCTACATTCTAAAGGAGGTTGGTGCCTCTTGGCAAGTAAGTTCTTGCTATCTAAAGGGGCTTGGTGCCTCCATTGAGTGGGTGCTCACAAAAAAACTAATGTAATTAAGTGGGTGTTTAATTTACATCTTAAAACAACAAAAAATTGGTGGCTTTTACCCTTTGGGTTTCCATGTCAAAATACTTGTGTTTATGTGTGAATATGTTGATATGGAGAATTGTTGTTGAAAATTTGAATTCTTATAACTTACTTCTCATATATTTGTGAATGAATTCTCTTAAAAATAATCGACAATAAAGGGAATTAAGTAAGAACATATTCAAAAAGAGATAATTGGAAATAATCAGACAATTACGGATTCACCCTCCCTCTCAGTAATTCCTTATACCAAAAATTGGTATAAGAGCTAGGTTCCTTCAAAAATAGTCTAACCATTGGAAGGTAGATCCAGAAGGAATTATGTATAGGCAAGAGAGGGTTATTAAAGTAGAATACCAGTCTTTGATGGGACAAAATTTCCGTTCTAGAAAGTAAGGATGGAAGCTTACCTAATTTCCCTGGGAGTAGATGTGTGGACTTCATTACTAGTATATTATCATGTCCCTGATATTCCACCCATTGCTGCAGATGGTAATAATTTATATGGAAACAATACTAAAGCCAAAAATGTTAGTCTTTTTTGGTGTTATTTGTTGGGGCCCTTGTTTTGAATTAAAGACCAGTTTTTGGGGTTGCAGATAAACACATGGCAGTCGCAACAATGGTGGGTAATAGATTTTCCGAGGTTGCGGAGGAACAGGAGATAGTTGATGAAGCTAACACAGATAAGTGCATAAGAAGAGAAGATATGTCAGAGAACGGATAGAGGAACTCATAGGCAACAGAAAGAAGCCAGAAGCAGCTGAAGAAGAACACAAGAGGAACTAGAAGTTGTGATCGTGGGTGAATAAATAGCCCGTCACCCAGCCGAAAGGAAAATCATGCACATATGTAGAGGGATTGAAGAGGATCGAGTAGACACTAGGGAAGAGCTCTGTCCTCAGCATGATATCCTTGTAATTCATAGGCTTCTTATTGATCTATCATGGTTGTATTATCTATCTCTCTGTCCTATGGGACGTCTGTAATAGAATTGTAAGCTCTTCCTGTTGAGCAATGTAATTGTGGATCCAGCTGAAGGTTATTAATATACTTGCAGGTTTTTGTCTTGTTATATGAGTTACATTCATGCATGATGTTTGTGGTACCTTAAAATTTTATTTTCTTAGTATCTGCACAATGTTCTGAGACGCTCTTATATGTATGATGTTATTTATGCAAATGATTCTATGTTAATCTCGAGTTGTGGATCCATTCGCCACTACCGAGCTGTTCCATTTTTGCATGTGGTCGTGGCACGCCTCGGGTGAGATTCTATACTCTTCTGAGTAGGGTGAAAATGTCGGCATGGTTCTAGACTACAGAGGACTCCTTTGTGGCCCCAATCCCTAAACCTGGGTCTTGCCCGTGAGACCTGTTTTCTCGCCAGCAAATGGTTCCATTGCCAGGACCCTAAAATTCATGAGGGGAAGTAGATCATGGTATCAAGGATCTTTGAAGGAGAAATCCGAAGATGGTGGGATAACCACGTGGACCAGTTTATATCTCAAAAAGCGAAGCTAATGCATCAAAAGGAGAAGGTGCTCAAGGATCTAGTACTTTTCTCGGATTCCTCCAGTGATACCTACGAGATCCTCTGGGGAAAATTCTCTAGCAACCTCTATAATTGGTTGCGGAGGTTTCAGACCAAGGTGACTAAGGAAAATTCGTGGAGGATCAACCAAAAGTGGGTGCACGGAGATCTGGTGGCCCTGCATCAGCTGGATACTGAGTTGACCCATGTTGTAGATTTCTGGGTAGAATCTACCTTGGATGAGTATATTTTGGAGTTTGCTGTAGAATGCTACAATTCCTTCTCCAGATTTGAGGCTATCTTCTGATCAGGGCCTTAATCCATAATGGAATTTCCTTAAGCAGCTTCCAAAGGGCTGATGGAATTCCAGAAATCGAGCATGGAAGTTTAAACCTCCAGTGCTAGGAGAGGGGCCTGAGGGACAAATGTTATGTGAAGTGTGAAGCAGGGGACTGGGGGAATGGATGCTGAGACTGCAAGGAGGTTGAGGGAGTGACGTGCACATATGAGGGTGCAGATCGCTAACAAGTGGCGAGAAAGGGTGATGCGAGAGTTGAAATGAAGAGGGAGTAATAGGAAGGATCAAGAGGAGGCACCTCAGAGGATAGCAAATATGGAAGGCTAGGTGGGTCCAGGAGATGGAAGGGACTATTGTGGGAGTGTAGCGGGTGCATGGGAGCCCAGCCAGGAGGAAGAGGGAGACAATGTCTGATGAAGAAGATGCAGGTGTGCGGCCCGAAGAAGGTTCCTATGACGAGTGGTATGTCACGATGTATATTCCTACTTCCCAAAGTTTTAATGGCAAGGATCCCTACCTTCCCCTGGTACTCTATAAACCTTTAAGTGATATTTTTGTTAAGTTACAAGAGTTGATTCGATTGCATAGCAGTCCATTGTCAGCAGCGACGCATGCTAATAGCAACATTACTAGTAGTATCGCAATTCCTAGTGGTATAATTATGCAACAAGGACCCAAAGTGTTTATTCTAGTCACACCTCCGCAAGTGAATATGGCGGGGTCATTCACCTGGTACACAGAATTTTCTAGGCGGGGTAACAACGATGTGGAACAACACTAGTACCTTTGTGAAGCCATATGGAGGGCTCAACAGATGCTAGATGCAGTAAAGCTAATAGAATTCCAAACCATGTTGAGAGAAAGGGAATTGCACTGGTTCATAAAGTGGTCAGAGGCCCACCCAAATCCAGAAATTGTGGACGTCAAGCGGGATTTTTTTCAAGAATTTAAGCTTCCCTAAACAAACCAGCAAGGTCTATCCGAGCTATGGGAGATTAAGCAGAGAGAAGGAGAGACTCTGTGAGAGCTGATGCACAGGTTTAAAGATGCAATCGGGAAACTCAGCTACCCAATCGACCCAAACCATCAGAGGGACTGGTTCATCAAGGCTTTGCTTCCCTTGGCGCGAACCCCCCTCACCTAGCAATAGATCGACAACTTGCAGGATTCTTTGGAACAGGCTATGAAGATAGGCGCAATGGCGAGCTACCCTCAAGAATATAGGGGAGGGCCGGCCCCGCAAGATCCTTCCCTACTAGGCCTGCAACATCAGATCACCAATATGACTGAAAAACTTAAGGAGATGCAGCCTATAAGACTAGCCAGGCCAAATGTCTAGTGCACACACTGCTTGGTCAAAGGGCACGTGGCAAATGAGTGTCCTCGGTTGCGTAGCCCAGGAGTGGGGCCCTCAGTCGCAGCAGTACAGGGGACTCCACCTGTTGGGGGTGGTGCACTGATAAACCTGCAAGGGGTCTATCCACCGCAACAACCTTACACAGGGTTCCCACCTCAACCAAACCAAGCCACAACAAAGTATTGTGAAATTTTCTCGACGGTGGGTCATCAAACTCGGACGTGTCCGATTTTGTAGAAGTACTAAAATGTTCCGAACAACATCTACTATGAGTTCTATTCCCCCATGACTCACAACACCAAACAGTGTAGAGTTCTAGATGCACTAGTGAACCGATTGGACCGACCCTCCTACAGGGTGAATGAGGCTCCCAGAGGCAAAGGAGGTGGTATGCGTGGAGGCCGCACAGGGGGATGAGGCCCGTGGAAATGCTACAACTGTGATCAGGAGGGTCATGTGGCCCGTGAATTCCCCCTACCTAGAAGACCGTGGTATTCCCAGTGCCGCGTGAACACCCACGTGACAGAGGACTGCCCTGAACTTATCAAGAAGTGGAGGAACGAGCAAGGCAGAGGGGCACGAATCTGGTAAATGCAGAACCTCGAGGGACAAAAACTCCGACCATGCAGAACGTAGCCATCATGACACGAGGAGGAAAGAAAACGGGGGAGGATGCTCGTGAAAAGAAGCTGATACGGGTGATCAGGCCCACCTCCCCGAAACAACTAATCAGGTTGGAAGCCTAGAAGAAATATTTCCAGGAGGTGGTGGAGACATTTTCCAAGTTGGGGGGAGACAAAGGTATTGAGGTACCCAAGAAGACCGATATTACAGAATAGAGCGCTACGGGGGCTCTGATTGAGGAATGGCTCCACCTATTCCTCAAAATTGTTGACAATGCTTCAATGTGGGAACAACTCAAGCATGCCCTGGATGACATATTACAAGGGAACACAGGGCCAAAGGAATCCTCAAACCCAGCACCCCAGTATGTACAGTGGGTCAAGCAGAACAAGCAAAGAACGGGAAAAGAGTTCCAGCTTAGCACACAGGTTGCAAGATTTTAGATCAGAGACACCATGCTTGACTTGGGATCCAATGTCAATATCCTGCCTTGAAAGACGTGGGAGGCTCTTGGGTGGCCACGACTGACTTACTCGCCAATCCATCTTAGGATGGCGAACCAGTACCGCATTGTGCTGATCGGCTGACTCAAATATGTCAAGGCAAACATCACAGTGGTAAATACTTACACAGACTTTGAGGTCATTGATATTATGGGAGAAAAGGATACCTACAGTGCATTTCTAGGAATCGACTGGGCTTTTGAGAACTAGGTCGTCATCAACCTCAAAATGGAGCTGATGATCTTCGAAGATGGAGAGGTCCGATTCACTCAGCCTCTCGACCCATATCAAGGTCTGAGATATATACAGAAACTGTGGATAATAGGGAGGATGATCAGATGTTGGAAAAACTCTATCAGATGATAGTAGGGAAGCGGGAGGATTATATTAACCCGATAGCAACTGGATCCGTAAGCTGGCGTAGTGTCCAGAGCTCGAAGTTGGGGTCGGAACTAGCCTGGGAGGACTAGCAGCAAGGTGGGTATGAGACCAGCATGAGGAGATGTGCCAACATTTCCAGAGTCTGTTGGATTGGAGTAGAGATAAAGGAGTACCCCACCTTGTCCAACATGCACGTAGTAAATACCTTCATTGCAAAGGTGGAAGACAAGGTACCGGAGGAGAACAGGATACCACTTCTGGATGTAGCACTCCAGTCCACATCATCCAGGTGGTGGAAAAATCACCACAAATCTATGTCGCAGTGGAGTTGTGTAGCAGAGGCTTTGAGGGTGCAATTCAAGGAAGACGAAAGACCTCGAAGCAAGCAAATGTACCAAGGAACTTCTGATCCGAGAGACCACCTGAAAAATTTTCAGGAGAAATGGAAAAGTGTAGGGTACCCAGAGGAGCTGTGGGTGCATCAGTTTTTCCACTCCCTGGATACCATCCAACATGCCTGGTACTTAGAAGAAGAAAGAAAAATAGGGACCAGTTCTTGGCAGGAGGTCGCAAACAACTTTTTTCAGTGCTTTTCATTCGAAGGGAAGATAGAGCTGGTGTCCCAAGCATTACAGGCCATAAAGGGGGTACTATTTTTCCATGACCCGGGCACCAATGGGAGGCCCTTCATACTACATCCTGATGGCAGATGTGAGTTGGCTTTCCACCGGAACGATAGCGAGCCCGACGATGACAGTTTGGAGGACCTAAGGCACCTATAATTTGAAGAGACAGAAGGCGAGAGGAACATCAGAGAAGAGCATACCACTGAAGGAGTCCATCTACTTCCGCTGAAGACAAAGAAGCTAAACATTGGCATGGAGGAAAAACCCAAACTGGCTATAGTTGGGGACTACTGGAATGAGGAGACGACAAAGGAATTTTTCAACCTCCTCCAAGAATACGAAGACCTATTCCCTTCATCGGTTGCAGATTTAAAGGGCATCAAAGGGGACCTTGGAGAAATGAGAATTGTGTTGAAACTAGATGCCAAGCCTATGAAGCATCGACCTTACTGGTTGAACCCGTGGATCAAGGAAAAAGTCAAGCTGGAGATTGATAAAATGCTAACAGAAGGTCTAATATTCCTTGTGGAAGAAGCAAAGTGGATGAGTCCCATCATCACTCAGAATAAGAAGTTCAAGTCAGAAATCCACGTCTATGTGGATTACCAGAGTTTGAACAACACCTGCATCCATGACCCATTTCCCACCCCATCCAATGACGAAGTATTGGACAATGTTGCGGGAAATGAGGCCTACTTCTTCACTGATGGATTCTCAGGCTACCATCAGGTGCGCATTGTGGAAGAGGACAAAGCGAAGACAATGTTCACCACCGAGTGGGAGTCTTTTGCATACCACGTGATGCCGTTCGGATTGAAGAACACCCCGGCTATGTTTTCCAGGATTGTCATAGCTAATTTCCGGGAATACATTCATAAGTTCTTGGAAGTCTACATGGATGATTGTACCGTCTACAGTTTGCTGAAAGATCACTCCACCCTGTTGCGCATCATTTTTGATCGGTGTCGACAATTGCAAATTTCCTTAAACCTGAAGAAATGCATCTTTGTGATTCCCCTCGAAACACTCCTAGGACATGTGGTGTGCAGGCAAGGGGTTTGCATCGACCCCACCAAGGTAGCAGTGATCGTCCACATGGAGGCCCCAGAAATGGTAAAGCAGTTGAGGTCACTACTAGGGCACACGGGTTATTACAGATGGTTCATCAGAAACTATGTGAAGATCACTACTCCTTTTGAAAAGTTACTATGGAAGTCAAAGGTGTTCCAGTGGATGGATGCCTGCAAGTTGGCCCTTGACACTCTAAAGGAGAAGCTGGAAACAGTGCCCATTCTGGTCCATCTAGATTGGGATAAGCAGTTCCATGTGCATATCTATGCTTCTGGTATTGCACTGGGGCTGTCTTGGCACAACCAGGAGAGACGACATTTGACCACCCAGTCTACTTTCCCAGCCGCAAATTGTCCAATGTGGAGCGGAATTACACCACCATAGAGAGGGAGGCCCTCGCAATGGTGTACTCACTCCAGAAGTTCCGCCACTATCTCCTAGGAGGTAAGTTTAAGTTCTTTACTGATCACTCTGCATTGAAGTACCTAGTCAATAAGCCCGTTTTGGAAGAATGGATATGTCTATGGCTTCTACTCTTTCAAGATTTCACCTTTGAAGTGATTGTCAAGCTCGGGAGGTTGAAAGTCAGGCCCGATCACTTATCTAGGTTGGAGACGAGGGATAAAGAGGGCTCTCTCGATGATCAGCTCCCTGATGTTGATCTTTTCTAGGTAGAAGCCATACCAGATTACTTGGCCGACATCGCAACTTACCTAACCATGGGGCAGTGCCCTCAGCACTACACTCCTATCCAGAAATGGCACCTGGTCATTTGCGCCACTGAATATCAACTGATTGTGGGGTAGTTGTATAAATTGGGCCTTGATGAGATTCTGCGAAGATTTTGTTAGTCATTATTATTTTTCACTTGTTGGTGATGACTAGTTGTAACAGCCAATTTTTCTAGTAGCTAATCTAAAAAATTGTCAAATTTTCCAGCAAGAAAACACCCATAATTTTTTTTTTCCCTCCTACCTTTTCAATCCACCCATGACGAGATGAAACCTCATTATCAAGCCCTATCTAGCCTCAGCCATACTAGCTTGTCCATCAGCTCCAAAGAAAACAATCCAAATCTGTCCAAAGAAGCCTCCCCTAAGTTAGGTAGTGGCACTTTAGGCATTTCTCCCTTAGCAAAATATCCTAAAGCCAGAGAACCTATATCTACTATAGACCAGTCATAACAGACCTTCCTATTCTGCAAATAAAGTTGGTTACACCCTTAAGTCACGCCACTAACAAGCCCTAAAGTCTCAGCAATGCACATGCCCTAGGTAAAACTGATATTAGGTGGTTTTACAATGTTTCAATGGATATCTCAAGAGTAGAAGTGTACCAGCATTCCAGAAGACATTACTCAACTCAACATGAGAAGACAACTGCTTCTCATGTGATTTTGAGCCTCGGATGCAGCCACAGGACAAAGATTTTTTCATTAAGCTCCTGCAATCACAGTCAGAGGTTAGTAAATTATGAATGACAAGAAGTGCTTTGCAAATACTAGCCAAACTGCTTGTGATTTCTAAAGAGGCACAAAGGTATTTGAAAAGAAGAATTACTTGTCTCAGAAAAGTACCCATCATGACTTATTATCAATTTTCCATATTCATTCACTCAAGCATGAATAGGCAGTGAAAGGAAAGGTAACAATGTTTGGAGAAGCTGATGAAATGGCATCACTAAGAAAACCTCCTCCATACATGGGAAGAGGGCTAACACGAGAAAACCTCCTCCATGTTGCTGCTGTGAGGGTCAAAGATTGAGAAAACCTCCTTCATTTTACAAGCAGAGGTTTTTGGCACTGTGATAAGGGCCTCCTTCATCTAGAAGAAGAGGGCCAGGGACAGTGATTGATTTTAGGGTTTTCACTAACTAAAAGACAAATTTTGAAGAACAATAGGAGACAGTTGAAGGCCTCTGAGTAGAGAAATGGTATTAAAAAACAAAGAGAAATCAAGGGTACTATAATAATTCAAGAGGTTGATCTTATCTCCTATCAGAGTTTTCTTTCAAAAGAAGTCAGGAGCCAAAAATGAACAAACCTTGCTCAGGTATGTGTTTTCATTAAAGGTTCCAAAGATCCATCTCCTTGATAAAAAGGCATGACATTTAGTCTCTTTTCCTTTAACAAAATAGAGTTGAAAGTAGTTGAAATTGGCTGGGTTTAACAGAGGCCAAAGAGTGATGTTAATATTCAAAAAGTTCGGTTCTTCCTGTCCATGAAGAATTTTCTTTCAACAACTCATCACAGTGGACAAAAAGGTAGCCTGAGCTTTGTTTTCTAAAGGAGGCTTAGAAAATAGACACTTAGGTTCATCAATGTGTAAGAAGAGAGATGGCATGTGTTTCAAGTTCAGGAACAACACTCAAAGCAAATAAAGCATGCCACTGTTACAAATAAAGGACTGTCCCTTATGAAAATAGGTCAAAGGTACATTGCTGTTGCAATGAGTAAAAGAAAGGTTCCCTGTTGATAAACAGATGATAGTAAAGCCTAGGTGAATACAACTAAGTTTCACCCACAGTCAAAGAGAAATTTCATTTGAAGAAGTGCTTCTACAGTCAGTATATGCTTTTGAACACAGTTTCCTCTTAAAAACAGATATGGACAGAGGAAGAAATTTTCATCCCTTAATGAGAAACCACTAAGGGGAATTGTGGCTTTAAGGATGACTTCTTCACTTTGAAAAGTGTCATATTCACGAATATCTTCAAAAGGGTCGTCCACAGCACTTTTCATGGTTTTAGTCAAATATTGACTTTATGATGGTTTAAAGATTATAAGTGACAAACAATAGTGCTCCATGTTTTTTTCTAAACAAAGGCCTTTTCAAACGTTTTCAAAACCTTCATAAAGCATTTCGAAGGGTCATTGATTTTTTCAAATATAATGGGTAGGTTGACTGTTGCAAAATCTATTTTGCAATTCAAAAGCATGATCAATACTCCCCTAGGCTACTCCCCCACCGAAACAAGGAATTTCTGAGAAAAATTCATAGAGTTTAAAGCTTTTAGACTGCGCGGCGCACCTGGAAAAATGTGTGGCGCGTTCAGGAGTGAATTTACACATCGCTATAATGTTTGCATGGCGCGCCTTTAGGCGCCGGTCACGACCGCCCATCATCGACCCGACACCCCTATTGCTGCGTGGCGCTCACCCTTTTCAATGTGTCGCGCATGTTTAAATAGCCAAAGAACCTCGAAAAGAGTCTCGAAGCTACTCAACTCTTCAAACAAAGGCTGCCATCCATCTTCAAGTTATTTTCATTTACCTCCTTGATATATTCGAGCTGCTAAATGGTGATTGAAAAAATGAAACTCTTGGTATAAATCAAGGTGTGTTGGGGTAAATAGTTTGAAGAAGATTGTTACAGTGGGAGGCTAGTGGAGTGGTCATTTTTGTTTCAAAGAGCCTAAAGCTACCCTCAAGACAGTGATAAACCATAAACTCTGTCAACTATATGTAGTGGAGAAAATAGTGGTAAGGAGGGTTGAATGTTCTGTTTAAGATCCGAGATTGTTGTGGCTATGATTGCTCAAGATTGACATAATGAAAGTGGTGTGCTTATATTGGTGTCAAAAGGCCTAAAAACTTCCCTCAAAACAGTGTTAAAACATAACACTACCTGCAAGTCAAGATAAGCACAATAGTAGAGGTTATGTCAAATTGTTGAAGGTGTCCTAACTATGATAAGACAAAGCTAAACCTCTATCAGCAAAATGTAATGGTGAAAACAACGTTAGAAGGTGAAGCAGTGTTTGTAAGGAAAGCATAGTGATTATTTGAATAAGTGAAACAGTGAAACAATTGTTGCCTCATTTATCCCATAAAACAAATTGTGGTGAAAAATCTTTTAACTCAGTCTGAAGGTGTTTTGTCTACCTGTGTATGTGAAATAGTGAAGTACAAGAGAAGTGTTTTTGATTGGGAGGGGTGTTTTGTTTTCTACAAAGCTATGTTGCTTACACCAAAACACAAAGAGCTTTGTGACCTCACCCAAACACAGTAATCATTGGACTGTGTGTACCTTTTTATTTGACTGTGTGCTTGTTATTATAACTATTTGTTGATTGGCATACAAAGGGATACAAGCAGTGATTTGTAAGGAGCAGGGAGCTAGTATTAAAGAACCTTTCACACAACATTTGAGGCAAATTTTCCTTGGTCAAACAGTGACTAGCAAATAGGACAGAGTTGTGTTTGAGAAAGCATTTCAAAAACCATTTGAGGCAGCTTGCTGTTGCGGAGAGCATTCAAAAATATATGCCTCTCAGACAGGACAGTAGGAGTGGATTGCATAAGAGATTTGAGCCTGTTTCCACTGAAGAAGTGAATGCCCACCCATCAGTCTTGTTCAATTTCCATGAGGTTGGGTGTTTATATTTTTTTCCAAGAGTGCAAGAGGTGAAGATCTTTTCCCCTTTGACACATCTTTGTGCTTTGAGGTTTCAAGACAAGCATTTCCAGCTGGCAAGCCTAGATTTCAAATTCTCTCCAAGGTCCATCTCCGAGGCCACTAAAATTCGTTATGTCCGGGAGAAGTGGTTTAAAAAAAGCCACCTGGACTCAGAAGATTACAAGCCCTTTCTAAAGCTTGAGCACAGAGATTCATGTCCTTCCATTTTCCCATTCTCATATATTTTGACTAGCTACGCCCCCCTCATGAAGATCATCATGAAATACTTCACTTGTGAGGGAAGATTCTCCCGAGTCTATGCCTATCACATTCAACTGCTCATGCATTTCATGATGGCCAAATTTCTAAATCTTCCTTTATTCTTACACATGAGCATTGAGAAAATGGCCTCCACTATTCAGAAAAAGCCTCCTTCACAGCAAACATCCTGCCTCTTCCATCACTCCCTCATCAAAGTCATCATTCTTCATAAACTTGAAAATAAGGAGGTCTCTTGGGATACTTTCATCACCCATCCAGATTTCTCCACTTTCCCTCCAGTTCATACATACCCTACACCTCCTACTCACCATCCTTCACCTTCTTCTAGCAGACCTATTCCCAAAAAGCTAAGTTTACCATAGAAAAAAAAAAGGAGACTAAAGAGGGAGAAGAGCATGACCATGATGAGGAAGAAGAACATGAGCAAGAAGAGGAAAGTGATGATGAGCAGCAGCAAGATGAAACAGGTCAGCAAGGCGGTGAAGAAGAAAGTGCTATGAGCAGCATCACAGTGAGACAGAAAAGCAAGGGAAAGAAGGGCATGATGATGAAGGGTAGCAGCATGAGGATATGAAAAAAAGTGAGCGTGAGTAGATTCATAAATATGCTGAACAAGGACAGCCACAATATGCTGAGCAGGGGAAGCCACAACAATATACACAGTAGCCACAACATGATAAACAACAGCCTCCTAAAAAGGAACAACAACCTCAAGAAGAAGAGGGGCAACAGCATGAAGATGTGCAACACAATGAGGAGGATATCTCTCAAAAGGAAGTGCAAAAGGAAAACCAAGGCATCCATAAAGAAATCCAAGACAGTGGCAAAAATGAGGAGCAAAGTGACAAGGGTAAAGATCACATGGAGGACGTCGTAGCTACCTCTCCTAGGCAAGGGGCCATGCTCTCTTCTCCGAAAGTCGCCAAGCCCCAAAAATAAAAGAAAAGGGTGCCTAAATTTGTAACTCAAAATGTGACTAGGGCCCTCCGAAGCAAAGGAAAATTTCCAAAAAGGCCCATGGTCAAATTGCACAAGAGGAAGAGGACTTAAAGAGCCACCCAAAGCAAAGGGAAGGACAAGGAAGAAAGCGGTCATGAACAGGAAAGGGAATTCGACATCATCCATATCCAAAGTGATGATAGTGATAATGAAGTCTAGATCCTAGAAAACCTCTTGATCCATAGAGAAAGCCAACTTGATGCCTTGAAGACTGATCTTGATAGGGCTAGGAACTTCAATCACTTTTTTCAAGTCCAAAAGAAGAAGATGAGTGTCCATATGGCTATACATGAGACACGGGCCATCCGATACAAAAAGGAGGGCTCCAAAGCATAGGTGATATTGGAAGAACTCATGGGTGAGTTCAATGAAAGTGAAGGTGAAGATCAGCTTAGGTGAAAGAGGCCAAGAACCATGGGGCTTAAAAAGGCCATTAAGAAACAAAAAGAAGAAGAAGATGCACTCCTCCAATCTACCCCTCTCACTGCATTGTTCGAACAAGAGATAGAGAACAATCGAGAAGCATGGCTTGAGAGAGTTAATAATCACTTGGAGAAGAAATTGGAGAAGTAAAATAGGGACTTGGACCTTCAACGGAAGATGACCGGGAATTATAAAAAGCTCAATCAGTTTTCCTGGCGGAAGTTGAAGGTTGCTTAGGAAAAACTCAAGGAGGCTAAAGGGAAGCGTCCGGCACAAAAATTGAGGAAATACACCTCAAGGCTCAAAATTTTGGCCTCTGATTCACAACATGTTTCTAAAAACCCTTGAGGGTCATGCTCACCAATTTTGGGCGAAATTCAACATATTTTGGTTTTTTGTCATTTTTGGGTTTTTGGCCAAAACTCATGGGCATCGCCCTTTCAGTTTGGGACATCATCAAAGGATGAAAATGGTATCATTTGATGCTATAATTTTAGGGGCACATACTTAGTTATTTTCAGAACAATTGAAGATCTTTTTCTCCTCCAAAATGGTGAAAAACACTCACTTTTTTTACACACTGCCTCATTTATCAACAAGGCTTATTTTTTGGGTTTTTACACATAGGCTTGTTTTTGGAGGACTTTCAGTGGTCAGTTGGGAGCAAAATAAAATTTTTCATAAATTAGACACCTAGAGATTTCCAACGAGCCATCATGAGCCTCGTTTCGACATTGGGAAGGCCTCCAAAAGTTGCCGACAAGTCAGGGGATCTTTTGCTGATGTATTTTTTGAGTATTTTTGTAAAAATTGAACCTTTCAAAAGTGACTTTTCTTCATGTGTGTTCAGCTATTTTTGTACATGATAAGTTATGAAAAGTCAATTTATTTCCCTTTTTTAGCATTTTTGAGATATTTTATTAGATATTTTGTGCCTTGGGCTTTGTAAAGCCTCAAGGACAAAATAAGATATTTTGAATAGGCCAATGAGATTGCAAGTTGAATTAAGAGGATTTCCTCACTTTGGCCTATATATTCCAAAGGCTTTCATTGTAAACAGGGCTGAACTTGATGAATAGAAGCAATATATGGTCATATAAGCTTTGGAAGAAATACTTGTCTCATGCTTTTGGATAGTCTCTTGGATGTTCTTGGATGATGAAAGAGGATTGTTGTTGGATTCCATGACTTGGTAGAATGGTATAGTGTCTCTCTCGTTGTTTTGTTTCCTAGTTTTCATTCATAAATCCATGTTCTTGCTTGCTATAGGACAGTAGAGAAAAAATTTGAGACATGCCCTTGGAGGCACCTCAAATTTCCTGTTTCTTCATAGCTTCCATGTTTTCTTCATTCTTAGTCACATTAAAGAATTCTTGATTGCTCTTTAATAACTTAAGAATATTGTTTTCTTGTTTCATTCATGGTTTTATGCATGCTAAGTATGATTTATGGTATGCCCTGCTTACTCATGGCTAGCCATAGCTCCATCTATGAAACTTCTCTTTGACTGATTAGATTTTCATTTGTTGAAACAAAGAGGTCTTGTTCTGATCTTGCCCTTTGCCTACGACTATGCAATCTTGTTTTCAAAGTGCCCAATAGCTTGAAATACTGTTTTTAGGCGTTCTGACATAGTGATTTGAGTTGTTTGTCTGTCTTAAATGTATTTCCCCAAAGTCTGATAGCCATTTTCCTAAAGTTAGAGAGTTATATATCTCTATGCATGGCTTGAATGTTTATTTCTATGCATTAATTAGATTAAAGTTACATTTCTCATGATTAATGGTTTTCCCTACCATGTTTATGTCAGCTATTAAACTATTTTTGCTTTAAATCCTTTGTTATTCACAAACTTGATGTCCATCTTACTCAATTTTGCCCAAATATCCATTTTACCTCGAATCAAATCGTCCCTTCAACAAACTTGTATCACCATCTGAAATCTTTCTTGACCTTTTCGACCCCATAGCCCAGTTGATCTGACATATTTTCACCAATATTATGTCTTTGATCAGTTCATCCCTCACAACCTAAAAAACCAAAACGAAAAACCTACTTCATAACTAGCCTAAAATAAGAACACAATAAGAAAACACATAGATATCCCTTACACAAATAGAGAGAGCCCTCTCTGAGTCTAGGAAGGCTAGGTCCTTGGGCTCCAAAGATGGGTTTGATGTTACACTGTCATTTGGCTTGCCAATCAGCCAAATCACAGGACCCTAACATAATGGCGATCACGGTGGGACCCTGAGTGATAAACAAACTTAGTTTCCCTAAACCTTTAGAGACCTTTAAAAATACTATCTGATTAACTTATCCCGACCGCTCACTAACATAATGGCGATCACGGTGGGACCCTGAGTGATAAAAAAAGTTAGTTTCCCTAAACCTTTAGAGACCTTTGAAAATACTATCTGATTGACTTATCCCCACCGCTCACTAACATAATGGTGATCACGATGGGACTTTGAGTCAAAACATCCTAGGTATCCTTTAGGAACTCTCAAAATCTCAGTCAAAATTTGAAGAGTAGAATATGGTTATTTCACTATCCTAGAAAAATGATGACTCAGCTATAGGACACTCTTACAAACCTTAGGACTACATAAAAAACTCAAAAAATACCCGAAAACATTCCGAGATTTTTTTTTCCCCTAGTTACTAGTGGTGGACCATAGCTACATCTTTACAAAAACAACCAAGTTCCACCTGGTGACTCCACTAGCCTCCAGTAGGCCTAAAAACTCCATAAAAGACCAAAAAATTCATAAACCATACCTTTCTACTAACTCATCCTTCCAAAAACTTAAGCTTAGGGTAGAAACTCTGTAATCAGTGACAAACTAAGTATAACTTAGCGATTCAGAAGACCTCACCTAAACATAGGAGATAAGCAGAAGTCTTCTTGCCAAGAGAACCATTAGCTTGTCCATATAGCCTAAAAAAATTTTAAAACCAAGTGAATCACTCTTCTTTGCAATTTTCCATCTCAAAGTTTGCCATAAAACTTTTTCACATAAGCACCTTTGATAGTGTTGGTGGTGGACCATAGTTCTCATAGAAATCCACCTGGCGACTCCACTAGTCCATCCTTTTTTTTTAACCATCCTTCACATTAGTAAAACCCTAGAGATGCCATTCATCCAAAACATTCATAAATACCATCCTCTCTGAACTCTAGATTCGAAATCTAGCTTCATGAAGAATCAACACCAGATCTCATCCAGACCCAAATCCCCCTATCATAGTAGATGATCCAGAGAAGATTTTGTGGCAAGCTTATGAAACTGGAAATTTAGCTACTGATAGGTCCATCCGTAAAGCAAGATCAATACCTGAACATCTCACAGCCTTGCAGGATTCCCCCCTTTGACTTAAAATCATCAAAAACCCTTTTTAGAAGAAAGTCACAAAATAAGATAGACTTTGACGATCTTGAGCCCCTAGATCTGCCATAGAGTCCTAGTAGAGAATCCTCGCCTACTACACCTCCCGACTTTCAGCTTCTCCATCACTTTGGCTCCTACCATCCCAGATCTTCTCAAAATCAGATCACTAGTACAAGTACATCTGCCACACCTATCCAAACCACTATTGTTCAAACCACCTCAGCTCATTTCACAAGCCCTCATTTTGTACATCATCCATTAGCTCCCGCCATGGTAGCCTGGTATGCACCTTTGGTGTTGCCATGGCCTTTGGCTCCCTTAAAAAATGACTATCAATCCAAAATCCCACACTTTACTAGAGGTTAGGCTACCACATCTCAACAACATGTAGATAGGATTAGAGATGCCTTTGAATACATGGAAATAGAATACGAGACCATCAGAATGAGGATGTTCACCCAAAGCCTTGGAGGAGAACCCAAAAAATGGTTTAAGAGCTTAACTCCAAATAGCATCCACAACCTCCCAGAGCTCTACCAAACCTTCATAAACAAGTGGGAAATCTGAAAGAACCCCATTCAAATCGTGTCAGAGTATAACAATCTCAAATGGGAAAATGGGAAAAGTTTTTAGGGATACTGCACTAGGTTCAACAGTGTGTATAACGCCCTCCCACCTCACTTCAAACCCTCACTTGGCTTAGCCTTGGCAAAATTCCCCGAGGGCTTTGACCTAGACATGAATTATAAACTAAGAGACAAGGACCCCCTTACCTTAGAGGAAATGCAAAAAGTATCCATAAGGGCAGAAGCCAACTTAGCAGAAAAAAGTGCTAGGACTAGATCAGAAAGGAAAGTCACATACCGGGATGAGGTCTCCACTTCAACCCCTTCCTTAGATCCTAGGATAGATGACTTGGTTAGGTCCATGGCCAAAATGTGGGAAAAGATGAGTGAAAAGACCCCTCTTAGGGACAACCAGCCAAACCCTCCAAACAGAAACCGGAACCAAAATTTTAGGAGGGAACAACCTCAAAACAAACCAAGGGAAAATTACCAACAAATTAGGCCACCCTTTAATGAAAATCATGTGGAAGAAGATGATAGGGATACAAAACCCATTGATGAAAATCATTTGAACCTCATAGGGTCTAATAATGAGAGTGAGGTGTACCTCACTGAAGAAGAACAAGCATTATTCTCTTTGAATCAGGATGAAACCAACTATGAAGATCCCGACGATCCTGCCATAGATTTTCAGAATGCCATAGTAGAAGCTCACAGGCAGTACGACCTTAGAAGCAGAAAAAAACAAGAAAAATCCAAGAAAGACATCTCAAACACTGCTAAAACTCCTGATACCATCCTTAAAAAAGCAGTGGATGGCAACAAACTCATGGTCAGGAAAACTGAACAAAACAAAGATAAATTTACCCAAACAAGTCTTGGCTCAGATGCTTCTAGTACTTCCACAAAGATTCCTGAGGTGGCTGTGTCAAACAAAATCCCAAAACAAAGCCAACAAACTCAAAACATAGAGAAAATCATGGCTGAAAAAGCTGAAGCAAACTTGTCTAAACTACAAGTACCCTTCATTTTTGAAGGAGAAATCGCCAAAATAAATATTACCATGCCTCTCACTGAACTTATCGCCCAAGGCTCTTATAAATCCCAAGTGTTAAAGGTCCTGAATATAGGAAATGATGTGAACATCCTTAATCTAGATGATGACACTCCTGAAGTGTTGTTTGGTCTGAAAATAGAAGGAAAATTCCAAGAAGGAACCACTCTTCCCTTTTACATCAGTCTGAATATCCATGACCAAATCCTTCACAATGCCATGCTAGACTCTGGAGCCTCGCATAATCTCATGCCGAAGGTTTTAATGGAAATATTAGGCCTAGAAATCACAATACCACACAAAGACTTATATTCATTTGATTCGAGTAGAGTCAAATGTCTAGGTTTGATCAAATATATTTGTTTCAGTTTGGCCCAGGTACCTGCAAAACATCTGATCATGGACATAGTGGTAGCATACATCCCTCCCAAGTACGGAATTCTTCTATCCAGATCTTGGGGGGCCAAGCTTCAAGGAAATATTCAACCTGATATGTCCTATGCCACTATTCCTGTGTTTGACCAAACTAGAATACTCTATCGAGAATCACACATGAAATACATGATTAGTAGCCAAGAGAGGACAGATAACATCCCGATTTATTCCTTACATTCCGATCTAAACTCTTTCATTCTACACACCGATGAGGACATTGAAGAACAGTCAGAAGGATTTGAAACAAACTTAGACCCACCACATCAACTGCCCCTAGTTCTCTATGATGAACTAGACACTCAAAACTATCATGATCATGAACAGCTATGTCTTGAGGAAAGTAAGTGTGTTCCTTTTGAAACAGGGATAGAGCAAGGAGCACAAACCATTATGTACTATCAAGCGAATTTCTCAAACCTTAGGCAAACATCAGCATTAACATCAGGAAACTTTTCCATAACAAAGGCATTAGCAGACTTACATATCACAAAAATTTTTGAAACTAGGGGGCAGGGAGGCTTAATGTTCTTACCATACCTCATGGAGTTACCATCACATAACTATACCATTGCAAATGAAACCTTGACTGTAGCCATGACAGCTCAAAATCCAGAAAAAATGCCGAATAAACTTCTTATGAGAAAAGATGATGACTGCAGTCCAAGTATACCTGAGTTACTTGAACTGGCTAACATTTTGTCACTCCACCAAAGACTTAGAACTACTAGAATTGGCACTCTCATTCAAAATACTACTTCATATAGAGAAAACGGTGAGAAACACTATGCCACTACCATCACTCCAAGAAACAAATTTGAAAAAATAAAATACAAAGATCCGAACCAATCAGTAATAGTCAAAGATAAAATAGCTGGTCATAGGATCTGTTTTGATTTTAGAATCACTAATACACATCCTGGTGACAGAAATTTTATCCTTCCTGCCCAAGACCATGATATACCGATGATAAGTTATTTTAATCATATGTCTTTGCAAGATGATGTTTCAGGGTATAGCCAATTGATTCCCTTGCAAAGTAGGCAGCTCAAAGATTTTTTCCAGTATGCTGGAAGTAGTTCCAGTTTCAAACTCAAAACTACAGAACCACCGAATATCAAAAATATGATCCTAAAAGTCGTGTTTCCAGTCTTCAATTTATGCATTTTGACATACCTTGATGATGTCATCATATATTTCAAAAATGACAAAGAATATCTACACTACTTGAAAAAGATGTACAATAAAGGAAGGAGTGGAAATCAGAGGTATAAAGAGGTACAGCGGGAAGATACAGGTTTGTTCAGAGATTCATGCATGAATCCTTATGTCATGCTTCAAAGAGAAAATTTTCCAAATTTTTCTTTTCAAGAGCTGATTGAACCAAGAGTGGTAGGAGATCCTTATGAGGATAAGATGCTTAAGTTTCACCATTTCCAAGATTTCTGAGTTTAAAACATTTTCAAACATTGTATATACCATTGTTTGAAAACAAGATAAAAAAAGAAAATTCAAAAATAATAGAAAAATAGAAAAAGAGGGCGGTTTGAAAAATGGAAATAAGGACCCATGTTCAAAAAAAATAGTCATTCAAAAAACGTGCAAGTCTAAATGCCGTAACTAGTGCTCAAATGTCTTGTTCAGTTATCTTTCCTAATCATAGTTGAACACGTTTTAAATTTATTTGTTGATAAGTTAGTGAGTGGAAACGATGGTCAACATTGTGTAAGCTTGAATTATCAAAGAGAGTAGATTAGGAAAAGATATTGGTTCCACATGCTCAAAACAGAACCAAAGAGGGAAGCGGGGATGAAAAAAAATTTGTGCATCCTAGCCCCATTTTTCCTAGTTTTCATTTTATGCAAAATAATGTTTGTGTGCAGATCGTCTTTCATACCACAAGTACATGACAAATCAGACTGTCTAACCCTGATTTGGTCATTTTTCAATTTCATGTTTTAGATTAGAGAAATAAAATCTTGTCAAATAGCTTAACCTTGACAGTTGATCTAGCATAGGTAGAGTAATGAAGGAGTTCATCAGCTTAATTTGAACTCCTGGTAGATAAAAGTGTAGAACTAGATAAGTTCAATTTTCAAAAAAATATATATTGTCAAAGGTTTGCTAGTCCAAATGCACCCAAAGGAAGAAAAAATGTTAGGAAAGATAGTGGGGTAGGTAGAGATATCATTGATGCTAATCATGCTGTCAATTTTCAGAAATAGAATCAAGGAAGAATGAAATTTGCGCTAATGGATAAGGCACTGGTTTTCATAAGCCAAAGATCTGAAATTCTGGACACCTCCTGAAAAGGAACTTCCCTCCCCAAATGGAGCCACTATTATTCATCAGTATTTTTCACTTTTTGGTGATGACTAGTTGTAACAGCCAAGTTTTCTAGCAGCTGATCTAAAAAATTGTCAAATTTTCTAGCTGGAAAACACCCATAAACATTTTTTTCCCTCCTGTCTTTTCAATCCACCCATGATGAGATGAAACCTCATTATCAAGCCCTATCTAGCTGTTACACAACAATTTGTCACCGTCGCTACCATTCCTCGTCTCTCACATTGGAGGGCTTATTTTGTGACCTGTGAGCAGTAATATAACTTGAAAATACTTTCATGGCATTCCCCTGAACATGTACTTTCATCCCCCTGAAGACATCTCCTGCTGAAAAACCCTAAAAACACCCCTTTTTGAATTGGTGTGGGCAGCCAGTTCAGTACCCGCGCCAATGGGGAAAATCCTTCAAATAGGTCGCGCCAATTGGCACTCTGTCCCAGAGTCACACTCATGCCAGCCAATTTAAGGAGTGTTTTTTAAAAATAAATCGTGGAAGTTTCATCCTAACTGATCCAGGAACCGATATCTATCTTGATTTGGGAGGTTCGGCTATGGATCTCCATAGAGAGGAAGTGGTTTTCCACCTCTCATGGAAGCTTCCTTGATGATAGGGCCAATTCCATGATTATAGGGATCCCAACTCCCCTTCCTCCATCTATAAAAGCTTGCTTATCTCCTTTGCAAGCTAGTCTTCAAGTTCCCAAATTCCCAAGAGCCTTATGCTGCAAGAGCCTTGATTATTCCCCTAAGGCAAAACTCAAGCAATGAGACTATTGTCAAGATCCAAAGAGAGAGGTTTGTCCCATCCTTGACAGGCTTTTCGAGACGTGTTCTGCTGGTGACCCTCCGAAGGAGAAATCAACGTAAGAACTATGGTTGTATTCTTCCTTTGATTGATTAATAATAAGCGACTATTGGCTATGGTTCCACTCTTGTTGTTTTTTATAATGATGAGTTATTTCATTTCTGACTGACATATAGTTGCATCTACTCAGTTTTACACTTGCGTTTGTTTTGTTTCTCGCATGTGCAGGTGTCCATCATGGAGATCATGGGGATCGTGATCTGCCAGGGCTAAGGAACAGGAGTGCTACCTCTTCTACAAGAAACAACGTTGGATTCCAGGTAAGCCTTCATCGCTAGTTGGTTTATTTGCAATTACGAACCTGCACTATAGCGTGAACGATTGTTGCTAGACCTGGTCTGGGCTAGTAGGGATCACCTCTATCCGCAGAGGGGATTTACCTCCACAACAAATTGGCGACCATATTGGGGACCGTTAGCTTGTTTTTGTTCTGCTTTGTAAACTATAGACGGAGCCTGAAGTTAGCGAGATAGCCTTTGAAACACTTTTTCTTTGCAATTGTGAAGTAGATAAAAGCTGCTTCAGTCAATCTCTGATTTAGTTTTTAAACTGAACATTTGGAGCACTGTCTTGTCTCTTCGGTTGATTCTTGTTTCTGCTTGCTTGATCAGCTCTTTTGGGCTGGTTCTTTCTATGAATTTGGGTTTTTGAAAACTCCAAACATCATTGGTTTGATCTTGGATTGCTTTTTTTTTATTTTAGCATAGCAAACTTGACTGGCGCATTTTTTAGCGTGACAGTCGCACCAATTGGCGCTAGTTGTCAATGTGTTACCCGCGCCAATTCTGATATGGCGCTAGTTGCAGCCCGACAGTCACGCCATTGCTGGGGACTGCTAGGGTTTGTTTGATTTTGAGCTTTCTGAGCCTGATCTCTGATTTTGGTTTCATTTTTTCGACTGCTTGATTGTTTTGGAGCCTTGATTGACTGACTGTTACCTTCGTCCTTTGGTTGTTTGCCCATTTCCATCAATTTTGCATTCTATCCCTAGGTCATCTAGGTGCTATGGTGTGTCGAGCCTCCCTTGGGAGTTTTTGGTTTCTATCGGTTCAGTCAACCTTGTGATTGTTTCCCTACATTTTTTTGACAGTTGTTTATCGTTTTATTGCGCTATTTGGGTGATTGACTCCTCCTTCATTCAAATTCCGCTTTGTCTTGTTTTGGGCCTAGATTACACGGCTCATTTGTGTCTTTGGGATTTTCTTGGTTTTGAGGGACTGTTGGTCGATTTGAGGTCTGATTGTGTTTTCTATTGAGTGAAATTTGTTTGTTTTTCTCTCTTATCATCATTTCTCGAATCACCCTTACATTAGTTTTCATTTTTTAGCACGCTTTGCTCTGAATTATTGAAAATATATTAAAAAAAATCTCTTTTTCTTTTCATTAGTTAATGTGAATTAGATCTTTTCGGTGTTATTAGTGATTGGTAACCTTGAACGAAAATATTTTTAATTTTCATTAGCTGCATTAGAGACGTCATTGGTTGTTTTCTGTTCATTTCGTTATTGTGTGAAAAGCTCTCAACTCTCTCATAAATAGCTTTCATCGAATGAAATGATATACTGTGGCATATAGACTGCATTTAGGAAATTTTGAGACATTACATTCGCTAGGGCTTGAAAACTGAAACGTAATTGAAGATAAACATTAAAATTTACTCAATTTACACTAAGGCAGCATTGAAATCTAACGAAACACATTTAGAGGTCTAGGCTAGAGACGTGTTCCGGCGTCTTAAAACCTGGTAGCTCTCGTTCGCCTCTTGGCTTTAGACAGCACTAGTACGAACTTGTGCTCCCTGTACCGTCGAGTATATAAAGGGAGACCCCACTAGGTTTCAATCCCTTATCCATAGAAAGCCGAGTCTACCACCCTATACCCGTGATACACCGGACACAACATTTAGGGATATTTCCTGCACGTACGGAAAGTCCTTGGTTGATTTCTCTTTCATTTTGAAACCAAGGTGTATATTGCAGTTCACGGTTATTTGGTACACCCTTTTCCTAGTATTCCTGAGTAGTCATTTGATCTTTTTTGACTCTTTAAATTTGAAAGGATCACCAAGCGCTTGTCCTTTCACGCTTGCTTCAAAACTGAAAGAGATAGAGTCACCTTTTCAACCGTTTCTTGACTCTTAAAACATGAAATGGTGAAGTTTCTAGTTTCAATGTCGTAAAATTAATCACCCGCAATCACACGTCCTGTCAGATTTTTCTTGTTGGCCATTTGATTGTGTGCCTTGGTTCTTTTTCAGCCCGTGTGCGATTTTGAGTTGTTGATGGAAACTTTTCCAGAGTTCACCAACCAAGGAATCCTCTCTGATGGGAATTGTTGAGGAGGTAAATCCCCTCTGCGGACAGAGGCGATCCCTACTAGGCCAGCAGGGGTCTAGCAACAATCACGAAATGTTACAACGCAATTTCCTAGTTACGAATGAAAAGACCAAAGATGGAGGCCTACCTGGAATCCAATGCTACGACCTGAAGAAGAGAGCGTTCCCGTTCCTCAGCCTCGGCAGATCACGATCCTCCACGATCTCCGCGGATGGACACCTGCACATGCAAGAAACAAATAGATACAAGCATAAAATCCAACATACGCAACTAAATATCAGTCAGAAAGGATACTACTCATATTAACATAATCGAAAACAGAGTGGAACCATAATCGTAATCATTCATTAAATAACAATCGAAAGAGATTACAACCAATGTTCTGACGTCGTGGTCTCCTTCGGATGGGTCTCCAATCGTTCACGTCTCGCAAAGCTCGCCAGGGAAAGGGCAAACCTCTCCAGAGTCTCTCGACGATAGTCTCCTTACTTGAGTCGGCCTTAAGGGAAGAAAGAGGGCTCTTACGGCACAAAGGCTCTTGGGAATTTGGAGATTCAAAGCTTAGGCACTTCAAGACTAGCTTGCCATGGAATTGAGCAGGCTTTTATAGATGGGGAAGGAAGGAGTTGGGATCCCTATTATTGTGGGATTGGCCCTATCAACAAGGAAGGTTCCATGGGAGGTGGAAAAACCACTTCCCTTCCATAGAACTCCCGCAGCCAAACCTCCCAACTCAAGATAGGCAATGGTTTCTGAGTTTGTTGAAACACAAATTCCACCATCTTTATTTAAAAAACACTCCTTAAATTGGCTGCCGCGACTACTGCTCTGGGATAGAGCACCAGTTGGCATGGCCTCTTTGTAGGATTTTCCCCATTGGCGCGAGTTATGAACTGTCTGCCCGCGCCAATGCAAAAGGAGATTTTTTCATGATTTTTTGCAAGGATATGTCTTCATGGAAATTGAAGCTCATGCTTAGAGGAATGCATTGATGATATTTTCAAGGCATGACAATGTTCACAGGTCACAAAATGGGTCCTCCATTGTACGGGATGGGGAATGGTAGGGACGGTGACAAATTATTGTGTAACAGATGCCCCCTAAAGTATGAGGCCCAAGAGAGAGAGAGGGGTGAAATGCTTTACGAGAACATGTTCAACTGAAGGCCCGCCATCGGAAAACCTGCGCAGAAAAATACAATTGATATCTCAAGTACATGATGTATATGTGGTATGGGCGCAGCCATCCGAAACAGAGTACACTATAATTCGGATCCAGGGTATGGGCGCAGCCATCCAACGAGGATCAAATAAATAGACTCAGGTATGGTTGCAGCCATCCAATCAATGAGTCATATACATAACAATAATAATCCACAATCGCAGCCTGGATTACAACAGACACAATCCAAGGTCTTGCGCTCCATCTCGACCCAAAAAAAGTACAAGTTCGAGCATGCGAATATGTGAGCTGAAGTCGAACATGCAGGAACATCGTCTGATTACCAGCCAATGATAAAAGCTGTTAACAGACGTGAGAGGAACCACCAATAATGACAATGGTCCTCAAGGTACTACATGTACAATCTACGGCGTGTGAATCAATGAGTTGGCGTCGAACACCCGCAGAATCACTCGATCGGAGGCCAATAATGAAAACCTCACGTCGAATGCGACGAACCTACCATTGAGGCATGCAGGCTCCAAGGTACCATACAAGAGTCTCTACATCAACCTCTTGGAAAATGAGCTGAAGTCGACAGGAAGTGACCTTGATCGAAGGTGGGCCATAATGTTTCCCACATCATCGACACGAGACAGAGGAACATGATGTTTTTGTTGTGAATCAGGATCGTATGAGAATCAGAGGAAGTTTGATATTTGCAGAGGTCAAATTCTCTTGAACATATAAACGACACAACAGTGGACTTGGCAGTATTTGACATCAATGGATCAGAGGTCATGGTGAGAAGGAAATGAGCAGAGGAGAGGTCAAAAGGGATTATCCAAACCCATGGAGGCAAAGTGAAGAAACGAGATGAGATGTCCCCAACCCGACACGAATGCAGACAAGTGCCATGTTCAAGAGTGACATACTGCCGATGACAACGACGATGGTTCCATTTTCCCCCCACCATTTCTGGCGAGTACCCCAATTATTTTTGATAACAAGCTTGAAGGGGATAGCATATGCTTGCAATATAAGTCCGCCCTTCGGGCGAATCCATCCTAGTGCATTTAACGAGTCCTAGGAAGGAGGAACTCGGAGAACGTCATTTCGACTAGATCCGATGTCATCGGGGTTTAACGAGTCTGACAAAGGAAGAACTCGGCGTCTTTTCATGTTTAGAGAGTTTGAAAAGACAGCGGAAAAGAAAACTCCACGAGTCCCTTTTCGTAAATAGTTCCCCAGATCCGAAAAGGTAGAAAACAATATCCGGGAAAACCTCCTAGTCGCGATAGGCTAGGGTATTCCTTTTTCGTAATCAATCCATCCCAGCCCGAAAAAGGGTTAAACGTATACTGGGTAGATGTCGATTCGTGTCCAATTTAACGAGATCGAAACGACAAGGGCCTCGGCAATATTTTCATGTTTAGAGAGTCAGAAAAGAGCTGAAAGATGACTCCAAAGTGACTTTTTCGTGTATTTACCGAGTCCGAAAAAGTATAAAATACAACTCGTTTCCATCGTTAAAGTCGCAAAAACCTGCTGCTGCACATACCAAGCAATCGTAAAACCCATTTTCGACATAACATATTAAAATATTTGATAAAAATGACTTTTTACAACTCATTTTATGTCAAAAAGTTATAAATATGCCAAATTGGTAAAAATAAAATTACATATACTATTTACCTTGGTAAAAAGCAACAGTGATCCATTTGGAGCAGAAACTTCTGACGGCGATTGTGACAAATCCGGCTGACCATTTAGCTTCTCGTCTGCTACAGGTAAGAGGCGCTTCCCTGCTCTACATTTTCATCCATTTTTTAATAGTTTTCCCTTGTAAATCAGCTCTGTGTGGCCACTTTTGAAATTTTAGGGCCGCGCTCATTGGCGCGGGTATCGGGCACGGACCCGCGCCAATGGGCTCTTTTATATAAAGGGCTCACGCCATGTGGCGTGACTGTTCACAAGACAGTCGCGCCAGCGGCCGAACCTAAAAATCCGCCTAAAAAATCGGTATTTAAACCAAATTGCATGGAATTTGAGGCCTATCAGAGATCTAACTAAGGGTTTATGACCATATGGATGCAGGTAATCAAGCAAAATGGTGATTGAATGGAAAGAATGAGAGCATGGAGAAGAGGATGAACAGGCCATCCAAAGTGAGGCTTGCATGAATGCCCTCAGAAACTGTGGGCTGAAGAAGTTCTTCCTTACACCCTGTCTATGAGCTCAGCCCGAGCTCCTCCAGTATTTGATCAGTATCTGGGATGAACATGAACAAGTGTTCAGGTTGCGAGATCAGGTATTAGAGCTGGAGGTTTCTGATGTTTATTTTATCACCGGATTGTCCCACAGAGGTCTGATCCCTGTCTTGACTGGAAGCAGACCATCTGGCGAGAAGATGGAAGAACTGATGGCACGAGTGTGCCGAGGAGCAAAAATGGGATCAGGAACCAAGAAGGTGGATATCCACACTATCCCTGATCTGGCATTGAGAGTTGTCCTACATACCATCACACGGGCTGTAGGGTCGCAGGCACCGCACGAGGCCACAAAGGCCCAACTCCTACTGGCCTCAGAATGCATGAGTCCCTTACTGTTTGACTGGGCAACAGCAGTAACAATAAATATGAAAAGGCAGGTCACAAAATGCAAACAAGGTAAACTAAAACAGTTTGACTATGGTTCCATCCTAGTATCATTCATTCTGGAACGCCTACCAATCTTCCAGGGCCAAGGGGCCTCAGTAGCAGAGCCGATACCACGACAGCCAAGAATGGCTCGCTGGGCAACATTAATGCCCAGAGCTGGAGGCGGCCAACAGATGTCCTGGAGGCCGGATTTCTTTAGGTGGTTACGACGCCAGCTGATTGTAGTGGAAGACTGGCCCTATGCAGGAACTGACTTCACCGGAGACCCAGATCTCCCACTGCCAGAAGGAGATGACTGGGACGAGGAGTTGGGTAAGACCTCATGTTTTTTATTTTATGTTTTATGTTTTTTTGTTAATACACCTTCGTCCTAACACATTTTATATATGTATGCAAATGTGGGACCTGAGAGACCAGCTGGGATGTCTCCAATTTCACGGAGGACTCAACTCGCCCCTGATCCTCAGGGAGAGGGCACTGGAGGAGAGGAGTTGATCCAGAATCTTGAGGGCATTTTCCGAGGGATTCCGGACTATGCTCGGCTGGCGGACGTACCGATGGCATACCAGCGCCACACGGTGGGAGTTCCAAGTCGGATCCATCGAATCCTGAGACGCTTAGTGCGTGCAGTTACATGCTATCATGAGCACCATGTGGATTAGCTCTTAGGATTTATACCACACCTATTTTTTGAGAGATGTATCGTCTCCAGATGTACTTAAGACGATTATGTATATTTTGACTTTTATGTGACACACTCTCTGTAAACATTTCGATATTTATATATATGTGCATATCTATTTCTGGATGGATCTTTCTTTACATGTGATGATGATTTATAAATTGTGCAAATGTCTGTCTAATACCAAATTTGCTACTGCATCTATTAATGTATTCAAATTCCTAGGTATATGATGATATGTAATGTAGTCAAAATTTCTTTCCAGTAATCGAATACGCAGATACAGACGTAAGATGGACGGGTTCCTTATCGAATAGTGTCCGTTCAGTTGTAACACTACAAGTTGCGAATCTAGATACACGAGCAATTCACGGATACCAAGGTTTACTACCTCGGTTAATAATTCTAACACAACACTATATTCTGCAATCTTGTTCGTGGTACATCCTAGACACACTCCTTGCAGCTCAATCAACTCACCAGCAGGATCATAGATTACCCAGGCTGCTGAAGACAGATTCCTGGTACTACGGAAGGCACCATCCGCGAAACCAACAAATGGATGAATAGACATCTACACAACCAGGAAGACCCGATCAAAAAAAAGATGTTTACAAAGCACACCACACAATACATGAACACAAATGAAAATCACACACCTATGTACACACACCACACCAAGAAATCACTTCAGGCATAGTACTTTTTGAGGTACAACCCATTTCTGGGCTGTGCCAGTGGAACTCCTTCATAATCTATAAGCTCGTAGGCCCCGTTTTTCAAAACACGTTTTAATATATATAGGGCCCATGCCACATAGGCTGGAACTTACCGGCTCCAAGCTTGTCATGTGCTTGATCGTACAGGAGGACGAGGTCCCCTTCAATAAAGGAACGAGGAGAAACATATTGATCAAAATGAGTTTTGACCCTCTTATTTTGTGCTTCGATAACCAAAGCAGCCAGACGATGGGTTTCATCTAACCGTTCCAGATACAGAAGGCGTTCTTCCTCAGCAGAAGTATTAGGTAGAAGCTCCACAGCTAATTTTAACGAAGGAATCTCGCATTCAACCGGAAGAGTTGCTTCCAGGCCATACACCAATTGAAATGGTGTGAACCCACTTGCACTCTTTGCAGATGTTCAGTATGCCCAGAGAGTTGAGAACAGTTGGAGATGCCAATTGGATTTGTGAATACCAACCGTTCACTGAAGCATAGTGACCAAAACCTTGTTCACTGCTTCAACCTGACCATTTTCTTGAGGGTAATATGGTGTCGAGCTGTCGTGACGCAAGGCCAACGTTGAAGTCAGCTCCGCCATCATATAATCTCGGAAATGAGTATCATGATCAGTGACGATGGCTTGAGGAACTCTGAACCATGCAATAACGTGGTTGAATATAAATTGAGCAGCCGTTTTCTCGTCAGCAGCTAGTGTAGGCATCGCCTTAGCCCACTTGGTGAAGTAGTCGACGGCAACAATGATATACACATGCCCCCCAGCCGAGTGAGGGTTACACATCATAAAATCCACGCCCCATTTCACAAAAGGGCCGACGGTAATAACGAGATGCAATGGTAAAGGCGGCGCGTGCATCTTGCGCTGAAATATCTGGCATGCATGACATTTACGGATTGCAGTGATACAGTTTTTGAATATGGAAGGCCAGAAATAACCTGCTCGCAGAATCTTATGGGCAGTTGCATACTCGGACATATTTCCACCACAGGCGCCACTATGGCAGTCATTTAGGACCTTCTCAGCCTCTTCCAAGGTTAGGCATCGCTGGAGCACCGAATCTACTCCAACGTGATATAAGGTATCTCCTACTATATGGTAGGGTTGGGACTAGTGCCGAATCCGACGGCGAGCAGTTTTATCCAACTCAGACCGAAATTTTGAGGTCTGAAGATACACTATTATGTCACCATACCAAGGGTCACGAGTACTGATGAGGAAAAGCGTTTCGTCCGGTATATGGTCTTCAGAGTGTGAGGGAGCAGACTCTGTAGGGAGAGAACATATCAAATCCGTGAAGACCAGTGATTTAGTTGACTTAGCAGTAGTGAACTCTAAGTCAAACTCCTACAGGATCACAATCCATTTGGAGTACTTGCCCCCCAGTAATTGTCTAGAAATAATATACGTGATAGGGTTGCAGTCTGAAACCACTGTTATTGTACGAAAAAGGATGTAATGGCGAAAGCGTTGTACAGCGTGTACTGCTGCTAATGCCAACTTCTCGACATGTGCATAACGCGTTTCCGGGTCGAGAAGGTTCCGTGACAGGTAATAAACAACATGTTCATCACCGTGATCATCATCCTGCACCAAGACCATGGCTATGGTGCTAAATGCGGCGGCTAGATATAAAGTGAAGTCGCGGTGGTAGTCCGGAGGACGAAGCAACGGAGCATTGACAAGCAACGTCTTCAGCTTCTCAAAGGATTCCTGAGCAATTTCATCCCAATGAAAGGGAACGTTCTGCTTTAACAAACGAGTGAATCCTTTGGCCACCCCGGCATAATTTGGGATAAAGCGCCGAAGAAAATTCGCTTTCCCTTGCAGACTCTGTAACTGATACAGGGAGGAGGGTGATGGGAGATTTACGATGGCCTCGACCTTTAGAGGATCAAGGAAAATTCCATCTTTCGAGACTATGAATCCTAAAAGACAGCCAGAATCAACACAAAAGACGCATTTATGAGGATTGAGCCTGATATTGTAGCGCCTGCAACGAAGAAAGATCTGGCGGAGATGCTCAGGATGGTCCTCTCGCTTACCCGAATGGGCTGGCAAGTCGTCTAGATAAGGCTGAACGATATGGCGAATGTCATGAAAAGCGTAGGACATCGTACGCTGAAAAGTGGCTCCAGCATTCTTCAAGCCGAATGAGAGTTTTTTATACGTGAAAGTACCCCACGGACAGATGAATGTGGTCTTGTGTTGATCCTCAGGTGCAATATTGATTTGGTTATATCCTGAGAAACCATCCATTAAGGAATATATCTCACTCCCGGCACATTCGTCAATGATTTGGTCTATAAACCGAGTGGGATAATTATCCTTTGGACAGGCACGATTGATGTCGCGATAATCCACACAGACTCTAATCGTACCCTGCTTTTTATCAACAGGGACAATGTTAGACACCCATTATGTGAGGGGGATGGGATAAATAAAACCCGCGTTCAGAATTTTTTCAACTTCTGCCTTGATGGCGGCGGCTTTTTGAGGATGCATGGGGTGTAAGCGTTGGCACACGGGTTTCGGACCTAGATAGGTTGGAATCTCATGCACTACGATACTGGGATCAATCCTCGGCATTTCATCATAAGACCATGCAAAAACATCTCTGAATTATTTGAAAAGCTCAGTATAGACTTGAATCTCATCGGGAGAACAAGTCACACCCACGTGAATATTCTCAATGATCCCCGGTTTAGCGGAGATGTTGATTGGAACAGTATAAGTAATTTTACTCAGGTTACCCTCCGAAAAAACCTCGTGTGTCAAAATGGGCGTTTGAAAAGGAGGGGAAGGAACCTGAGTAGCACAACACTCCAGACAATCAGTCATTGCCCCCAAGCTAGGCATAAACGAGAAGCGATGATGTCCATCGCCCCAAGGTAGCTCCTCAAGAGACATAGTTTCAAGGATAGCCTCATCGGAAGGAAAAGTCTCTCTGAGAGGATCAGGTGAATCAGCCTGACCAAGCCAGGGGGATTGAGAGTAGACGTCGAGAGCCATGCTCAAAGGAGCATGCTGAGGAGGGGGAGGATCCGATGCAGTAACAATCTCACAGTAGTTGATCTCTACTGGCGTTAAAGGTATGGATTCTCCAAACTCATATACCTGCTCAGGTGTAGGAATGAGCCAGGGGTCATCGGACCTGAACAACATGTTGACTTGAGCGATATGTGGTGGCGGTGCGGGAAAGATACCCATGAGGACTGGGTCTTTGAAGAGACCAGGTCCTACACTGTCCGGGGGATTCGAAATTTGATCCACGTATGGCACGTTGTTCTCAGAGTTAGAGGTGAAAAATGACAACTGATCCACTGTGACAATCTTGCCCTCGTGAGGGAACTTAATGAATCGAAAGACGGTGGACAGCACGCAGAGCATGGCATGGGTCCAGCTGCAGCCAAGAAGTATATTGTAGTTGAGTTTAGCGTCAACCACTTCCACTTCTACGTTGACAGTTTTTCCTTGTAATGTGATCGCGAGACTCTCGAGAATGCCGAGGGGTTTAGATTCCGGACCATCAAATGCCTCAAGGGCATTGGGAGATGACGACAGGGATGGAGAGCCGATGGCCTTCCAGCAAGCGGAGGACATAATGCAGGTAGATGCACCCTCATCCATGACAGCCCTATGAATGTTCAGACCGTTAATCCCGACTTGAATAACTAGAGTGATTTGATGTGGAAGCCGGGGAGTGAAATTCTCCAGATCGAAGGTGAGAAGACTCGAGTCGGCAGGATCAATGCCCCCGATTGCAGACAATAAAGCCTTTCGTTGCAAAGGACAACTTTGAAGAACTTCTAGCGCAGACATGGCAGACGGCGCCTGTGCCAAATCTTCAACAATGTTGTAATGTTGAGCGGCATGAGCATTTGGATTATAAGAAGATATTCGAAGGACACCTTTGGGAGGTGGTTTCACAACGCGTTCAGGAGAAGGCTTCTCGATTTCCAACGGACCGGAGACAGGTGGGGGAGGCGGCGCATCCGCAACTGCCTTCCCAGGTGCCTGCCGTGATTCGTTGTAATCCTTCGACTGTGTAGCGATAGAGATACATGCAACACTCTTCACCATGAAAACCTGAGACCCAAACGGTGCAGATGGTGATGGTTTTTCGACCATCTAGGTCTGCTGAGAGGGAAATGGCTCTTTTAACACGGCCGGAGTCCCTTTTGGGCCCTTAATAATTTGACTAACCTCGGATCGTCGTGGACAATCCTTAGTATAATGGTCCCCTTCACAGATGAGGCAAGGGTACTTAGGTTTACGCTGGGAGCCATCCTCAGTACGAGATTTAGACTCTGGTTTCGGGGCATCAGATTTAGATTTGCCTTTGCCCTTCTTCTTCCCCTTGGAGGATTTGTCCGTAGGATTGGCCTGAACGGCATTCACCTCTGTGGTTTTACCAGAATCGGATGAGGCGGTATTAGCAGAGGTGTTGTTGGAAGAATTAGCCTTCTACTTCCCATTCGAATATTTCTTCGAATTCTGAGAGACAGAACCAATGACACCATCCACCGCAGGGGTAGGCGGGGCCTTAGAGGTTCCGGGCCGTGGAGCATTATTCAAGATGTCATAAAGCATGCCGGACTGAGAATAGACAAGATCCAAGTATTGGGCACGTGCGATTGTTTGTTCCTCTGTCACGCACGCTCCCATCGCAATATCCTGAATGATTTTATTCACAAAGGAGGTGGTGAACCAGTGAGTCAGTATCTGATCAGGTATGTGAAACTTGATCAGTCTACGACGGCGCCGCCACTTGTGAATGTGATCTGAGATGTGAGTGGCTTTATCCTGCTTCAGAGAAGTCAGGAGGTGCGTCCTGGCTTCATATCGAATCGGTAATTGAAAATGTGTGAGGAAAGCCATGGCTAAAGAGTTGAAATCTTGGAAAATGCCACGGGATAAATCTATGTACCACTTAGCAGCAACTCCAGTTAAAGTACACTGGAAGAGGCGTAGGCGAATCGAATCGTCGACCAAAGAGTTAGACGAACACCAAAGATGATATGTCATCACATGCGCCTGGGGGTCCTCTCCAGCTTTTCCTTGAAACTTGGGGCAATCACCTGGTATCTTGGTGGGAACTGGAGGCCAACACGGATTATGTAAAATCGGATCATTGGTCAACTTTGAAACATCTGGCAGCTCCAAGGTAGCCAGGAACGGCAACGGAGGATTAACTTCCATGCCAGGCCCAGGATGAGGTCCGGTACCCATACTCCACGATGGTTGTGAATATCCTTGGCCCCACGGGTTCTGTTCTGCAGGATTCTGACCGTAGGGGGCGTAGGTCATATAACTAGACTGATTTGGATGCTGGTAACCATAGTGTGGGGCTTGATAACTAGGGTACGGACCCTGATTATGTGTCAGCCCCGTATAAGCAGCGTTTGGATTTGGCTGCTGAGTGTAGGTAAAACAAAGTGGAGGAGGATAATACTAAGAGCCTCTGGGGTGGTTATAGTTCGGTTGAGACTGACCATGAGGATAATAACCACCCTGAGGATGAGTAGGCTGCTGAAAAGTGGAACCCTGCGGAGCCTGATAAGTAGGGCACAACTGTTGATTTGGCTGTGGCATTGAATGAACCGGCTGCTGTGCAGGGTTAATGGAATGAGCGGGCTGCCCTGAATGAACAAGTTGACCCGACTGAGAGGGCTGACTTGAGTGAATAGGTTGACCCGGGTGAGAGGGCTGACCTGAATGACCAGGTTGACCCGGATAGACAGGCGGCGCCAGTTGTGCAGGTTGACCTGGTTGTAAGTGAGCCCTAGGTTGTACCGGATGGGCCGGTTGGCCTGGAGGCAGGACACCGGGTTGTACCGGATGAACCGGTTGGCCCGGTGGTGGAACAGGACCAGGTGCTTGCTGGAAACCGGTTTGACCTGAAGCAGAACCATAGGATGGTCCCGGCTGATATGCAACGTTAGAAACAACAGGATATTGCGGTTGCATCGGTAAAGAAGGCTGGATTTGCCCCCCAGGACCATAGGCCGGTCCCGGTTGATACCCCGGCTGAGGCTGAACAGGTTGACCAGAAGGGCTATAATATTGTCCTTGCGGACCGTACGATGGCCCTTGTTGGCCGACAGGATAGCCTTGAATGGGCTGCCCTTGTGGATCATAAAGATAGCCAGGTTGGCCCGTAGGTTGGCCTTGGAAAGGCTGTCCTTGCGGGTTATAAGCCTGGTTATAAGGTAAACCTTGAGCATAGAGATAAGCCTCAGGAGCGGGTAGACGCAAAATCTCCCCGTGCTCGTCATACTGACCTGGGAAAGCATACACGGGAGTACCATCTTGTGCATAGTGCGAAAAGTAAGATCGGTAGGGATCTTGGGAGGACGGTCCAACCTCAGCGTTCGGCTGTTGCAAGGACAACCGATACTCCTCCGGAGAGATATTCTCCGGTATAGCAGTAGCTAGATAAACATCTTCAGGAGTTGGCCCAGCCCTATTAGCAGAGGCTGAGACAACAGGAGAAGAGGCGGCCACACAGACAGTGGGCCGGACGGGAACAGAAGTGACGGGCGTCTGAGGAGACACCCCGGGTGTAGTAGCAGCTGGCCTCGAAGCAGGAGATGATATTCCCATAGAGGCTGCAGTGGAAATGATCTGACCTAGAGATCTGTATCCCTGTGGTAAAGAAGGACTGGCTGTTGACATGGCAGCCAGCTCAGAGTTGTCTCCCTCAAACAATCTTCATGGGAAGAGCTGATAGTCTTCACCAGACATTGGGATTTCCTCACCAGAATCACTCATGGTTGATCCTGCCGTTAAATCACGCAAAAGACGGCGAGGACTAGGAGGAAATACAGCAGCAACAAAAGGCGAACCCGATGTAAGAGAAAGGAAATCAACTCCTAATCTCAATTCAGACACAGGTTCCGAAAAGGGCCAATTGAACTCAACTGGTCCTCCAAAGGGTTGCTCAGCGAGAACCGGTCCCCCGTCAGGAAACTCGGAAACAACAGGCTGCTGTGGTTCGACAGAGGATTGGGAAGCCTCTGAAGAATCGTCCGTATAAGGACTACCAGTAGACGAAACCGAGGGTTCCGCCACTGTGGCAAATGACAAGAGAAGAAAAAAACCAACACACACACGGGCTGAAAAAGAGTCAAGACACACGATCAAACGGTCAACAAGCAATATCTAAGCGGGCGTGTAATCGTGGGTGATTAATTTTTACCACATTGAAAAGTAAGAAACTCTACCGTTTCATGTTTTAAGAGTCGAGAAATGATAGAAAGATGACTCTATCTCTTTCAGATTTGATACAAGCGTGAAAGGACAAGCGCTTGACGGTCTTTTCAAATTTAGGGAGTCAGAAAAGACCAAATGACTACTCAGGAAAAACTAGGCACAAAGGGTGTACCAAATATCCGTGAACTGCAATATACACCTTGGTTTCAATAATGAAATAGAAATCGACCAAGGACTTTCCATACGTGCAGGCAATCTCCCCGAATGTTGTGTTCGGTGTATCACGGGTATAGGGCGACAGACTCGGCTTCCCGTGGATAAAGGATTGAAAACCTAGAGGGGTCTCCCTTTATATACGCGACGGTACGGGGAGCAGAAGTCCGTACTAGCGCTGTCTAAAGCCAAAAGGCGAACGACAGCTTCTAGGTTTAAAGACGCCGGAACACGTCTCTAGCCTAGACCTCTAAATATGTTTCGTTAGATTTCAATGCTGCCTTAGGTTAATTGAGTGGATTTTAAATTTGATCTCCAATTAGGCTTCAATTTTCAGGCCCTAACAAATGTATTGTTTCAAAACTCCTAAATGCAAAACTACATGCCACAGTAGACCATTTTGTTCAATGAAAACTAGCTACAGGAGAGTTGAGAGTCTTTACACAAACAAAATGATTCGGAAGACAAACAATGAGATCTCTAATGCAACTAATGAAATTGAAAACTTTTCATTCAAATCACTACTCACTAGTAAAATCGAAAAACTTCAATTTGCACTAATTAACCAAAAGCACAAGAGATTTTTTTTGTAATTTTCAACGTTTGATAGCTAATATGCACTAAACAAACTGAAAACAAACGGAACAAATTGAGAAACGATATTGAGAGAGAAAAACAAGAAAATTTCACTCAACAACACAAGTAATCAGATCCCAAATCGACCAAAGTCTCTCAAAACCAAGAAAAGACTCAAAGGCTCCAATGGACTGTGTGATCTAGGCCCAAAGCAAGACCAAACGAAATTTGAATGAAGGAATGAGCAATAACCCAAAAATTTCAACAAAACCGTGAACAACTACTAAGAGGATGCGGAGGAGCAATCAAAACGTCGACTGGACAAACGAAACACCAAAACTCCCAAGGAGGGCTCGATACACAAAGCCACTAGATGCCCTAGGGCTTAAAACATGAAATCGATAGATAAAGGAAAACAACCAAAGGACGGAGGCAAATTCCCAGTAAAACAGGACTCCAACACACTCACGCAGTCGAAAAATCAAGAAGAAAAGCACTGATCAGACCCAGAGAGCTCAAAACTGAGCAAACTCAAAGACCTTACAGGAGTGGCGCGACTGTAAGGCTGAAACTGGCGCCAGAAAGCAATTGGCGTGGGCTAAAAAAAAGCAACATGCGCCAATTGGTGCGACTGTCGGGCTAAAAAGCACGCCAGTCGAGTTTCTCAGCCAAAACAAAAAAGAACTACTCCAGAAGCAGATCAATGTATACTAAGCAAACCAAGAAGCAAAAAACAGCAAAATAACCCAACCCAGAAGGCTCATCAAGCAAGGAAAATCATAAAATAATCAAAACGAGACAATCTAAACGAGACAGTGAAATCTGGACGATCCCCAGTGGAGTCACCAAATTGTTGAGGAGGTAAATCCCCTCTGCGGACAGAGGCGATCCCTACTAGCCCAGCAGGGGTCTAGCAACAATCACGAAATGTTACAACGCAAGTTCCTCGTTACGAATGAAAAGACCAAAGATGGAGGCCTACCTGGAATCCAATGCTACGATCTGAAGAAGAGAGCGTTCCCATTCCTCAGCCTCAGCAGATCATGATCCTCCACGATCTCCACGGATGGACACCTGCACATGCAAGAAACAAACAGATACAAGCATAAAATCCAGCATACGTAACTAAATATCAGTCAGAAAGGATACTACTCATATTAACATAATCAAAAACAGAGTGGAACCATAATCGTAATCATTCATTAAATATCAATCGAAAGAGATTACAACCAATGTTCTAACGTCGTGGTCTCCTTCGGATGGGTCTCCATTCATTCACGTCTCGCAAAGCTCGCCAGGGAAAAGGAAAACCTCTCCAGAGTCTCTCGACAATAGTCTCCTTACGTGAGTCGGCCTTAAGGGAAGAAAGAGGGCTCTTACAGCACAAAGGCTCTTGGGAATTTGGAGATTCAAAGCTTAGGCACTTCAAGACTAGCTTGCCATGGAATTGAGCAGGCTTTTATAGATGGGGAAGGAGGGAGTTGGGATCCCTATTATTGTGGGATTGGCCCTATCAGCAAGGAAGGTTCCATGGGAGGTGGCAAAACCACTTCCCTTCCATAGAACTCCCGCAGCCAAACCTCCCAACTCAAGATAGGCAATGGTTTCTGAGTTTGTTGAAACACAACTTTCGCCATATTTATTTAAAAAACACTCCTTAAATTGGCTGGCACGACTACTGCTCTGGGACAGAGCGCCAGTTGGCGCGGCCTCTTTGAAGGATTTTCCCCATTGGTGTGAGTTATGAACTGTCTGCCCGCGCCAATGCAAAAGGAGATGTTTTCATGATTTTTTGCAAGGAGATGTCTTCATGGCAATTGAAGCTCATGCTTAGAGGAATGCATTGATGATATTTTCAAGGCATGACAATGTTCATAGGTCACAAAATGGGTCCTCCATTGTGCGAGACAGGGAATGGTAGGGACGGTGACAAATTACTGTGTAACAGGAATCCTAGTCATTTTCCTCCTTTTGGGAATGTTGGTGCTCCTTACATGGCAAGGTTGTCCCTTCCTGGGTTAACTGTTGGGTTACTTGTTTGGTTTTTTTTCAACCTCTGTGGTTCCAAATGTCTCAACTACTGTTCAATCAGTTCCTCCACCTGAATAGCATCATGCTGATTCCAAGGTGGACCTCTCCCCTTCTTCGCCTGTTTCCGCGTCCTCCTCCTCTTCTTCGCCTGGTGAAAGTCTGGATTCGAGTAACCAGGTGGCTAAGAAGAAGAAGACAAAGAAGAAGAAGTCTAATAAAAGAGAAGCTAAAGTTGCCACTACTATTTCTCAAACAACGATGCCTCCTCTTGATAAACCTCCCAACCCTCCATGGAAAGTCAAGTTCCCTTGCATGTTGTGCATAGGAGATCATCTTCTTCAAGATTTCCCTGGCATTCCCAAGGTACTTGAAGTATGGTCCAACGGTTGTCCACCGTTGCCTTTGGCTTTTGGGAGTCAGGTTGGGGGCACGTCTTCAACTGGTGCTGGTAAAAATCCTAAGAAATAGGGTAAGCTCACCAATCCTTGTAAGTTGTGTGAAGGGCACCATGCCATTCACCTTTTTCCATATATGGATAAAGCCAAAAGAGTCTTTGACAATGCAACTGCTTCTGCACCGCGCCTTCCACCTGGTTACCAGAAGCTATCTTTGAGTCCTCCACCAGCTGATGCCACGATTGGTCAAGAGTCATCTTTGATCGATCCCACTCCTCCGGAAATTCAATTCAAGAATCCATCCCCGACCAACCATTGGTCGTGGGATTAGCTAAGCTGGCTTCATCCACGGTCTGCCAGGTCCTTTCCGTTGAGAGTGGATCTCACACCCCTCATGTCCTTCTAGTTTCTTCAGATTATTCAGACTTGGAGAGAGATTCTCCTATCCCCGTCCCTCAAGAAGAAGCTCCTTCACCTCCTTTGATGGAGGTCCCGAAGGTCCACCTTCGAGATGGAGTTCATGGAGACCGCTCCTTCTTCCGTAAGATCAGGGGAAGACCTTCGCAGTTTGATGGTAGCCCCTCCGAGTAGTCTGGTCGCTTCCTTTGATTGGAATCGATTTGCAGGATACCACCTCCCGTCTTATGTGCCTTTCTAGATCACGGTACAAGCTTTTGGTCTGGTTGTACCTAGCACCATTATAGACGAAGGCACCTCTGTTAGTGTTCTATCCTCGACTACCTGGCAAGCTTTTTTTTCGCCGCCGCTTGCGCCTGTTATGCAAAATCTGTTGACATTCAACAAAAGGACTAGCCAACCGTTAGGGATCCTTCCACAGTTACCTCTTACTTTGGGAGGTAAAACCGTCCATATGGACGTGATGGTTGTTCCAGGCCCTTTGGATTTAAATCTGCTTTTGGGGTGCGATTACACCTATGCCATGGGAGCACTTGTTTCCTCCCTCTTTCGCGTGATGTGTTTTCCACATGAAGGATGGATCGTGACCATTGACCAACTTGCTTTCTTTGGTCCTGATGTGACAGCTGGCTCGCCATCATCCCTTCCTGGCTTTTATCCACCCGTTGTATCTGCCCCACCATAGGTCAACTATGTGGCTACCTACCCCATGCATGTGCTCAGTGATAGTGCAATCGTGCATCGTGTGCTGGGGGCATTGGGTCCAGACTTCCAAGATGTTTTCCTTCCATCGGACGGTAAAATCTTGGAAGCCATGACTTCTTGTTCATTATAAGGAGGTCGGCCAGAGCATAGTTACTCTTCCAATGTCAAGCTCCTTAAAAAATGAAACCGGGTTCCTGAAGCACAGTTCTTTTTCATGTGTCAAGCTCCTTAAAAAATGAAATAATCTGCTACAAGGATAGTTCTTTTAAGTGTGTCAACCTCGTTAAAATAATGAAACATGAGCTTGTTCAATTCGAGTGCATTCGATTCAGATCAAACTGTTGTCAAACTTCACTCCATTTTCAATGGACTGAAGCTTGGGGGGCATGTACCTTGAACTGAGACACCATGTTGGGGGGCATGCCCATCTTCCTCATTTCCAAGCATAGTTTGCATGTGCGCTTCCATGTGTGCTTTTAAGCTTGTGTAAAAATAAAATGTGTGATTAAGATACATTATGTGAAATTTTTCTTTGGGTTGTTTGTTATGCAACTGATACATTAGGTAACATTGTGTTAGGAACTTGCATATCATATAAAAACATCATCACATGTGAAGAGATCCATCCAGAAATAGGTATATATATATATATATATATATATATATATATATATATATATATATATATATATATATATATATATATATATATATATATATATATATATATATATATATATATATATATATATATATATATCAAAATGTTTACATAGTGTTCATTACATAAATAAAAAATATACATGTTCATCTTAATACATCTGGAGACGACATGTCTCTCAAAAATAATGCATGAAATAAAGCCCCAGGTGTCTAATCTGCGTGGTGCTCATGATAACAAGCCACAACACGCACTAAGCATCTTAGAAGATGGTGGAGGCGACTAGGCACTCCCACCGTATGTCTCTGGTATGCTAGTGGAACATCTGCCAGCCGGGCATAGTCTGGAATCCCCCAGGCAATCCCCTCGAGGTTCTGGACCAACTCTCCTCCCTCGGCACCCTCCGCCTGAGGGTCAGCTGCGGGATGAGTTCTCCGTGAAATGGGAGACATGCTAGTTGGTCTCTTTGGGCTGACATCTGTATATGCATATAACTGCTGTCAGAACGGACATGTATTAACAAAAAAAATCATAAAACACAAAAATCAAAAAGACGATCTTACCCAACTCCTCGTCCCAGTCATCTCCCTCTTGGAGTGGAAGATCTGGATCACCAGTGAAATCGGTCCCTGCATATGGCCAGTATTCGACTACGATCAACTGACACCGTAGCCACCCAAAAAAATACGGCCTTTAGGACATCTGTTGGCCCCCTCCTTCTCTGGGCATCAGTGCTGCCCAGCGAGCCATTCTCGGCTCTCGTGGTATCGGCTCAGCTAATATGGCCCCTTGGCCCTGGAATATTGGTAGTCGTTCTAGAATGAACGATACCAGGATAGAACCGTAGCCAAACTGCTTCAGTTTGCTTGCTTGCACTTCATGAGCTATCTCTTCATGTTGACTGTCACCGCTGTAGCCCAGTAAAACAGTGTAGGACTCATACACTCTGAGGCTAGTATGAGTTGGGCCTTGGTCGCCTCATGTGGAGCTTGCGATCTTGTAGCTCGTGTAATGGTGTGTAGCACTACTCTGAGTGCTAGATCCTCAATAGTGTGAATGTCTATCTTTCCACTTCCTGATCTGGTTCGTGCCCTTGGGCACACCTCGCCATTACCTGCTCCATCTTTTCATGAGATGGTCTGCTCCTTGTCAATATGGGCACTGGACCTCTGCGTGATAGTCTGGTTATGAAGTATATATCAGAAACCTCTAGTTCTAATACTTGAACCCGCAGCTTGAACACTTGTTCATTTTCATCCCAAATACTGATAAGGTGTTGTAGGAGCTCAGGTTGAGCTCGTAAGCAAGGTGTCAGGAAGACCTTTTTAAGCCAGCAATTCTTGAGAGCATTCATACAAGTTTCGTTCTCCATGGCTAGTTCGTCCTCTTCCCCATGCTCCCTCTCTTTCCATTTGATCACCATTGTACTCGGTTGCCTGCCTCAACATGGTCAAAAACCCTTGATTAGATCTCTGGTATACTTGGAAATCCATTCAAATCACTACTTATTTGGAATTTTGAAACGGAAAACCACGCTGTGCCATTGGCGCGGGCTCTTTGCATACAAAAGGCCATTGGCGCGGGTCCATGCCCGATACCCGTGCCAATGGGCAGAGCCCTAAAATTACAAAAATATTCCACATAAATCTAATGAGCAATGGAAAACTATGAAAAAATGGATTAAAATGGAGTACAAGAAAGCGCCCCTTACCTGGAACGAACGAGAATCTGAATGGTAGCCTGGATCTGTCGCAATTGCCTTCAGAAGGTTTGCACAAAATGGACCACTGCTACTCTCCAAATGAGGTAAATAGTAAAAGTAAGTTTGTTTTTACCATTTGAAACTATTTATAACTTTTTGAAATATAAAATAGGTTTTAAAAAGCATTTTCATTAATATTTTGATATATTTTGTCGAAAATGGATTTTACACTTGCCTCTGTGTGCAGCAACAGGTTTCTATGCGACTTCAACAGTGAAACGAGTTGTATTTTATACTTTTTCGGACTCAGTAAAAAAATGAAAAAGTCATTTTGGAGTCATCTTTCAGCTCTTTTCTAACTCTCTAAACATGAAAATATTGCCGAGGCCCTTGTCGTTTCGATCTCGTTAAAGTGGCTGCGAAACGACATCTACCCAGTATACGTTTACCCCTTTTTCAAGCTGGGATAGATTATTTACGAAAAAGGAATGCCGTAGCCTATCACGACTAGGAGGTTTTCTCTTACATATTTTTCTACCTTTTCAGATCTGAGGAACTATTTACAAAAAGGGACCGTTGGAGTTTACTTTTTAGCTGTCTTTTCAAACTATCTAAATATGAAAATACGCTGAGTTCTTCCTTTGTTAGACTCGTTAAAACCTGATGACATTGGATTCAGTCATAATGATGCTACTCGAGTCTTTCCTTCCTAGGGCTCGTTAAATGTACTAGGATGGATTCGTCCGAAGGACGAACTTATATTACAAGCATATGCTATCCCCTTCAAGCTTGCTATCAAAATAATTGGGGTACTCTCCAGAAATGGTGGGGGAAAATGGAACCAAAATCATTTTCATGTCGACAGTATGTTTCTCTTGAACATGGCACTTGTCTGCATTCGTGTCAGGTTGGGGACATCTCATCTCGTTTTTCACTTGCCTCCGTGGGTTTGGGTAATCCCTTTAGACCTCTCATCTGCTCTTTGCCTCGTCACTATGACCTCTGATCTTTTGATGTCAAATAATGCCAAGTCCACTGTCGTGCCATTCATATGTTCAAGAGAAGTTGACCTCTGCAAGTACCACCTTCCTCTGATTCTCATCTGATTGTGATTCAAAAAAACAATATGTTCCTCTGTCTCACATCGATGATGTGGGAAAAACTATGGCCCACCTTCGATCAAGGTCACTTCCTGTTGACTTCAGCTCATTATCCAGGAAACTGATCTAGAGACTCCCTTCTGGTGCCTTGGAGCCTGAATGCCTCAATGGCAGGTTCTTCGCATTCGACGCGAGGTTTTCATCATTGGCCTCCGATCGAGTGATTATATGGGTGTTCGACACTAGCTCATTGATTCACATGCCGTAGATTGTACCTATAGTACCTTGAGGGCCATTGTCATTATTGGTGGTACCTCTCGTGTCTGTTAATAGCTTTCATCATTGGCTGGTAATCAGACAATGCTCTTGCATGTTCGACTTCAGCTCACCTATTCGCATGCTTGAACTTGTACTTTGTTCAGGTTGAGATGGAGCGCAAGACCCTAGATTGTGTCTGTTGTAATCCAGGCTGCATTTTGTGGATTATTATGATGGCTGCGACCATACCTGAGTCTATTTATCGATCCTTACTGGATGGCTACGTCGATGGATTGGATCTAGATTGTTGTATACTCTGTTCTGGATGGTTGTTCCCATACCATATATATATCATGTATTTGAGACATCAGTTTTACTTCTTCACGTGGGTTTTCCAATGGTGGAGTTTCCAGTCGGACACATTCTCGTAAAGCATTTCACCCCTCTCTCTCATTCGGGCCTCATACTTTAGGGGGCATCTGTTACATAGGAATTTTTCACCATCCCTACCATTCCCCGTCTCGCACATTGGAGGGCTTATTTTGTGACCTGTGAGAAATAATATAACTTGAAAATACTTTCATGGAATTCCCCTAAACATGTACTTTCATCCCCCTAAAGACATCTCCTGCTGAAAAATCCTAAAAACACCCCTTTTTGAATTGGTGCGGGCAGCCAGTTCAGTACCCGCGCCAATGGGGAAAATCCTTCAAAGAGGTCGCGCCAACCAATTTAAGGAGTGTTTTTTAAAAATAAATGGCGAAAGTTTCATCCTAACTGATCCAGGAACTGATATCTATCTTGAGTTGGGAGGTTTGGCTACGGATCTCCATAGAGATGAAGTGGTTTTCCACCTCTCATCGAAGCTTCCTTGATGATAGGGCCAATCCCATGATTATAGGGATCCCAACTCCCCTTCCTCCGTCTATAAAAGCTTGCTTATCTCCTTTGCAAGCTATTCTTCAATTTCCCAAATTCCCAAGAGCCTCCATAACTCCCTTAATGCCAAATCCAAGCAAGGAGACTATTGTCAAGATCCGAAGAGAGAGGTTTGTCCCATCCTTGACAGGATTTTCGAGACGTGTTCTGCTGGCGACCCTCCAAAGGAGAATTCAACGTCAGAACTATGGTTGTATTCTTCCTTTGATTGATTAATAAAAAACGACTATTGGTTATGGTTCCACTCTTGTTGTTGTTTATAATGATGAGTTATGTCCTTTCTGACTGACATATAGTTGCATGTACTGGATTTTATGCTTGCGTTTGTTTTGTTTCTTACATGTGCAGGTGTCCATCACAGAGATCATGGGGATCGTGATCTTCCAGGGCTAAGGAATGGGAGTGCTACCTCTTCTATAAGAAACAACGTTGGATTCCAAGTAAGCCTTCATCGCTAGTTGGTTTATTTGCAATTAGGAACCTGCACTATAGCGTGAACAATTGTTGCTAGACTTGGTCTGGGCTAGTAGGGATCGCCTCTGTCCGCAGAGGGGATTTACCTCCAGAACACTAGCCTCAGCCATACTAGCTTGTCCATTAGCTCCAAAGAAAACAATCCAAATCTGTCCAAAGAAGCCTCCCCTAAGTTAGGTAGTGGCGCTTTAGGCATTTCTCCCTTTGAAAAATATCCTAAAGCCAGAGAACCTCTATCTACTATAGACCAGTCATAACAGACCTTCCTATTCTGCAAATAAATTTGGTTACACCCTTAAGTCGCACCACTAACAAGCCCTAAAGTCTCAGCAATGCACATGCCCTAGGTCAAACTGATATTAGGTTGTTTTACAATGTTTCAATTGATCTCTCAAGAGAAGAAGTGTACTAGCATTCCAAAAGATAGTACTGAGCTCAATATGAGAAGACAGCTGCTTCTCATGTGATTTTGAGCCTAGGATGCAGCCACAGGACAGAGATTTTTTCATTAAGCTCCTGCAATCACAGTCAGAGGTTAGTAAATTATAAATGACAAGAAGTGCTTTGCAAATACTAGCCAAACTGCTTGTGATGTCTAAAGAGGCACAAAGGTATTTGAAAAGCAAAATTACTTGTCTCAGAAAAGTACCCATCATGACTTATTATCAATTTTCCATCTTCATTCACTCAAGCATGAATAGGCAGTGAAAGGAAAGGTAACACTGTTTGGAGAAGCTAACGAAATGGAATCACTAAGAAAACCTCCTCGATACATGAGAAGAGGGTTGAATACTGAGAAAACCTCCTCCATACATGAGCAGAGGGTCAAAGACTAAGAAAACCTCCTTCATTTTAAAAGCAGAGGGTTTTTGCACTGTGATAAGGGCCTCCTTCATCAATAAGCAGACGACGAGGGAAAATGATTGATTTCAGGGTTTTCACTGACTGAAAGGAAAATTTTGAAGAATAGTAGGAGACATTTGAAGGCCTCTGAGAAGATAAATGGTATTAAAAAACAAAGAGAAAGCAGAGGTACTATAATAATCCAAGAGGTTGATCTTATCTCCTATCAGAGTTTTCTTTCAAAAGAAGTCAGGAGCCAAAAATGAACAAACCTTGCTCAGGTATGTGTTTTCATTAAAGGTTCCAAAGATCCATCTCCTTGATAAACAGACATGACATTTAGTCTCTGTTCCTTTAAAAAAATAGAGTTGAAAGTAGTTGAAATCAATTGGGTTTAACAGAGGCCAAAGAGTGATGTTAGTATTCAAAAAGTTCTGTTCTTCCTGTCCATGAAGAATTTTCTTTCAACAACTCATCACAGTGGACAAAAAGGTAGGCTGAGCTTTGTTTTCTAAAGGAGGCTTAGCAAATAGACACTTAGATTCATCAATGTGTAAGAAGAGATATGGCATGTGTTTCAAGTTCAGGAACAACACTCAAAGCAAATAAAGCATGCCACTGTTACAAATAAAGGCTTGTTCCTTATGAAAATAGGTCAAAGGTACCTTGCTGTTGCATTTTGAGTAAAAGAAAGGTTTCCTGTTGATAAACAGATGATAGTAAAGCTAAGGTGAATACAACTAAGTTTCACCCAAAGTAAAAGAGAAATTCCATTTGAAGAAGTGCTTCTACAGTCAGTATATGCTTTTGATCACAGTTTCCTCTTAAAAACAGATATGGACACATGAAGAAATTTTCATCCCTTAATGAGAAACCACTAAGGGGAATTGTGGCTTTAACGATGACTTCTTCACTTTGAAAAGTGTCATATTCACGAATATCCTCAAAAGGGTCATCCACATCACTTTTAATGGTTTTGATCAAATATTGACTTTATGATGGTTTAAATATTATAAGTGACAAACAGTAGTGCTCCATGTTTTGTTCTAAACAAAGGCCTTTTCAAACGTTTTCAAAACCTTCATAAATCATTTCGAAGGGTCATTGATTTTTTCAAATATAATGGGTAGGTTGACCGTTGCAAAATCTATTTTTCAATTCAAAAGCGTGAGAAATACTCCCCTAGGCTGCTCCCCGACCGAAACAAGGAATTCCTGAGCAAAAATTGTAGAGTTTGAAGCTTTTAGACTGCGCGACACACCTGGAAAAATGGGCGGCGTGTTCAGGAGTGAATTTACACAGCGCTATAACATATGCACGGCGGGCTTGTAGCAGTGCGCAGCACACTTGTAGGCGCCGATCACGACCACCCATCATCGACCCGACACCCCTACTGTTGCACGACGCTTACCCTTTTCAATGTGTCACGCATGTTTTAACAGCCAAAGCACCTCAAAAGGAGTCTCAAAGCTGCTCAACTCTTCAAACAAAAGCTACCATCCATATTCAAGGTATTTTCATTTACCTCCTTGATATATTCGAGCTGCTAAATGGTGATTGAAAAAATGAAACTCTTGGTATAAATCAAGGTGTGTTGGGGTAAATAGTTTGAAGAAGATTGTTACAGTTGGAGGCTAGTGGAGTGGTCATTTTTGTTTCAAAGAGCCTAAAGCTACCCTCAAGAAAGTTATAAACCATAAACTCTGTCAGCTATATGTAGTGGAGAAAATAGTGGTAAGGAGGGTTGAATGTTCTGTTTAAGATCCGAGATTTTTGTGGCTATGATTTCCCAAGATTGACATAATGAAAGTGGTGTGTTTATATTGATGTCAAAAGGCCTAAAAACTACCCTCAAAATAGTGATAAAACATAACACTACCTGCAAGTCAAAATAAGCACAGTAGTAGAGGTTATGTCAAATTGTTGAAGGTGTCCTACTATGATAAGACAAAGCTAAACCTCTGTCAGCAAAATGTAATGGTGAAATCAGTGTTAGAAGGTGAACCAGTGTTTGTAAGGAAAGCATAGTGATTATTTTACTAAGTGAAACAGTGAAACAATTGCTGCCTCATTTATCCCATAAAAAAATTGTGGTGAAAAATCTTTTAACTCAATTTGAAGGTGTTTTGTCTACCTGCGTATGTGAAACATTGAAGTACAAGAGAAGTGTTTTTGATTGGGAGGGGTGTTTTGTTTTTTGCAAAGCTATGTTGCTTACACCAAAACACAAAGAGCTTTGTGACCTTACCCAAACACAGTAATCATTGGACTGTGTGTACCTTTTTATTTGACTGTGTGCTTGTTATTATAACTATTTTTTGATTGGCATACAAAGGGAGACAAAAAGTATTTTGTAAGGAGCAGGGAGTTGGTATTAAAGAACCTTTTCATACAACATTTGAGGCAAATTTTCCTTGGTCAAACAGTGACTAACAAATAGGACAGAGTTGTGTTTGAGAAATCATTTCAAAAACCATTTGAGGTAGCTTGGTGTTGCGGAGAGCATTCAAAACAAGATGCCTCCCAGGTAGGATAGTAGGAGTGGATCGCATAAGAGATTTGAGCCTGTTTCCACTTAAGAAGTGAATGCCCACCCATCAGTCTTGTTCAATTTCCATGAGGTTGGGTGTTTAGATTTTTGTCAAGGAGTGAAAGAGGTGAAGAGATTTTCCCCTTTGACACATATTTGCACTTTTAGGTTTCAAGACAAGAATTTCTAGCTGGCAGGCCTGGATTTCAAATTCTCTCCAAGGTCCATCTCCAAGGCCACTAAAATCCCTTATGTTGGGTAGAAGTGGTTTAAACAAAGCCACCTGGACTCAAAACATTACAAGCCATTTCTAAAGCCTGAGCACAGAGATTCATGTCCTTCCATTTTCCCCTTCTCATATCTTTTGACTAGCTACGCCCCCCTCATGATGATCATCATGAAATACTTCCCTTGTGAGGGAAGATTCTCCCGAGTCTATGCCTATCACATTCAACTGCTCATGCATTTCACAAGGGACAAATTGCTAAATCTTACTTTCTTCTTACATAGGAGCATTGATAAAATGGCCTCCACTATTCATAAAAGGCCTCCTTCACAGCAAACAACATGCCTCTTCCATCACTCCCTCATCAAAGTCATCATTCTTCATCAGCTTGAAAAGAGGGAGGTCTCTTGGGATACTTTCATCACCCAACAGGATTTCTCCACTATCCCTCTAGTTCATACATCCCCTACACCTCCTACTCACCATCATTTGCCTTCTTCTAGCAGACCTATTCCCAAAAATCTCAAGTTTGCCATAGAGCAAACAAAGGAGCCTGAAGAGGGAGAAGAGCATGACCATGATGAGGAAGAAGAACATGAGCAGGAAGAGGAAAGTGATGATGAGCAGCAGCAAGATGAAACAGGGAAGCAAGGGGGTGAAGAAAAAAGTCTTGATGAGTAGCATCACAGTGAGACAGAAAAGCAAGGGAAAGAAGGGCATGATGATGAAGGGCAGCAGCATGAGGATATGCAACACAGTGAGGGTGAGCAGACTCATAAAGATGCTGAATAGGGGCGGCCACAACAATATACACAACAGCCACAGCATGATAAACAACAACCTCCTAAAAAGCAACAACAACCTCAAGAAGAAGAGGGGCAACAACATGAAGATGTGCAACACAGTGAGGAGGATAGCCCTCAAAAGGAAGTGCAAAAGGAAAGCCAAGGCATCCATAAAGAAATCCGAGACAGTGGAAAAAATGAGGAGCAAAATGACAAGGGTAAAGAGCCCATGGAGCACGTGCTAGCTGCCTCTCCTAGGCAAGGGACCATGCTCTCTTCTCCAAAAGTCGCCAAGCCCCAGACATCAAAGAAAAGGATGCCTAGAGTTGTAACTCCAAATGTTACTAGGGCCCTCTGAAGCAAGGGAAAATTTCCCAAAAGGCCCATGGTCGAATTGCCCAAGAGGAAGAGGACTAAAAGAGACACCCAAAGAAAAGGGAAGGACAAGGAAGAAAGCAGTCATGAACAAGAAAGGGAATTCGACATCATCCAAATCCAAAGTGATGATAGTGATAATGAAGCCCAGATCCTAGAAAACCTCTTGATCCATAGAAAAATCCAAATTGATGCCTTGAAGACTGATCTTGATAGGGCTAGGAACTTCAATCAATTTTTGCAAGTCCAAAACAAGCAGATGAGTGTCCATATGGCTGTACATGAGACATGGGCCATTTGATACAAAAAGGAGGCCTCCAAAGCACAGGTGAGAGTGGAAGAACTCATGGGTGAGTTCGATGAAAGTGAAGGTGAATATTAGCCTAGGCAAAAGAGGCCAAGAACCATGGGGCTTAAAAAGGCCCTTAAGAAACAAAAAGAAGAAGAAGATGCACTCCTCCAATCTACCCCTCTCACTGCATTGTTCGAACAAGAGATAGATAACAATCAGGAAGCATGGCTTGAGAGAGTTAATAATCACTTGGAGAATAAATTGGAGAAGGAAAATAGGGACTTGGACCTTCAACGAAAGATGACCAGGCATTATAAAAAGCTCAATCAGTTTGCTCAGCGGAAGTTGAAGGCTGCTCAGGAAAAACTCAAGGAGGCTAAGGGGAAGCGCCCAACACAAAATTTGAGGAAAGACACCTCAAGGCTCCAAATTTTTGCCTCTTCTTCACAACATGTTGCTGAAAACCCTTGAGGGTCATGCTCACCAATTTTGCGCGAAACTCGACATATTTTGGTTTTTTGTCATTTTTGGGTTTTTGGCCAAAACTCATGGGCATCGCCATTTCAGTTTGGGACATCATCAAAGGATTAAAATGGTATCATCGGATGCCATAATTTTAGGGGCACATACTCAGCGATTTTTAGAACAATTGAAGATCTTTTGCTCCCCCAAAATGGCGAAAAACACTCGCTTTTTCTACACCTTGCCCCATTTATCAACAAGGCTTATTTTTTGGGTTTTTACACACAAGCCTTTTTTTGGAGGACTTCCAGTGGTCAGTTTGGAGAAAACTAAACACTTTTAGAAAGTAGACAATCATATATTTCCAATGATGCATCATGAGCCTCATTTCAACATTGGGAAGGCCTCCAAAAGTTTCCGACAAGTTAGGGGACCTTTTGCTGATGTATTTTTTGAGTATTTTTGTAAAAATTGAACCTTTCAAAAGTGACTTTTCTTCATGTGCGTTTAGCTATTTTTGTACATGATAAGTTATGAAAATTTAATTTATTTCCCTCTTTTAGAATTTTGAGATATTTTATTAGATATTTTGTGCCTTGGGCTTTGCAAATCCCCAAGGACAAAATAAGATATTTTGAAGAGGCCAATGAGATTGCAAGTTGAACTAAGAGGTTCTCCTCACTTTTTCCTATATATTCCAAAGGATTTCATTGTAAACAGGGCTGAACTTGATGAATAGAAGCAATATATGGTCATATAAGCTTTGTAAGAAATACTTGTCTCATGCTTTTGGATAGTCTCTTGAATGTTCTTGGATGATGAAAGAGGATTGTTGTTGGATCCCATGACTTGGTAGAATGGTATATTGTCTCTCTCTCTATTTTGTTTCCTAGTTTTCATTCATAAATCCATGTTCTTGCTTTCTATAGGACAGTAGAGAAAAAATTGAGACATACCCTTGGAGGCACCTCAAATTTCCTGTTTCTTCATAGCTTCAATGTTTTCTTCATTCTTAGTCACATTAAAGAATTCTTGATTTCTCTTTAATAACCTAAGAATATTGTTTGCTTGTTTCATTCATGGTTTTATGCATGCTAAGTATGATTTACGGTATGTCCTGATTACTCATGGCTAGCCATAGCTCCATCTATGAAACTTCTCTTTGAATGATTAGATTGTCATTTGTTGAACCAAAGAGGTCATGTTCTGATCTTGCCCTTTGCCTAAGACTATGCAATCTTGTTTTCAAAGTGCCCAATAGCTTGAAGTCCTGTATTTAGGTGTTTTGACATAGTGATTTGAGTTGTTTTTCTATCTTAAATGTATTTCCCCAATGTATGATAGCCATTTTCCTAAAGTTAGAGAGTTATATATCTCTATGCATGGATTGAATGTTTATTTCTATGCATTGATTAGCTTAAAGTTACATTTCTCATGATTAATGGTTTTCCCTACCATGTTTATGTCAGCTATTGAACTATTTCTTCTTGAAATCCTTCGTTATTCACAAACTTGATGTCCATCTTACTCCATTTTTCCCAAAGATCCATTTTACCTTGAATCAAATCGGCCCTTCAACAACCTTGTATCACCATCTTAAAGCTTTCTTGACCTTTTCGACCCCATAGCCCAGTTGATCCGACATATTTTCACCTATCTTATGTCTTTGATCAGTTCATCCCTCACAACCTAAAAAACCAAAACCAAAAACCTACTTCATAACTACCCTAAAATCAGAACACAATAAGAAAACACATAGATATCCCTTACACAAATAGAGAGAGCCCTCTCTGAGTCCAAGAAGGCTAGGTCCTTGGGCTCCAAAGACCGGTTTGATGTTACACTGTCATTTGGCTTTCCAATCAGCGAAATCATGGGACCTTAACAGATGTGTCCTCGACCATGAACGCGAAGCCGTGTTGTGGGAGTGCCATAGCAGCATTGCGGGAGGACACGTGGGGGAAAAACCCACTGCTAGGAAAGTGCTACAAGCTGGACTATGGTGGTCGACGGTCCATGCAGATAGTAAATTATTTATCAAGAAATGTGATGTTTTTCAGAGAACGAGGAGGCCCTCTCACAGAAACGAGCTACCACTACACCCGGTGAATGTGTTGCAGCCATTTGAGAAATGGGTCGTTGACTTCATCGGCCCCATAGCCTCAGTAGCTAGGCATTCCAAGGCCCATTACATCATTACCGCCACAGACTATCTCACCAGGTGGGCCGAGGCAGTGACGGTATGGGACTATACGGCAGATACGGCAGGAAGGTTCATCTTTGAACACATCATCAGCATGTTTGGTTACCCACAGAGCTTAACCAATGATCAAGGTATGCACTTCATTAATGAAACAATCAAATCGTTGTTGGACACCTTCATGATCCAACATCACAAAAGCAGCCCATACCACCCGTAGGCCAATGGCACTGTTGAAGCATTCAACAAAATCCTTGAAAAGGGTTTGACAAAGATCTGCAATGCCAAGCAGGATGATTGGGACGAATGGTTTCCAACTACACTATGGGCCTACAGAACAACGGTGAAGCGTTTGACCAATCAAACACCGTTACAGCTAGTGTATGGCTGTGAAGCTATGATTCCCGCTGTGTTCACCATACCGAGTCTTCTGATCACCACATCCCTAAAGTTCTCGGAGGAGGAATCACTACAGGAGCGCCTACACGACTTACAAGAACTTGATGAGGTCAGGGTCCTTACCGAGTTTCATAAAAAGGTTCAGAAAGACAGGCAGAAGGCATGGCATGATCGCCACATCAAGAGAAAAACATTCTAGGTTGGAGGTAAGGTTCTCCTATGCGATAGCAGGTTTCAGAAATTTCCAAGAAAACTGCAGATGCACTGGTTGGGACTCTACTTCGTCGTCGAGATTAAGGATTCTGGAGCCATTCGGTTGGCTCAACTAGACGGTACTGTTTTACCTGGGTGGGTGAATGGCACACACTTGAAGCCCTAACATGACTAAGTTTCTTTCGCTTTCTATTAATAACTCTCTCAACCGAGAGAAGCCCGTAGAGTAGTGTAGTTGAATAAATCTCCTGCAACTGGGATGAGTGTAGGTAGTGTTTGTTGTCCATGCATAGGTTGTAAATAACCGCTAGGTTGCGGGGACCGCACCTCAACCGATTTTGGTCAGGGAGGGGCATGTCCAGCATGTCATTCCCGTAGGATAATCAAATGTGTCAAGTGTCAGTCCCTATCATTTCAGTTAGTACTTGTGTCAGTCTGTAGGATCGCCTAGATTTGCAACATAAATTGCCATAATTAGAAGTAACCTTGCAGTAATAATTATTCCATAATTCGAAGTAACCTCAGCCGTCGTGTCCGCCCATTTCCCCATACCACCGTTAGTAGATGTTAGAACACACCTCCGTAGGAGACTGGAGACTGATCACACGATTATTGCTGTGGAGGATTCCAGCAGGAATTAATTCGTTATGGGGTCTCATCAACCTCACTCGTGCCAGTTAATTACATATCCTACATGAAGAAAAGTGTGAGAATGTTGGAGACATCCAAGTTAGAATTAGAAATTTCTGAAGATGCAAAGGCAATTGGAGCAGAACTAGAGCAGGAGAGGTGTCTTGAAGCACAGAGCCAAGAGAAGGGGCCGAGAACGATTCTAAAAGTGTATCAAGGCCATGCAAAGATGACAAGAGCCAATCCAGCAGTAGTAAAACCATAGTGTTGAGCCTCAAAATTGTGCTTGCTTTCATCTTATTTTACCTCATTTTCCTTTTTCCATTGATATCCTAGACCCAATTGATCAATGAATTTAGTTAAAATTACTTTTAGAATGATTTACATGGCTGACTTGCTAATTTTTGTGATTTTTGCCATTGTAAAGCATTTTGACCGGAACTAGCTGTAGAATGCAGACATTCCGCAGCTAACCAGAAATTCTGCACCTGTCTTCACGTTTGGGTATGTTCCAGGTGGCCTCTCAAGAAAAACCGCATATGGGCATAATCCACGTCATGTCTACATTGTTCGTTGCTCACCATGAAGGAAGAAACGGATTCTGGATATGGTTTTGATACGTGGGAACACATTTAGGAAGGCAGACTTCTATTAGGATTGTCTCAGTCCAGATGTCCTTTTCATTTTTACGTTGCCACTTCAAGAGTCCTAATGTGATTTTGATAAGGAAAGACAATGCTCCTGGAATTTTTGCAAGTCTTGTTATGTATATTTGTTATCTAAACACTTGGGAAACCGAGAGCTAGGCTAGATTTTGTTCTAGATTTTGCTTAGATTCTGTGCTACATTTTTGAAGATGCAGATTGCTTTGTTCAAGTTATTCCTCTTTTAATGAAGCAGACAGTGTTGTTTTGAAAGCATTAATTTGATTTGGAGTTAGATTCCATCAGGTGGTAGAGGGCCCCTGCCTCTTGCACGGATTTATTTGCGTAATTTAGATAAGTATCCTAGCTGCCTTTACATTTCTTGAAGTTGAATTCGTAGTTGTTTTCATTAGTTACTATAGTTATAACTCGTTCTAAAAACTCTTCCAAAAGAAGAAGCTCTTCCAAAAGATTATGAAAAGGAATGGGAAATGGCTATAGTATTGTAGGATTTAATTGTAATCTCTTTTGCTCACCATCACAGTTATACTTATGCTGAATACTCTTCCACAAGAAGAAACTCTTCCAAGAAATCTTTATAATGTTTTAAGCGTGATTGTGATCCTGAACGCTTTATTTGTGTGTTTTCACTAAGTACCATAGCTATCCTTGCTCTTAAACGCTTGTCCAACATATCATAATGATGAGTGGGAGATAGCCATGATATCTTAGTTTTTAATTGCTTTCAGTCTTTATGTTTGCATAGAATAGTTAGGATACTCCGGAGTTTAACATTGTTTTAGACTAGTGACATCTTAAGCACAGTTTTTAGCTTCATTCATTGCATTGGCACTCCACATTCAGTTGTCATTCACTGCATATTAGATTACTTCAGTTGTTAAACTTAACAAAACAACCTTCATTATTCACAAACCTCTTCTTGTTCTAAAACCCATAATTGATTCATAACCATATGAACAGAAGACAATATCATTTTAAGTCCTGAAGTACTTCTGCAAATTCCTGATCATCTTACAAACAAACATTTCCTCAAGAGACTATTTAAAAAAAAACCTCTAACCTTTGAGTGAAGTGTAGTGTTATCAAACTAAGTGGCAGAATAGAGTTAGGAACTAGCCTTAGAGTAAAAGACCTTATGATGGTATCAATATTTTACTCCAATTATTCTTCAAAAAATCTCTAATCAAGGACAAAATGTTGCATCATTATAAGTTATTTGTTTAACTGTTTAGATAGGAGGATTTGCATACTTAATTGACCATGTCTCAAGCTCTCTCTCAAAACACCTTTGATGAAAGCATTTGACAAGTTGAATTTATGTTTTGAATCATTTGTTTAAAAGTCATTATCAAGCTTTGTTTCTACTTAGTCATAGTTTAGATTTGATTCTGTTTCAGTATTGCACTTGCATTTGTCATTTGTCATCAACCAATTAGGCTTCACTCTGTTTTTAATCATTAGTTCCTTAGTAATAAAAATCCATATGACTTGTGGAAGGGAAGACCTGCATCAGTTAAAAATCTAAAGGTGTTTGGAAGCTAGTGATTTGTCAAAAGAAATGATAAGAATATTCAAAATTTTGATGCTCGTCTTGATGAGGGAATATTACTTAGGTACTCTATTCAGAGAAAATTATTTAAATGTTATAATAAGATGAAAAATAAGGTTGAGGATTGCATTTATTTAATAGTGGATGAGATGGGGGAAAAAATTGAATCCTCCAGAGCAAAGATAAAATTTGAGGATGAAGAAAATCCAGAGATGATAGATTTAGATCAAGAAGAAATAGGATCAGATTGTGAAGATAAGATGAAAAACACAACCTCAAGGCTAAATACACCCTCTAGGTATTTACAGAAAGAGCATATTGGGAGACCAAAGGCATGGTGTTCAAACTCGAAGGAAACTTGTCGGCAATATGATATGTGCAAATCTGGCTCTGCTATCATAGATTGAACACAAGAATATCAATAAATATTGTGAGAACAAATTATGGGTGAAAACAACGAATGAGTAACTTTATCAAATTGAAAAGAATGATTCATGGGAGCTAGTTATAAGACCTAGAGAGAAAAATGTCATCGAAAAAAAATGGAAGTTTCAAAAATAAGATGAATGAACAAGGTCAAGTCATCAAGAACAAGGCTCGTTTAGTGTACAAACAATATTCTCAAATAGAGGGAATAGATTTTGAGGATACCTTTGCACTAGTGGCTAGACTAGAAGCAACCATAATTTTTATATCCTTTTCGAGTCACAATAAAATAAAAGTACATCATATGGATGTGAGGTCTACATTCTTAAATGGAAATATGGAGGAATAATTTTACATTGACCAACCAAAGGGTTTTATGCTCACCACAGAGGAAGGATTTGTGTGAAATTTTTTAAAAAGGCCCTATATTGACACACACAGGCTCTAAGAACCTGGTACAAGAGGCTAGACAAATAACTTCAACATCAAGGTTTTAGAAAGGGGACTATGGATAGTAATTTGTACATAAAGGTTGAAGGCGACATCTACAGATTGTAGTAGTATATGTGGATGACATAATATTTGGCAACGACGTGGAACAATTGGGGCATCAATTTGCAGAATATATGCAAACATAGTTTGAAATTTCGATGATTGGAGAGTTTTCTTTTTCTTTGGGACTGCAAATCTCAAAATCTCAGAAAGGAGTGTTTATATCCCAATCCAGATACCTTCGAGAAAATATAAATTTTTTTTGTTGGAATATTTCAAACCTATAAGCACACCCATGGTTACAAGTAGCAAGCTATCTAAAGAAGATGGGACACCCCTAGTAAACCAAACACAATACATATCCATGATAGGAAGTCTTTTTTATCTTACAAATTCCAGGGCAAATATCATGCACTGCATGGGACTCATTAGAGAACTTTTGAGGTCTAAAATGGGCCTCCTAAGAAAAATCTACAACCAAAATAAAATTTATAAGAACCAAAATGATTCAAGATGATGATGTCAGCCATGGGGGATGATTCACTATTTTTGGGGTAAAAAGGTAAAAATATTAAAATAAAATAAAATAATAAAACTACTTTTCAACTTGTATTTTAAACTTATCTCCCTAAGGTTTTGCTCAAATTTCAAGTGGGAGAACTGACTCGATGAAAAATTTAATTTCTCGTCCAATGAGTACCCATGTTGCATACTTTCGATGGACCTTACTACATGAGAAATGAGAAATACATGAAAAAATGTGATTGCAATCACATTTTTCATGTATTTCTCATTTTTTATGTATTAGGGTTCGTCAAAAGTATCAACATGGGTACTCCTTGGACGAGGAATCAAATTATGCATCCAACGAGTGTTCCCGCTCGAAATTTGAGTAAACCTATAAGGAGATAAGTTGAAATTACGAGTTGAAAAAGTAGTTTTTTATTTTTTCCTTATAAAATTTAATGATGTAATATAATCTTATTTTATTATTTCAACTATTATTTTATAATTTCCTTAGAAGGCCCATTTTATAACTCAAAATTCCCCTAATGTGTAGCCATATTTTGGGCTTTTCTACGTGAAATTCATGTTGTTGTTGTCAAAAGGATTTTCAAATACCTTCAAGGGACAACAGAGTATGGGTTGTGGTATCCTAAAAGCAAAGAATTTAAGTTGAAATACTACACTGATGTTGACTTGGATTGTAGCCTAGCTGATATGAAAAACACTTTAGGTGCAATATTCTTCTTCGGAAGATGCTTAGTGTCATGGGTCAGCAAGAAACAAGCCTCCATCTCTTTATCGACTACTGAAGCAGAATATATTATTGTTGCCACCTGCTTCATGCAAATTACATGGATGAAACATGCTTGGATGAACATGAAGGTAGAGTTTATTGATCCTATTCCAATCATTGTGTGATAATACAAGCACCATCACTATCATCAAAAATCCCATCATGCATTCCAAGACAAAGCATATGTAATGTTCCCAAATTTTAGCCTCAAATCTAAATGGAACATTAGAGTTAGCAGTACCTTTAGCCGATGAATAAATGGCTGGAAAAGCCCTTAAGTCTCCTAAGGAGGAATAAAAACACCTCAAGTGTCAAAGGAGGCACTCTTTATAGCTTAATAAAGCACCTCCATGTGTGAACAGGGATATTATCAAGTTGATTCAGTCCACTTTGACTAAGTCAATAGTGCAGTTGTGGAGAAGGAGGAATCAAAGAAGGAATAACGCAGTTTCAGAAGGAGGGGAATATTTTGATAGAGATGATCTAATTGAGTGGGGCCAAGGGAAACCAAACTCATGAATTATTTAAGGAAGAGGATGGTAGCATTTTTCTTCATGTTTTAGATTGTTATTTTTTCTGCTCAGACTTTTTGCTTCCTTTGCTTCTTAGTAGGGTTGCAGTGTTGCTTAGCACTGGGTGTTCCCGAGTGGGAATTCCACCTCTTTCCTTAAGGAGCCTCTTGGGGAGAGTTTTCATTCATAATTCCACATCAATTTTTCAAGCCAAGCTTCAGCCAACTTCATCAATGCAGTTTCTGCAGGTTACTGTGGAGTGTTGTTGGGTGCAGCAGTGGAAGGGATTGGAATCCCAGTCTCTGAGTTAGTTTCTCATTGGAGGAAGGATTCCTTCACTTGAGGGACTTGTTTGGAGAGATATAGTGCTCATTTAAGATCTGTGGTAGCATACCACACATTTCCCCAACATTCCCAACACTGTTCCAGCTAGGGAATGCATTATTTTTGGAGGCAACATCAACAGATGGTCTAGTGGCTCCGTTGCAGTGTTTTCTTGTGATTGAGAGGTCCAAAATTTCATGGGAGGAATCCCTTGATGGATCTACATCAGATCAGACATATTAAATCCTTCTACACTCTCATGCTTCAGTGTTGCAGTGATTATTCAATAATTTTCTGAAGATCACATTTGTATGCAGAGTGTTTGACAAGAAACCCTTGCCGGGTTTTCTTGTAATTGTAATAAGGAGACTAGATCTCTATTCTTTAGCATTGTTGATCAATATATGAGTAGATCTACTTTTTCTCCTATTTTCTAAGTTAAAAACCTCTTTATATTGTGCAGTCACTTTTATGCAAAATTACTTGTGTTGTATTGTTTGGGGTTTTTGGTCATTTTCAGTTACACTTGTGTGGGAGGTCTGTTTAACCCACCTAGTTTGATTTGTTTCAGCTCTATTCTTGGATTTAGGATTTATATTGACTGATATACAAGATACAAGAGTTAATTTCACTATTTTATTGCATATTTTGTTGGGAATGCATTTTTAGTGCATACTTGCTGAACTGTTCCAATTTTGGAATATTACAACATATCCCGATTAAGTTTCATTTTTTAAGGGAGAAAGTTGCAGAAAATGTTGTGAGACTTGAGTATGTGGTCACTAAAGTGAAATTGGCAGATATATTTACCAATCCATTGAAAAGAAAACCATCTGAATATCTCAGGCATCATATTAGAGTTGTGCCTCCACCCTCCAAATTACTTAACTTTAATAAGGAATGGAAGCTAATTAGCATGTGGGACTCATGGAAGAGTAGACTGCAATGGTTTAGGGGAGTATTCAAGAAGTACTATTTTCTATTGATGAAAAAGGGGGAGAATATAGGAGAATTCCATGTCTATCCTGAGGGGTAGCTTATGGTGTTGCCATCAATGCCAAGGGGTGATATTGTTGGACAATGTGTGATTTTATTAGTTTTGAAATTTGTTACACAGCAATTTGTCACCGTCCCTACAATTCCCATCCCGAAAATTGGAGGGCTCATTCTGTGACCTGTGAGCAGAGACAAGACTTGAAAATATTTTCATTGCATCCCTCTGCAGATGAGCTTTAATTTCCCTAAAGGCATCTCCTTGCAAAAAACCCTAAAAATAGCTCTTTTTCCATTGGCACGGTTCCATAGTTTAGCCCTTGCGCCAAGGGGGAAAATCCTCCAAAGAGGGTGCGCCAATTGGCGCTCTGTCATAGAGCTGCACCCAGGCCAACCAATTTAAGAGGTGTTTTTTAAAAATAAAAGGCGGAAGTTTCATCCTAACAAATTCCTGGACTGATTTATATCTTGAGTTAGGAGGTTTGGCTATGGATTTCCATGGAGAGGAAGTGGTTTGCCACCTCTCATGGAAGCTTCCTTGATGATAGGGCCAATCCCATAATTATAGGGATCCCAACTCCCCTTCCTCCTTCTATAAAAGCTTGCTCTTCTCCATGGCAAGCTAATCTCCAAGTTCCCAAGAGCTTTCACATCCTTATGCTACAAGAGCCTTCTTGATTCCCTTAAGGCCAAATCCAAGCAAGGAGACTATTGCCAAGTATCCAGAGAGAGAGGCTTGTCCTATCCCTGACAGGCTTTATCGAGACATGTTGTGCTAACGACCCACTAAAGGAGAGTGTTGCATCGAAGCTATGGTTGTATTCTTCTTTTGACTCTTTAATGATAAGCGACTATCGGTTATGGTTCCACTCTTGTTCTTGATCATGTTCATGAGTTATGTCCTCTTCGACTGACATATAGTTGTATGTACTGGGTTTTATGCTTGCGTTTGTGTTGTTTCTTGCATGTACAGGTGTCCGATCATGGAGATCGTGAGGATTGTGATCTGCCAGGGCAAAGGAACGGGAGCACCACCTCTTCTACAAACGACAGCGTTGGATTCCAGGTAAGCCTTCCTCACAAGTTGGTTTATTTACGATTACTAACCTGCACTGTAGTGTGTTTGATTGTTGCTAGACCTGATCTAGGCTAGTAGGGATCGCCTCTGTCCGTAGAGGGGATTTACCTCCTTAACAATTTGGCGACTCCGCTGGGGAATCAGCTTGTTGTTTGATTTGTAAACTATAGACGGAGCCTGAAATGCAGCCAGATAGCCTTTGAAACGCTTTTGCTATGCATTAGCGGAGTAGATCAACGCTGCTTCAGTCAATCTCCAGTTTGGTTTACAAACTGAACGACTCGAAGTTTTGTCTTCTCTTTCCGGTCAATTTCTTGGTCTTTCTTGCTTGATCAAGCTCTTTGGACTGGTTTTTCCTGTTTGTTTGGCTTATTTTTAGCCTTGTCATCACTTGTTTGTGTCTGAGATTGCTTGTTTTTTATTTTTCCATAGTAAACTCGGCTGGCGTGCTTTTCAGCTTGATAGTCGCACCCATTGGCACAGGTTGCCTGTGTATCACCCGCGCCATTGCGTTTCTAGCACTAATTTCAAGCTCACAGTCGCGCCAATCCTGTGAGCTATTAGGGTTTGCTGTGTTTCATGCTTTCTGAGGCTGACTTGTGATTTTGATCTTGTTTTTTCGGCTGTTTGAGTGCACTGGAGCCTAGTTTGACTGATTGTAACCTCCATCCTTTGGTTGTTTGCGTATTTCTTTTGATTTTGCATACGAGCCCTAGGGAATCTAGGTGCCTTTGTGAGTCGAGCCTCCCTTGGGAGTTTTTTTTTTTTTTCGTTCGTTCAGCCGACTTTGGGATTGCTTCCTTGCATTCGTTTGACAGTTGTCTATCATCTTATTGCGCTTTTTGAGTGACCGATTTCTTTTTCATTCAAATTTCTCTTTGCTTCGTTCTGGGCCTAGATCACACTGCTCATTGGTGTCTTTGGGACTTTTCTTGGTTTTGGGAGACTTTTGGTCGATTTGAGATCTGATTGTTTGTGCCATTGAGTGAAATTTGCTTGTTTTTTCTCTCTTAATATCATTCATTGAATTTCCTCTCATTTGTTTTCAGTTTGTTTAGTGCATCTAGCTATCAAACATTGAAAATAAAAAATCTCTTTTTCTTTTGGTTGATTAGTGCAAATTGAAATCTTTTCGATTTTACTAGTATTTAGTGAATTTAAAAGATTTTTTTTTGATTTCATTAGTTGCATTAGAGATATCACTGATTGTCTTTCGATCATTTTTTTTGTGTAAAAAGCTCTTAACTCTTCTGTAGCTAGCTTTCATCGAACGAAATGATATACTGTGGCATGTATTTTTGCATTTAAGAGATTTTTGAGACATCACATTCGTTAGGGCCTGAAAACTGAAACGTAATTGAAGATCAACTTTAAAATCTACTCAATTTACACTAAGGCAGCATTGAAATCTAACGAAACACATTTAGAGGTCTAGGCTAGAGACGTGTTCCGGTGTCTTTAAACCTAGTAGCTTTCGTTCGCCTTTTGGCTTTAGACAGTGCTAGTACGGACTTGTGGTCCCTGTACCGTCGCGTATATAAAGGGAGACCCCTCTAGGTTTCAAACCTTTATCCATAGGAAGCCGAGTCTGCCTTCGGGGAGATTGCGTGCACGTACGGAAAGTCCTTGGTTGATTTCTCTTTCATTATTGAAACCAAGGTGTATATTGCAGTTCACAGTTATTTGGTACACCCTTTTGCCTAGTATTCCTGAGTAGTCATTTGATCTTTTCTGACTCCCTAAATTTGAAAGGATCACCAAGTGCTTGTCCTTTCACGCTTGTGTCAAATCTAAAAGAGATAGAGTCACCTTTCGACCATTTCTCGACTCTTAAAACATGAAACGGTGAAGTTTCTTATTTTTCAATGTGGTAAAAACTAATCACCCACGATCACATGCCTTGTTAGATTCTGCTTGTTAGCCATTTGATTGTGTTTCTTGACTCTTTTTTAGCCCGTGTATGGTTTTGAGTTTTGATGGAAACTTTTTCAGAGTTTACCAACCAAGGAATCCCCTCAGAAGGGAATCCTGGTCATTTTCCTCCTTTTGGGAATGTTGGTGCTCCTTACATGGCAACGTTGTCCCTTCCTGGGTTAACTGTTGGGTTGCCTGTTTGGTTGTTTTCAACCTCTTTGGTCCCAGATGTCTCCACTACTATTCAATCAGTTCCTCCACCTGAACAACATCATGTTGATTCCAAGGTGGACATCTCCCCTTCTTCGCCTATTTCTGCATCCTCCTCTTCTACTTTGCCTGGTGAAAGTTTGGATTCAAGTAATCAGGTGGCTAAGAAGAAGAAGAAGAAGACAAAGAAGAAGAATTATGATAAGCGAGAGGCTAAAAGTGCAACCACTGTTTCTGAAATATCTTCTCTTGATAAGCCTTCCAACCCTCCACGGAAAGTCAAGCTCCCTTGTATGTTGTGCACAGGAGACCATCTTCTTCGAGACTGCCCTGGCATTCCCAAGGTGCTTGAAGCATGGTCTGACGGTCGCCCGTCGTTACCTTTGGCTTCCGGGAGTCAGGTTGGGGGCACATCTTTAGCAAGTGTTGATAAGGCTCCTAAGAAGCAGGGTAAGATCACCAATCCCTGTAAGTTGTGTGAAGGGCACCATGCCATTCACCTTTTTCCTTATATGGATGAAGCCAAGCGAGTGTTGGACAACCCGACTGTTTCCACACCATGCCTCCCAGCTGGTTATAAGCAACTCTCTTTGATTCTTCCACATATTGGTGATACAATTGGTCAAGAGTCATCTTTGGTCCATCCCACTCCCTCAGAAACTCGAATTCAAGAATATGTCCCTGACCAACCATTGGTTGTGGGATCAGTTAAGCTGGCCCCGTCTGCGGTGCACCAGGTCTTTTCTGTCGAGAGTGGATCTCACATCCCCCATGTCCTTCTGGTTTCTTCATATTCTTTGGACTTGGAGAAAGATTCTCTCATCCCTGTACCTCAAGAAGAAGCTCCTTTACCTCCCGTAATGGAGGTCCCGGAGGATTCTCCTCCCACCTTCGAGATGGAGGTCGTAGAGGATGATCCTTCTTCTTCCGTAACACCAGGGGACGACCATCTAGGTTCGATGGTAGCCCCTCCATGTAGTTTGGTCGCTTCCTTTGATTGGAATCGATTTGCAGGATACCGCGTTCTGTCTTATGTGCCTTTCGAGATCAGAGTACAGGCCTTTGGTTTGGTTGTACCCAACACCATTATAGACGAAGGCGCGTCTGTTAGTATCCTATCTTCAACTACCTGGCAAGCTTTTGGTTCGCCTCTGCTTACGCCTGTTACATAGAATCTATTGGAATTTAACAAAAGAACAATTCAACCATTGGGGATCCTTCCAAGGTTACCTATTACTTTGGGAGGTAAAACCATCCATATGGACATGATGGTCGTTCCAGGCCCCTTGGATTTTAATCTACTCCTGGGGCGTGATTACACCTATGCCATGGGAGTGCTCGTCTCCTCCCTTTTTTGTGTGGCCTGTTTTCCGCATGAAGGACGGATCATGACCATTGATCAGCTTTCGTTCTTTGGTCCTAATGTGAAAACTGGCCCGCCATCACCCCCTCCTAGTTTTTATCCACCCGTTGTATCTGCCCCACCGTAGGTCAACTATGTGGCTACCTACCTCGTGCCCGCACTCAGTGATGACGCCGTCGGGCATAGTGTACTGGGGGCATTGGGTCCTAATTTCCAAGATGTCATTCTCCCACCTAGTGTGGGACTCTTGGAAGCCATGGATTCTTGTTCATCATGATGAGTAGTCTATCGGAGCATGGTTATTTTCTTGTGTCAAGCTCCTTAAAAAATGAAACAAGGTTGTCGGAACAGAGTTCCTTGTCTTGTGTCAAGCTCCTCAAAAAATGAAACAAGGTCGTCGGAGCAGAGTTCCTTGTCTTGTGCCAAGCTCCTTAAACCATGAAAAAAGGTGTCCAAAGGATAGTTATTTTAATGTGTCAAGCTCATTAAAACAATGAAACATGTTACCGTTCAATTCGAGTCTTTGTTTAGATCTCGTAAAATCCCAGTCGAGTCTTTCTCTTGATCTCGTAACTTGAACCTTCACTCCATCTACCTTTCATATGGATTGAAGCTTGGGGGGAATGTACCTCGAATTGAGTCACCATGCTAGGGGCATGCTTACTTTTTCAAGCATAGTTTTTTTCCATTTCAAAGCTTGTGTAAAAATGAAACCGGTTTCAAGCATAGTTTATCTTTGTTTCAAGCTTGTGTAAAAATGAAACCAAATTTCCCATTTTACCTCTTGTGATCGCCATTTTATCAGCCTGTTTTTGCCAGATGAACCTTGGTTTTCTCATTCCATCGTGACTATCTTCTTGACCAATAATATGCCTTCACTTGGTTGTTTTACCCATTCCTGAGGAACCGTTGCGATGAGTGGTCTTGTTAGCCAGCCTCTTGACCTTTACTTGTTCTGAGCAGTTCCACCATTACCAGAACCAGTTGCTACCCTTTATACCACTCGTTCCTCCAGGTGGAGTCATCTTTCAGCTGTTTTCTGACTCTCTAAACATGAAAATATTGTCGAGGCCCTTGTCGCTTTGATCTCGTTAAAATGGACACGAATCAACATCTACCCAGTATACGTTTACCCCTTTTTCGGGCTGGGATGGATTATTTATGAAAAAGGAATACCCTAGCCTATTGTGACTAGGAGGTTTTCTCAGACATAGTTTTCTACCTTTTCAGATCTGAGGAACTATTTACAAAAAGGGACCGTTGGAGTTTACTTTTCAGCTGTCTTTTCAAACTCTCTAAACATGAAAAGATGTTGAGTTCTTCCTTTGTCAGACTCGTTAAACTCTGATGACATTGGATTCAGTCGAAATGACGTTCTCTGAGTTTCTCCTTCCTAGGGCTCGTTAAATGTAATAGGATGGATTCGTCTGAAGGAAAGATTTATATGACAATCATATGATATCCTCTTCAAGCTTGTGTAAAAATAAAGAGGTACTCACCGAAATGGTGGGGAAAAATGGAACCAACATCATTTTCATGTCGGTAGTATGTCGCTCTTGAACATGGCACTTGTCTGCGTTCGTGTCGGGCTGGGGACATCTCATCTCGTTTTTTCACTTGCCTCCATGGGTTTGGGTAATCCCTTTTGACCTCTCATCTGCTCGTTGCTTTTTCACCATGACCGCTGATCCGTTGATGTCAAATACTGCCAAATCCACTATTGTGCCGTTATATGTTCAAGAGAAGTTGACCTCTGCAAAGTATCAACCTTCCTCTGATTCTCATATGATCCTGATTAAAAAAAAACATCATGTTACTCTGTCTCATGTCGATGATGTGGGAAACATTATGGCCCGCCTTCGATCAAGGTCACTTCCTATCGACTTAAGCTCATTATCCAGGAAGTTGATCTAGAGACTCCCTTATGGTACCTTGGAGCCTGCATGCCTCAATGGCAGGTTCGTCGCATTCGACGTGAGGTTTTCATCATTGGCCTCCGATCGAGTGATTCTACGGGTGTTCGACACCAGCTCATTGATTCACATGCCGTAGATTGTACCTATAGTACCTTGAGGGCCATTTTCATTATTGGTGGTTCCTCTCGCGTCTGTTAAAAGCTTTCATCATTGGCTGGTAATCAGACGTTGTTCTTGCATGTTCGACTTCAGCTTACATACTCACATGCTTGAACTTGTACTCTGTTCGGGTCGAGATGGAGCGCAAGACTCTGGATTGTGTCTGTTGTAATCTAGGCTATGATTTTGTGGATTATTATGATTATTTACATGATTCACTGATTGGATGGCTGCGACCATACGTGAGTCTATTTATCGATCCTAACTGGATGGTTGCATCCATGCCTTGGACCTCGGTTATTGTATACTCTGTTATGGATGGCTGTGCCCATACCATGCATATATATCATGTATCTGAGACATCAGTTGTACTTCGCTCCGCAGGTTTTCCGATGGCAGTGCTTTCAGTCGACATGTTCTCATAAAGCATTTCACCCCTCTCTCTCTCTCGGGCCTCATGCTTTAGGGGGCATCTGTTACACAAAAAATTTTCACTGTCCCTACAATCCCCATCCCGCACATTGGAGGGCTCATTCTGTGACCTGTGAGCAGAGACAAGACTTGAAAATATTTTCATTGCATCCCTCTGAAGATGAGCTTTAATTGCCCTGAAGGCATCTCCCTGCAAAAAACCCTAAAAATAGCTCTTTTTCCATTGGCACGGTTCCATAGTTTAGCCCTCGCGCCAAGGGGGAAAATCCTCCAAAGAGGGCATGCAAATTGGTGCTCTGTCATAGAGCCGCACCCGCGCCAACCAATTCAAGAGGTGTTTTTAAAAAATAAAAGGTAGAAGTTTCATCCTAACAAATTCTTGGACTGATTTCTATCTTGAGTTAGGAGGTTTGGCTACGGATTTCCATGGAGAGGAAGTGGTTTTCCACCTCTCATGGAAGCTTCCTTGATGATAGGGCCAATCCCATAATTATAGGGATCCCAACTCCCCTTCCTCCTTCTATAAAAGCTTGCTCATCTCCTTTGCAAGATAATCTCCAAGTTCCCAAGAGCCATCAGAGCCTTATGCTGCAGAGAGCCTTCTTGATTGCTTTAAGGCAAATCCAAGCAAGAGACTGTGCAGAGTATCCGAAGAGGAAACATCTTATCCTAACGAGCTTTATGGAACAACATGTTGTCATGACGACCGCTAAAGGAAGTCTTTGCGTCGAAGCTTTGGTTGTATTCTTCTTTTTGACTCATTAATACTAAGCGACTATTGGTTATGGTTTCACTCTTGTTCTTGATCACGTTCATGAGTTATGTCCTCTTCGACTGACATATAGTTGTATATACTTGATTTTATGCTTGCGTTTGTGTTGTTTCTTGCATTTGCAGGTGTCCGACCACGGAGATCGTGAGGATTGTGATCTGCCAGGGAAAAGGAACGAGAGCACCACCTCTTCTACAAACAACAGCGTTGGATTCCAAGTAAGCCTTCCTCGCAAGTCGGTTTATTTATGATTAGGAACCTGCACCGTAGCGTGTTTGATTGTTGCTAGACCCGATCCGGGCTAGTAGGGATCGCCTCTATCCCGGAGAGGGGATTTACCTCCTCGTAATTTTGAGGGTAAATCCCCTCTCGCGGACTAGAAGGCGATCCATCTAGCCAGAGATCGGGTCTAAGAGAAAAAATCAAACACCGCTACGGTGTGGAGTTCCTGTATCATAAATGCGCGACCCCGAGGAAAGCAAGCAGAATCAAAAGCTTTCGTTTGTAGAGGTGGTTATCTGTTCCTTTGCCGTGGCGGATGTCTCATGATTGGACACTGCACATGCAGAAAATGCAACACAAACAGAAAGGCCCGATTTCCCAAGCTATGTCTCGGTCCGGGATTTTTGTGATAGGGGCAGAGTGAAGATATAATCCCAAAATAATATTTTTCTCATTAAAGTCAAGAAAGCATACAACAACGGAACTGCAACCACTTCCCTTCCTTTAGTGGGTCGTCAGCACAACATGTCTCGATAAAGCCTGTCAGGGATGGGACAAGCCTCTCTCTCCGGATACTTGGCAATAGTCTCCTTGCTTGGATTTGGCCTTAAGGGAATCAAGAAGGCTCTTGCAGCATAAGGATGTGAAAGCTCTTGGGAACTTGGAGATTAGCTTTCCATGGAGATGAGCAAGCTTTTATAGAAGGAGGAAGGGGAGTTGGGATCCCTATAATTATGGGATTGGCCCTATCATCAAGGAAGCTTCCATGAGAGGTGGCAAACCACTTCCTCTCTATGGAAATCCGCAGCCAAACCTCCCAACTCAAGATAGAAATCAGTCCAGAAATTTGTTAGGATGAAACTTCTGCCTTTTATTTTTTTTTAAAAACTCTTAATATGGTTGGCGCGGGTGCGGCTCTATGACAGAGCGCCAATTGGCGTGCCCTCTTTGGAGGATTTTCCCCCTTGGCGCGAGGGCTGAACTATGGAACCGCGCCAATGGAAAAAGAGATATTTTTAGGGTTTCTGGAAATTCGAGAAATTAAAGCTCATCTTGAGGAGGATGAAAATGTTTTCAAGTCTTGTCTTGAGGTCTCTGCTCTTGCGAAATCATAGAAATGAAAAACCCTCAATGTCTTGAGGATGGGGATTGTAGGGGCTTGATGAAAAAAAAAATTGTTGTGTAACAGAATTGATTTCAAAAAGAGCCAACGGTGATTCATTGATATCTATAGGCTTCTAGTAGAGAATCATCATAGTAATAGGCTTATTGAAAAGCCATTAAATGATGTCTATTATGGTTGGGATGTTGGCATAAGCAGCATGGTCGAGAAGAAGAGTGACACAAGAAGTTTGGATCCACCCTCAGAGGTAGAAAATGTTCTCCAAGTATACATCGAACCCTACCTATGGTTGTGTTTTTGGTGCACAAGTGTACCAATCCACTAGTGCTTAGTAGTGATCGATGCCTCTAAGATATGGTCAAAGGAAGAAAAATAAGGTTAGCTGGTTAGTGGACACATGTTATAAAATATAGAACACACTACATCATGGTATAGTATGCATATATAGAGAGAAAACACGACTAAACTAAACATAAACACAAAATCTCATAAAGAGTCAAACGTAACAATAATACTAACGGTGGAATCAAAGTCCCCTCTTATTGGGCATTGTTAGGAAGAAGATACTATGTTACACTCTTGCCAAAGGACCCTTTGAAATATGGAGTTCTAAGACCCAGTGCAAGGACGTTTTTACCTTTTAGCTACTATCGCAAGGTCTCTCTCTCTACTCCAAATGATTGAAGTTGTTGAATTGCAAACAACCAAATCCTCTCTCTAATACTACTCTGGATTTCACACTATTGGATTTCTCATGGGAAATTTGGTCAGCATAACAATAAGCTCCCACTTTTCTCATGTCTTGGTGGCATTTTATAGGTGAATTCAAATTCTCCTTCCCTCTCTTAGTACATTGGTGGATGGTGGCCCAAGGGAGAGGGTTGACTCCTTTTTGTGCCACTTGATTCCTTTGTGTGATCCCTTGAGGTCCCAAGGTGGCTTAGGCAGTTATCCTTGGGCAGCCTCAAGTGTAGGATCATTTCTTGAAGTGTTTCGAGTGGTCCCAGAAGGTGACTTCGCCACTCCTAGGACCACACGGATTTTTGAGGGAAATCTGTGCAAAGGTGCACTTATCGAAGAAAAATGCACACAAAGGTGCATTTTTCCTGAGTATTTGGTGCAAAATTTGACTTTTCCTCTTAACCCTAGATATTTTTAAAATTTTCCAGATCCTCTAATGTGCCTCAGCCCTGTAAATCCTTCTACCTAACATTTAATAATGTCATATTTTTGTCTGATTTTCCAGTGATAACAGTTGCCCCTAATGTGTGAGGTCTAGGAAGAATTGTATAGTCGAAATACATTATCGTTTATTTTCTATGTACTATATGGAGAGAGAGAGAGAGAGAGACTTGAATAGAGCTGAAGGTTGGAAACCCCTTACAATGGGTATAAGAGTGACCATGTTCTGTGGGAACCCTACAAGAAATAGTATGATATAATGAATACAATTTTTCTACAAGGCGGGCATGTCCCATGCTCGTGATGCTTTGCCTAACTAAACAAATCTATCTGACAGATGAAGGTTCTATCTGTGTCACTAGTACGTTAGTGATATGTTGATTTGGTTTATGAAGATGATTGCTGATGCCCTGAAGGGAGTTTTTTCTTTGGAAATAGGTGGAATGTGGTTCCCACATGCATAATAATTGTATGGCATATAAATGCTCATTGTATGCATGAGTGTACGACTGGGACCTTCCCATGTAAGAATTTATGAGAGATATGCTTATAATGGCATGGGTATTCGATGAATTTGCGCAAAGTGAAATGGTTGTAAAGTACGATACCATCTTGACATTAAAGCTTGTGTCGTAGTTGAATGTTACGAGGATCAATGACATATGTGGGCAATGATGATTCCCATAGTGCCACCCAAGAATGCCCCTATTATGGTGAGGAGCCATCTAAGGTACTGCTTCCTTTTTGGAGAATGTGAGTTGAAATTGACAAAAAGGAAGTCTCAACCGAATGAGAGAGTTATTGATGCAAGGGACCAGGGTCTCAGATTTTATGGGTTTAACATAGGCATGATGGCAAGGGGTGAATGAAAAATAATTATTTGAATTTAGTGGCCCAAGTTCAGAGTATAAAAAATCATCCTAGCAGAACTCATAACTATGGCTGATGAGGAAATCCCTAGAGTTGGTAGAGCGTCCACGGTGGGTATATATTGGTTATGAATGTCATGGTGGCTTATGCGTGAAAGGTGTGATACTTCGACCAAGGGTTCAGACTAGGGATTACTGCCATGGGAGAAAAATGGATGGATGAGTGGGGGACCTGTTTTGTTTTTTTGGTCTTTGTACAGTTACAAAGAGAATGAAAGAATGGGATTGGATTCTACAAAACACAGAGACGGATGCCCAAAAACATGAAAGTGCTCGCTCACTGATGATGTGAGGAGGGTGTTTTTTCTGAGGGTGGGGGCCCCATTGTTTGGTCTCTTGTGTGGGGATGATGAAGTGGATGGACACTATCATAGATGTGTTGTGATGATGGAGTGATGGTAGGCCAAATGTGAGACGCGGTGGTGCATATTCGATCTTCTTGCAAAAAATGGTAGTCTTGGAAAGGGGTTTTATTTTTTTATGGTAAAACTTGACTTGATGCATGGTTAATGAATGTGCATGAATTTTTTCCAAGACTAAAGTAGTATGGCCATGGCGTCGTGATTTTTCTAATGCGTGGTCTACTTTGAGTGACAGACGCCATGGAGGGGAGGCTCTACTGACCAACAATGATTTTTATCATGTGCATGGTGAGATATGATAAACATGTTCAGGTGTTTGAAACCTATGGTTAATTTCTTGTGTATAAATGATGTCAGGATATCTAAATTTTCTCTGGGACTCTATCATGTTGAGGGTAGAATGATACCTGCTCTTGAACTTTCGGTGGATGGAGTAATGGATGGTTTGTTGTGCTATACAATGCCTGCAAAAAAAATACCCCAAGTGAAAGCATCTTCCTCATTCAAATATTATTGAAAAAATGTGCTGAATGAATAAATGATGAGAGAGGGCATACCTACTAGGACTAAAAATTATTTTTTCGGAGGTGTGAATGTGTGGATCCTTCATCGGGCATTATGAGGTGTTGATCACTATGTTGCTTTCAATTATGCAATTCGGCCCTATGTGATCTCATTATGGTCCTCCAAACAATATGAAAAGGGTGACATATAGGCCAATATGGCTCATTTCAGGTCATTTGCGACATTTGACTGTTTGAGGGTTTGAGAGGTAGGCTTCTGCAGAGTTGTTCTTGCTGTTGCGGTCAGCCTGAGTACCTAGGATTCACAATTATTGAGCTAGGTAGGGCCCATGACATCTTGAATTTTAATTTTTTCAATGTGACTGGGTAGGTGTCTGTACGAACTAGGTTTTTACGGATCCCTTTCTTTTTCTGCCCTTGACCACGTGGGCGATTAAGGAATAGGCACAAAATTTTCATGCAGAATTTAGGGTTTTGCGCAAAATTTTTGCGCCTGTGAGCACTTTCAACACGTATTTTCCATGCTTGTATAAGGTACAGGTGCACAGGAGCCATGATTATTTTAGAAACAGGCATGATGACCAAGCTAAAGAAAAATTGTGAAAATTTTCCAATTTTTGGATGTTTTTATGTTGCTAACATGTGCTTGTTTTGATGGTAGGATGTTCTTATGTTGTTGACGTGTGCCTATTTTTTATGATAGAACTGAGTGTTTTTCACACAATTTTTGTACCTATGAGAACTTTCAACATGCATTTTCCACGCTTGTATAAGGTGTAAGTGCGCAGAAGGAACGCTTGTTCTAGAAACAGGCGCAATGACCAAGCTAAAAAAAAATTGCAATTTTTTTTTGAAATTTTCCAATTTTTGGATGATTTTATGTTGCTGACGTGTGCCTGTTTTGATGATAGGATGTTGTGGAGGGACAGGGACTGGCCTAACCTCTGGATCGCTGTGGCACATGAAGATAATGCACACCAGCAGTTGGTGAGATGGGGTCTTCTCAAGTCCTTGGAGAATGACCTTTTGCAATCACAAGATCGCCTATTGTGCTAGTTGACCTAGTGATGGCACATGTGGTGCAAGGTTATGGTGTTGCGGGGGTGTGAGCTGGCTATCCATCTCAAGACCAATATATATTTTGTGACCAGGCTACTGCCTCAAGGTGAGGTGCTCCCTTATCTTCTTCCCACTATGAGGGTGGATCTTCAACGATTCTCAGCTAACCATTGTGGTGGGGTGCCTCTCACGAAGGGGTGTATTCAGATATCCTCCATGACTGACCTGACCGATTGATGTGCTTTGGTGGTGATTATGCGATTGAGAGGGTCGTCCTCACCCAATATGGCATCGGGACTACAGATTAGTGTTTTGCACCGACTGAGGGCTGGATACTTCTTTGATTTTTCCCGTCACTGCTACGACGATGGCGGCTCAACTCTCGAAGGTCCATGATGGATCTGAGTTATTTACATATGATAGCATATTGTGTAGCATCATGTACGAGAGAGTGGTGGTGTCGAGGCTTGTGGTGGTAGTGCCTATTGGGTGTCCTCATGACCCTCGTATGAAGAGGTGGGCCCCCATGATGCCTCATAGTGGGGGAGGACGGGTGGGGCATTATTGGAACGCCACTATAGAGGCTTGGTTTGAGGTCAGTCCTCAGATGTTCCTACCTTACCCATATGTTGTAATGGACTTCTGAGGAGACTCGGACATCGGTCTTCCTATTGGATATGTATGGGGGCCATCAGGTATGGTTTTTTATGTTTTATTCTACAATTGTTGACTATTTATGATTTATATATGTATTATTATGACATTGACATATTTTTGTTACTCTTGCAGATGTTGGCCAGGTCGGTCGTCCTATGGCTTGGTTGGTGGGGCACCATCCAATTTGGAGGCCTTGAGGCATTCTTCTCCCAGCTAGAGGACAGGGAGAGGATCCAGCGTAGCCTTAGGGTGGAGTACCCGGTGGCTAGGCATGCCCCTCCTGGGAGGGTAGCAGCTCGAATTCTTCCAAGTGCGCTGCAGATATTTCTCGTGTTGAGGCGATAGAGGATTGCGTTGCAGAGGTGATGGAGTAGATGGTTGCTCCAGAGGTCAGGGCCTACAATTTGGAGGATTCCTGGGGCTGAGTGGACTGCCTAACCTAGGGGATGCCTACATGTGGTTTTGTTGATGATCTATATGATGTCTAGTTGGAGACGGTGATGGACGGTGAGAGGGGCTATCGAATGACTTTGCACTAGGTGGCGGCCTTAGTCTTGACAGTGACCCCAATCCTAGTACCGAGAGCATCCATGGGTCTAGGTGCCCAACCTGGAGGGGCACAGCCCTAGAGGCATCTTGTACACATGGAAAGCACCCATTATGAGGATAATTCCCTTATTTATGTTGACTTGCACATATGTATTTTTTGGCTGGCCTTATGAGTCAGATACATGACTCCTCCTTTGTACTCAGACATTATATATATATATATATATATATATATATATATATATATATGAGAGAGATATATTTTTCATGGCTTTATATGGTGTGCCCCTATTGATATGTGTTTATGGATAATGTGGTGTGCCGATGGATATCTATGTTTTTTATTTTTTTGTTTTGATGTATGATGGTTTATTCAAGATGCATTCTAGTTTAGGATATGGTTAGATCTGCGATCTGCTATCTGGTTTTGATTTCTTGGCACATTTTTTAATGTAATGTGATCAAATTGACGACTTAATCTTTTTGAACAAAAATATTTTCTAAACAGATGCGAATCCTGTACCTCAAATTCTTGGTTTAACCACGACACCACTAACTACGAATCTAGATAGATATGCAAGTGGTGAATTCCTTGATTGAAGGCGTCGCACATGAGCCCAATGATGACGTCATATTATTCCTGATTTTTTGTTGCTAAACTAATGCATACAACGTTGGTGAAGAATGGTGATCAGTCGGGGTGGTAGACGACCCAGACGACTGCTGCTAAACTTTGACACCATCGCGATGCTCCATCAATGAATCCAAAGTAATTGTTTGGTTGAAAATCCATTTATGACACTAGAGAATTTTTTGTGACAACTCTTTGAACAAAAAATAAAGTTTTGGTGTGTGTACGTTGAATCTAAGGCTGAGCCCTCTTTGCCCTTATGGGTGGAATTTCTTGAGGTAAAGACCGTTGAAGGGGTTGCTCAGGCATGTTCCGTCCAACTCTATTAAGATGTATGCCCCCTTTAGGAGAAATTTTTTTATGATGTAGGGTTCTTTCCACAAGATCTCGAAATTTCCTGGCCCTAGGGTTTCTTTTGCGACATCGTAGCAGAGGACTAACTCTCCCTTAGTAAATGAATGAAGGTTGATGTTGCGATCGAATGATGCTTTCCCCCACTTCTTTTGGGCCTCGTTGTGTTGGAGAGACTGTCATCAACTTTCATTGACGAACTCTAATTGTACTAAGAATTTCTCCAGAGGCTCGGTGTCATCGAGGATTTCGATGGCGGTGTGTAAATTCGGGATTTCACGTTTTATGGGAATCACGACTTCGACCTCGTACACCAGGTCAAAGGGTGTGAACCTTGTTGATGTTTTCACTATCGTGCGGTATTACCATAGGGTGGAGAAAAGCTAGTGGTGCCAGTTTTTTTTGTGGTTATTCACCATACGTTGTAACATTGTTTTCAGTACTTTGTTCACAACCTCTATCTTTCCATTGGATTGGGGGTAGTATGTTGATGCAAATTCATGTGTAAATACAATATGGTGAGGTAGCTCCTGAAAAAATTTGTTTTCAAAGTGTTTGCCATGGTTAGAGACTAAATCCTTGGGTATGCCGAACCGAGCAATGACATGGTTAAAAAGAAATTGTGCAATGGTTTCTGCGGTGTTTTCATTTGTGGGCATAGCCTTTGCCCACTTAGTGAAATAATCGACAGCTAAAATAATGTATTTGTGATTGAACGAGGATGTTGGGTTGCAAGTCATGAATTCGATCCCCCATTTACAAAAGGTACCAATAACAATGACAAGGTGTAGGGGAGCAAGAGGGGATATTTCCTTGTGAGAGAAGCATTGACATCGCTCGCACCTATTGACTGTTGAAATGAAATCACGAAATAAAGTGGGCCAAACATATCCTGCCTGTAGGACTTTTTGGGAAGCGGCCATTCCAGAGAGGTGGTCACTGCAAGCTCTATTGTGGTAGTCATTAAGGGCTTGTTCTTCTTGGTCACGGGTGAGGCATCGACGTAAGATGTTGTCGATGCCCCATCAGTATAAGACATCTCCCATAAGGAGGTATCGAGGGGGCCTGGTGGTGAATGCGCTGGTAGTTGTCACGAGTAAGATGGGTTCTAAACTTTTGGATTCATAAAAAGAGGAAGATGAATCCGTACCAAGGGTCTTCGGTTTCTACGAGGAATAGATGCTCATCTGGTAGTGAATTGTTGACTAGTGATCCTTTGGTATGACTTGGGAGGTCTGTAATGAACTTTGTTAAGATTAATGCCTTTTTTCTCTTGGGGGAGTGAAACTATAAGTCGTGTTCTTGTAGAATGACTATCCATGGGGCGTATTTGTGGTTCATTAAGCGGCGCATGAGCATATATTTGATGGGGATAATATATGCGACGACCATTGTGGTCTTTAAGATAATGTAGTGGAAAATTTTTTTGGACTGCGTGAATTAGTGCTAGGGAAATATTTTCTTCGGGCTCATATCTTAATGCAGGGCTTGATAAGTGTTACACCATTTTTTGGTCATCTAACCTATTATCATTATATGGACCCAAGTACATCATGTAAGACCAATTTTACTCCAAGTAAAATTGCTTTCACTATGAAAATAACTTAGTAAATCACCTTTATTAAGTTGTTTATGGTCTAAACAGGAAACCCCATAAGGAAATATTAAATAAATATACATTTGTTTGATTTTCCTCAAGAAATAATTAATTAGATAGTATTTTAATTAATATTTCTGGTTATATTTAACCCAAAACAAGGAAATTAATTAGATAAATCATTATTTATCTTATTATTTTCTAAGAATAATTGTTTAAATCTTATTTAAATGATGTTCTTTGTTAAAAATGACTAATTCACCCTTAAATAATTAAATAAATCATTATTTATTTGATTATTACTCAACCATATCCTTAAAATCATAAATAGATCATTTATTTATTTATTATTACTTAATCACATCCTTAAAATGATAAATAAATCATTTATTTATTTATCATTTACAAATAAGGGGATTTGACTCAACACAAATTCCTTTTCCCTCCAACAAATATAATAAAATATTCCATAAAATTTGGATCTAGAGTTGGTTAATAATATTTTAATTATGCACCAATCTCTAGACTAACTCAATATTTTGTTATAAATATAAGGGTTTTCCCATTCATTTGTCACCTTTTGTTGCCTAAATATCACTCTGGATCTCAACACTTGGTCTAGTTATTGATCCATAATCATAGCCATACTTTTCCATTTTTGTCTGGGTTTTCTACACCATCAAGAGAGAGAAGTTCTAAATCTGAAGTGCCAAGGACTCACAAGAACCCATCCCATTGAGGATAACAGGGAACACCCTCTTGTGTTTTCCTCCCAGGTGCCATTAATAAAATTATTCATTGGATATATTCTTGTATTGTCTATTGGATCTATGGAGTAAATCTTATTTTTCCACTGTTTAATGTATTTTAATGCATAGATATAGATTTTTGCAGCATTTGTCTTGATCATCTAATTGTAGATCTGAATATATTAGCAGTCACTTCTGCTGTTAGAGCTATAAGTTATGCGTGGCTAAAGTGGTAGTTTTTCGTACACTTCAAATAAAGATTCATACTAACAATAAGGTTTTGCTAACATAATATATTACATGTTCCTTCCCATATAGGCCCTCCTGGATCAATACTCTGGCAAAATAGGTCTTAGATGATGATAGATACATGATGTAGTCTTTGTTGTAGTCTAGGGGACTGATCAGTGGTGCTAAAGACAATGTGTCTTTCTTCACGTCAAATGCTTGTTGGGCTTGGTTGTCCCATTTGAACGGTATGTCCTGACGAAGGAGATGCAGGAATCCTTGAGTGCAAGTGGTGTAATCTAGGATGAAACATCTCATAAATTTGGCATTTCCCTCCAAGATTTGTAGTTTCCTGAGGGTTCGAGTTGGAGGTACCTCTTTGATGGCTTGGACCTTGAGGGGGTCCACTCTAATTCCTTGTTGGGACAAAATAAAACCTAAAATTATTCCTGGTGTGACACAAAAGATGAACTTGAGGGGGTTCAAACATAGGTTTTATTTCTAGCATCATTAGAATACCAGTTGCAGATCCTCGAGGTGGTCTAATCGCTTCTTGGATCAGACAGTGAGGTCATCCAAGTAGGCGACGATAAGGTGTGCGAAGTCATGGAAGATATAATTAATGGCCAACTGGAAGGCTGCTCGAGAGTTATTTAGGCTGAATGGCATTACCCTATATGTGAATGTGCCCCAGGGGACAATGAACGCGGTCTTGTACCGATCAATGTGACGGATTTGAATTTGATTATACTCAGAGAAGCCATCCATGAAGGATAGGGCCTCATCACCTGTAAAAGCATCCATGGCTTGGTCAATGAATGCAGTAGGGTAATTGTCCTTGGGACATGCTTTGTTAAAATCATGGAAATCGGTGCAAATGTGTATGGTGCCCTGTTTTTTCATGATGGGAATAGGGTTGGAAACCCAATACATGTAAGTGATGGGGTAGATAAACCTGGCTTTGTAAAGCTTTTCGATTTATCGTTTTATTGCTTCTGCCTTGGATGGGTGCAATTGACACTGTTTCCTGGCATATTAGTGGTACATCAGGCGAGGTGTCAATATGGTATTCTACAATAGTGAGAATAAGCCCAGGCATCTCCGAGTAGTCCCATGCGAATATCTCGATACTCTTGTAGCAAGTGGGTGCAAGAGGTTATCTCTTCTGGTGAACATGCTACACCCAGTGAGATTTCTTTGAATTTTTTAGTATTTTGAGATATATTCACCTTGATGGTAGGTGAAATGTTTGACATGTTCCCTTCCTCGAATGCATCGAGCGCCAAAATGGTTTTCTTGAACCAATAAACTTTCCCTAATGAAAGGAAACCGTTTGATTCAATCGCATAAATCTCTTGTTTTTTTGTCTTTTTAGGGTTGAACATTTTTTCAAGGAGAAAAACTTAGTAGTGATTCTTTGCATCACATGGATAATCTGGCTCTGTCATGGTCTCAAGGATGTCCTCATATGAATAAAATAAGGAACCTAAGGGGGATTGAGTCTACGTGAGGCCATGAGGAAGAGGTTTAGTCTTGATGGAGATGGTCGACAAACATGAAAAGGATTCTATAGAAATTTGAATAACCGAGATATTATTCACTGAGATTCTCCTGATCACACACTATTTTAGCTTCATGCATAATACCAAATCTCTTCTACCATTGATCATCACAAGCAGAAATAAAATCAATTGCATGCATACATTAAAACCACAAACAATCACACATATGAACACAGTATTTAATGGGAAAGCTTAAAGCTGAAAACCCCAACTATCTGTATATTATATGTCATGGAGATCATGTAACAATCATAGTACAAAATATCCTCACAAGCTCTCATGCACACCCTCAATTGCTACACACTATCAAGCTAGATCTAGAAAAACACATGCTCCAATCTTTTGCCACTTGATAGCCAGCCTCTATTGCGTTATCAATGCTATGGGATGGCTTCATTAAATAGATAAACCACCTGGCTTGTACTGCGCAATCCTCATGGGCTTCTCCACCTATCTGTGTGTTGCAAATAGCAACTGTATAGTCACAACTGATAGTTAACCCGCTCTTTCACCTATTTCTGCACTGGTCTCCACTGAAACTGTCCATGCACTGAAGTTAACTGATGCATTCTTTAGTTGATTAATGAGTTTATAATTAGTGAATTAATTAATAATAAATTCACACCACTCTCACTAATTGTATCAATTAGTTAAACTGAATACAAATAGCTCAACTATGTTTAGATTAGTTAAACTAAATACAACTCCACTAACTTCCTCAATCAACTCCACCAAACTCTGTCACATGAGTTCTAATTGAAGTATCCATGCAATAGCTCCACATAACCCTTAGGAATAACGTAATTCCTTCTTTCAACTCCTATGCCACATCTGTGCACTTAACTGAAGTGCTCCAAGAGAATAAGATAATGTTTAGAGTCTAAATATTATTAAGAGATAATAATATTCGACATATCTATCTTTAGACTGGCAATCTAAAAATAGATTCTGCCCAATATGTCTAAAAATAGAAGTCCATATATTTTTTCCAACTTTACCAACCATCCACAAATAGCATGCTGCAACTCATAGAACATGATCCATATGTCTAAAAATAGACATAGTCTAAAAATAGACTTTGTGCCAAAAATAGCCTGCGGGCCCACTTAGTGAAGGCGACTCCTTTCCACTAAGCTCATCATCTTGTTGCAATCTCAACAGATTCCATCGTCGATGTGGTGGAACTAGGTGCAGTTGACAGGGTGAATATGGATTGTGTTTCCACCGTCGTTGGTACAACTACTCTCGTAGTTGTAGCTGACTCATCACTTATGACTGATGAGAAGACAACCCAAATCATGGTTCTGATACATGATGATGTGAATCGTATATTGTGTATCGTGTCGTCAGAATTTGGTGGGGGGGGAATTTCCATCATGGGAGCTTGTGTGAGAGCAAGGCTAGATTCCTCATTAGGCTGAGCACTTTCCGTGTGTTGGAAGTTATGCCTAGTGTAGAGGTAACTAAATTTTTCCATTAATGGGCATGCCTCGGGTTCATGGTTATGGCTGGTGAAAATGGTGCATGGTACCACTATTCCAACTAGGTATATTGTGTGGGAACCAACAATACTCTTCGCCCCTGAAGTGGATGCTCAGAAGGGATCGGGCATAGGGGACATGGTCCTCTACTTCCATTTCCAAATTTTTGGATTGGGTATGTCTAACTCTTTTGGGGAGTGTATACTTAATGTTGCTTTCACCACTCGAAGCTTGGGGAGGTGTTCACATTTCATAGTATGGTGAAGATGTGAGTAGATCTGACAATAGCAGTGTGACTTTCTCCCTATTAGAGAGATGCCTCTGAGGGAGGGAGGGGACCATAAAAAAGCTATTCATGAGGTGTTATTCGTGAGGTGCTATGTGACATCTATTTGCACTGATTGACCTCATGCCCAATTCTGTCGCATAGTTTGCGTACTGGCCTAATCTGGACATGGGTCGTGCTAGGAAAATGCTCCTTTCTATCTTTCCTGACATGTCAGTGTGGAAATGGGGTAAGATTTCTGGGGACAATCTTTCTTCCATTATGGTTTTTGAGCTTTGGTTTGATGATATCCCTATAGTGCATTTCTAATGTATGGAAAATGTCGATTAGTGGGTGCACTCGTGGGATATACGTATAATACTTCTCATGGTGGTTGCCTTGACATACTAGGAAAAAAATCCTTACATGGGTGTTCCCATCCTATTTTTTTGGCGACGTGATCGGGTACCAGCGGCGTAGTGCTTCTAGTTCTTGGCAAGTGGAGACCACATGGTTGTGTTTGTTACATAATAAACATATTGGTATTCTCTGTGTAGGGTGGCTAGGGGTGACTAAGGGATCCCTGACTGGCTTCTTTTCAGCTGACAGGAAGAGGATGGATCTACTCGTCACATCCTCTTGTGTCATCGAGCTATCCATGGATTTTGTATTAGAGTCGTTTTCAAGGGAGAGACGTACTATGGCCGTATGTAAACTAGTTAGCGCTAAGCGAAACCAAGGGATGTAATGGCAGTGTTCTAAAGTGTGGTTTCCAGAACATATCAGGCATGAAAATTGTGTTGCTTGCAGGCCAATATAATACACTCAATGAATTGGATACCATATTTGGATGAGTTCCAGGGCTACGCATTCGTCGATGAAGTGGTCACGTTAATCACATAGTGCACAATGTATGAGAGGAGGAGGGAAGATGAACGAGAGCATTTATGGTGATTTTCGTGCCTCCTACAGGTATAAAATGGTGCAAGGTTTATCTCCAGTTGAGTGGATGGAGGGATCCTCTTTATAGGATTTCTCGATGGCATGTAAGGCATCCCTGTATTATGGAATTTCTAGGCAATGATGGGTGTAATTCCAATAATGGCCATAGACAACACATGCGTGGTTGGTACACAATGCTTTGCCTTGATTTTTGGTGGATGGTTCCTTTTTACAGGAACTTGTCACTGCGATATTTACTGTAGAGCTAAGGAGCAGTTTTAGCTTGTCCAGCTCTGGGAATATGTGGGTAGGGTAGCCTACTATGTCGCATATGGTGTAAGGTTGTAATTTTCGTTGTGTGGTGTGATTTTCTACCTTCTTCCCTTTTTTACTGGTTTTCTTGGTCGTAACCATTGGTTTTGCGACAAGAGTTATCTTAGATGGTGTTATCACAAAAATCATACCTGATTGGATACTGATCAGACAACTTCAGTGTAACTATTTCAAACCAATCTGTGATTGAGGCTTAGCCTTCTTAGTCTAAGAGGGCTCTCTTAAGGGTTAATGATATTGAATAAAGATGTAGAAAGATGGCTAGCTCTAGGTTTTATGTATTGTTTTATATTTTTATAGCTTGAAAATATAAAAGCTTACTACCATTGGGCTATGGAGTCAGTGAATAGGGCTCTCAATAACAAAATATTTCCTTGTAGAAGCTGAGGCTTGTAAATACTTCAATGAAAGTGTAGCACATTCAGGAGAATCCCAATAACTTGAGTCTCAGAAGAAATCAGAGCATGTGATACATGAGTTCTGAGTTATGAGACATCAAGGTATTGAAAAGGAAATATTAGAATAAATTCACCATAACTCAATACTTAAAGGATGTTATAGCATGAATAACCATGAATTCTGAGTAATAAGCATTAAGATATTGAAGAAAACCTTTCAAAGATAAGACCTAAAACTCATTTGACCATAGTTTAATACTTAAAGGAAGTCAGAGCATGAACATCCATGAATTCTGAGTAATAAGAATTAAGGCTATGGAAGGAAAAAATTTCAAATATAGGACATAAAACTCATTTAAATACACTAAGAATATCAGGTTTGTCAAGATGAAAAACTTCTCTGCATTACTAATCACAGTCCATTACATAAAGCAACAGTTTTGCTAAAAATTCTCTAACCCCTCACTAATTCGACTTCTTGGTCTTAAATAGACCTTTAAAACATGAGATGAACTAATCTTCTGCTAGATACTTCAAATTCATAACTCTTGACACCTTGCATAACCATATTACATGGGATTTATTACAAAAAGACAACTAATCTACTAAAAAATCCTAATACAAATAGGATTCAAACTATTAATCACCTATCTATAACCACCTTATATTAATTAATTTACATGCTTTTACAAGTGTACTAACACATGGTCGGATCCAGAGGATAGACTTCAACTCTTCATGACCATGATGTTGACCTCCATCAAAATAGGAATAGTCTCCTGTTTTCTAGGCATAGGGTTCCTTTCACTTCTTGAAACATTCTAACCACCATAAACTCATTATTTCGAGTTCCTTTGTTGTTGGAAACTGAAATAACGCCTGAAATAATCCTCCCAAAGCTTGAGGTGTCCAAAAATAATCCTTAAACTGTTCAAATGAGTTGAAATAGACTGCGCTACGAAACAACAAAGTTTCGTAGCGCTGCTTTTTAACCCTTGTTTCTTCAAAATTTTGATTTCTTTACTCAAGTTTTTTCTTCATTATCTATTAATACATCTTCATTAGCAATTTTAGATCATAATTCAAACATTTTACCTTCAAAATTTGATGAGAAAGAGTGAAAAAAACTGCTACAACAGTTTCATAGCGCTTTTCACTCTTTTTACACTGTTTGCGCTACGAAACTGCTGAGTGAGAAGTTTTGTCCAAAATTTTCTAAAGTGGAGAATGAAAATATGCCAAAAACTCAAAATCAAACTGATTCCATAATTTTAAAAACATATCAAGTGAAAGACACAATCATTCCAGCCTTTATGACTTCTTAACTTCTTATAGATTTCTCCTGTTTGTTTCCTGAAAAATAGGTCTTGAGACAGAGCCTATATCTCATAATCCATGATGTATTTTGATAAGAAGAAGGATTATTTTTTATGAAATTACATCTTTAATAAAAACCTCTCTTTTTGTTTTGAAATACATCTCTCGTTTTCCCGAAACTGCCTTTGAAAAACATGTGTAAAACAGGAAAACTTTGTTTTCTGAAAATAGGGCTTCAAATAAAGCCTTGTATCTCCGAACTTGTAACGCTTGTGATAAAATTGAGAGAGGTTATCTTAGAGGGTTATATTATGAATACAAACCTCTCTCATAATTCCAAAATAATTTTTAATTTGGCCAGAAACTGAACTTGAAGTTGACAGTTAAACAGTCATGTACAAGACAATTTTGTAATAGTAGTTTTGTAGAGAATTTTAATTTATTAATTTCTCCAATATCCTAATGAATTTAATGAAACTGAGAGAGGTTTTTATATTTAGTTTTGTCACGAAGGAAAACCTCTTTCCTTTTTCCTAAATTCATTTTCAGTTGCTCAAACACTTCCTTGGAAGTTGACTGCTCAAAACTAGAAAAGAGAGTTTTTGCTTCATAACTTTCAGCAGTTTCGTAGCGCAAATCAACATTTTTGAACTAGTGGCACTACGAAAAATGAGGTTTATTAGCTAATTGACCAGTTTTGACATGGGAATTTAGGAAATTACTCGAAAATGGAAATTTTTCGGGGAATTTCACCCTAGAGGTTCATTGGGTTACAGCCTCCACAGAGCAGGGGCATGCTACTTAACAGAGACTCACACAATCATGCACGTTCAGAAAAACTAAATAGAGTAGAATGATAAAGTTACCCGTAGGTCCTACGGTTGAAGAAGATCCCGCAGGGTTCAAACCCCCAGCAACCGTCCTTCCTTCTTAACCTGAAAGACAAGAAGAAACAAGCACAAAGGACTGGTTGTACAGCATATATCTATTCTAAATGTTAGTGAGATTCATATAAAACATTAAATAAATCATAATGAATGCTTGTATAAAAAATATTCTCATACATATAAGCATACACTAACACGTTTATTTCGGGAACAGCATGATACTTCTGTATTGTAAATAGCACGTACAAAAGTAACGAGTGGAGAGATCACCTGATCCTTCCACGGCCTTCGAGCAGACCGTCGTCTGGATCCGTCCAGCCCTTGCCTCGCTAAGACTCCTTCCAAACTGGTGCATACGAGATGACATATAGGGAGATTATCATCTCAAGGAAAGAAGGGTTTCCTACAATGAACTGGGAAAGTGCAGGAGGCACGGGGAATCAAACTTGGATAGGGAATACCAACAGAGTATAATATCAATTATTCTCTCCCCCCCTTAGGCCATACACATGAGGGGTTTTTATACTCCCTCCAAGTAGTTTCAACAGTTGGAAACAGTTGGCCACGTGCTGGGGTGGTTGAACTACCCGAGTAACCATCAACCCAACCCGAAAATAGGGAATTTTTATATATTTTTTCATAATTTTAATGGCATACGCGGAAAATTCTAGCTGGACTCGCGTATACACACGGAAAAGTACGGGCATAGTCGCGTATGGGGATTTTTACACTTTTTTTAAGTGAATTTGTCCAAGTCTGTAGGAATGGGTGCCCAAAACCATCAAAGCAATCATGAATCATGTGAAGGTGCGAAATTATGCTATAACAGGAAACTATGGATATTTGACAATGAATGGACCTTAAAAAAGACTTTATTTGAACTTATGGATGGGCTTTGAACTTATGACAACCTAACCTACCCTTGATCAAAACCTAAATTTACTTCTAAACCTAATTTGAACCATGACCAAAAACAAACATGACACAATGATGTTTTGAAATTTTTTGGGTGATAACAGTGGCTCCACTTGGGATAGTGTGCCCCTGTGGTACACTAAGAACTAGTAGTTCCAGTGCTGCTATCCATCTTCTTGGAATAAAAACTTTGAAATTTTACCAAGTCTTCTTCGAACTATTATAGCCTTCACCTTGGGCTTCAATCTTGATGATCATTGCAGAAGAACCAATTTTGTACCTACTGAAAAGATGCTCACTCAACTTTGAGCTTATTCACACACTCCTACCTACCCTATCAGCTACAATCTCCATTTGTAACTCAAGGAACATGAAACTTCCAATGAATCCATTCATTGATCTGATCTAACACTTGAATCTCTTAACTGTGCTTGAACCAAAAGTAAACATGATACTAAAATGACCAAGGAAACATGAGATGTAACTTATCTTCATAATGAAAACATAACTGTAAATCTGGACTGTAGAACTCTTCCATGTAGTCAACTATAGGATCAAAGAAGACATGATATATTTGATGATTCTCATAACATTCCGCAGTTTTAGAAAACTTATATATGCTTTTCTCAGCCACACAAGATTTCAATTGTGTACTCTCACACTGTTGTTCAAACTGATTTTCAAAAATAGTGTATTCTTCATCAATCTCAAAAGAGAAAGGAAGCAACACCCTCTCTTTTTTTTCTAGCATGGAAAGCATTTTAAAAGACTGATCTTGATCTTGAAGATAATAAGATTGACTTTGACCTTCAAAAAATTCAATGTTTTTCCCAATATTCTTAGCAGCTTCATCCACAAATTGAATCTTATCTTCTGACTTGCACTCAAATGACTTCAGATTAGAAGACAAGGATAAAGAAAAAATTTCATCCACTTCTTCATTAGTGTGATCATTTTTTGATGTAGGCCGATGTAAGAAATGACATGAATAATAAACTTCATCCTTTAGCTGAGGATTGTAGCAATTATCTTCCAATATTTCCTCTTGCTATTTGAAATAATTATCGTACTTCTGATAATCAAAATACTCACAAATATGCTGCAAATTTTCATCAAAATCATTGTATGTAACATGATTTTCATAAATAAGCTCCTGTTGGGTTTCATTTTCATCCAAGGGATAGGTTATAATTTCTTCTTGGTGATGAAATGGGTTGTCATGAAGAGCCTCTAAAATTTCCTCATCCATCATCATCTTCATAACAATTCTCCAAATATTCAATAAAACTCACACAATGTTTACAACAGTATTTGACCAGCAATAAGGAGGGATGACATTCTTCATACATCTCATAAAATGCAACATGGAAATCAACAAGAGAATATATTGAACCATTTGGCATGCTTTTATCCCAAGACCGTGCTTTTCCTTCCAAAGTGGCCATAAACATCTTCATGAGACAATCCTCAGGGAACTAAACTTTAAGACTGTGTACATGCATATGGAATCTAACCAAATGAAGAGAATAATTTTCTTTCTTTTCATCTTAAAATTTAGGAATATCAGCTAACCATTCAATATTTGGCATAGCATTTGGAAAATGAGGGATACGAGATCGATTCATAGGGGCACAACTGGCATTTATTCTTGTAATGGAGCTCATCTTGAAACTTCATCAAGCTACTAATCTTCAAGAATTGGAGTCACCTTCCAATTGATTATTTTATGTGTGGAGTCACCATAGAAAAAATGCAACCAATATGTGCCGAAATGTCTACTTCTCTCAAACCTTAGAACTGAAACTTTGTCGTTCTTCCCAGGGAAAATTTACACCTTCACTCCCCGGCAACGATGCCAAAATGTTATCACCAAAATCGTACCTAATTGGCTGTTGATCAGAGAACTTGAGTCTAACTATTTCAAATCAATCTTGTGACTAAGGCTTAGCCTCCTCAATCTAAGAGGGCTCTCTCAAGGGTTTATGATATTGAATAAATATGTAGAAAGATGGCTAACTCTAGGTTTTATGTATTGTTTTTGTATGTTTATAGATTGAAAAGATCAAATATTACCACCATTGGGTTATGGATTCAGTGAATAGGGCTCTTAATAACAAAATATTTCCTTGTAGAAGCTGAGGCTTCTACATACTTCAATGAAAGAGTAACAAGTTCAGGAAAATCCCAATAAATTGAGTTTCAGGGGAAATTAGAGCATGTGATACATGGGTTCTGAGATATGAGACATCAAGGTATTGAAAAGGAAATATTAAAAGAAAATCACCATAACTCAATACTTAAAGGAAGTCAGAGCATGAATAACCATGAATTCTGAGTAATAAGCATTAAGATATTGAAGAAAACCTTTCAAAATATAGGACCTAAAACTCATTTGACCATAGTTTAATACTTAAAGGAAGTCAGAGCATGAACATCCATGAATTCTAAGTAATAAGAATTAAGACTATGGAAGGAAAAAATTTCAAAGATAGGACATAAAACTCATTGAAATACAGTAAGAATCTCAGGTCTATCAAGATGAAAAACTTCTCTGCAATATTGATCACAGTCCATTACATGAAGCAACAGTTTTGCTAAAAAGTCTCCAGCCCCTCACTAATTCGACTTATTGGTCTTAAATATACCTTTAAAACATGAGATGAACTCATATTTTTCTAGATACTTCGAATTCCTAACTCTTGATACCTTGCATAACCATATTACATGGGATTTATTACAAAAAGATAGCTAATCTACTAAACAATCCTAATACAAATAGGATTCAAACTCTTTATCACCTATCTATAACCACCTTATCTTAATTAAGTTACATCCTTTTCCAAGTGTACTAACATATGGTTTAATCCAGAGGATATACTTCAACTCTTCATGACCATGATGCTGACCTCCATCAAAATACGAATAGTCTCCTGTTTTCTAGGCACAGGGTTCCTTGCACTTCTTGAAACATTCTAACCACCATGAACTCATTATTTCGAGTTCCTTTCATGTTGGAAACAGAAATAAAACCTGAAAGAATCCTCCCTAAGCTCCAAGTCTCCAAAATCCATCATTAAACTGTTAAAATGAGTTGAAATAGACTGTGCTACGAAAACAAAACAATTTCCTAGCGCCTTTCATAGCGTTGCTTTTTAACCCTTGTTTCTTCAAAATTTTAATTTATTTCCTCAAGGATTGTCTTTATTATCTCTTAATACATATTCCTTAACAATTTCAGATCATAATTCAAACTTTTTCCCTTCAAAATTTGATGGGAAAGGGTGAAAAAAGCTACTACAGTAGTTTCGTACCGCTTTTCACACTTTCTACATTGTTTGCACTATGAAACTGCTGAGTGAGAAGTTTTGTCCAAAATTTTCTAAAGTAGAGAATGAAAATATGCCAAAAACACAAAATCAACCTGATTCCATAATTTTAAAAACATATCAAGTGAAAAACACAATCATTCCAGCCTTTATGACTTCTTAACTTCTTGTAGATTTTTCCTGTTTTTTTCCTCAAAAATAGGTCTTGAGACAGAGCCTATATCTCCTAATCCATGATGTAGTTTGAGAAAATGGTGATTTTCGTAGGCCATTATGTCTTAAATAAAAAACTATCTTGATTTTTTGAAATACATCTCCTGTTGTACAGAAACTACCTTCGAAAAACATGTGTAAAATAGGAAAACTTTGTTTTCTGAAAATAGGGCTTCAAATAAAGCCTTGTATCTTCCAAATTATAACACTTGTGAGAAAAGTGAGAGATTTTATTGTAGTTATGGCTATGATGAAGAAAAACCTATTTCATAATTCCAAAATTATTTAGCATTTGTCCAGAAACTGAACTTGAAGTTGATTGCTAAGCAGTCATGTACAGGACAATTTTGTAACAACAGTTTCGTAGCGCATATTAATTTATCAATTTCTCCCATATCATAATGAAATTTAAGAAAACGAGAGAATTTTTTGTATACATGTATGTTAGGAAGAAAAAAATCTTTCATGGTTCATAAAATCATTTTCAGTTGCTCAGAAACCTCCTTGGAAGTTGACTGCTCAAAACAAAAAAACAGAGTTTTTGCTTCATCACTTTCAGCAGTTTCATAATGCAAATCAACCTTTTTGAACTAGTGGCACTACGAAAATGAGTTTTCTTGGCTAATTGACCAATTTTGACATGAGACTTTAGGAAATGAATCACAGATAGAAATTATGGATATTTGACAATGAATGGACCGTAAAAAATACTTTATTTGAACTTATGGATGGGCTTTGAACTTATGACAATCTAACCTACCCTTGATCAAAACCTAAATTGAATTCTAAACCTAATTTAAACCATGAACAAAAAATAACATGACACAATGATGTTTTGAAAATTTTTAGGTGATAACAAATGGTATAGTGGTGACAGTGTCTTGAATGGGTGAAGTCTCCTCAGGAGTGAGGGGAATCAACCTTGGAGAGGTAACACCAGTAACTCATGTTGTGGTAGCAGAGATCAAGTACCAAACTGGTATTGCAAATGATATGTTTGGTAGCACTACCATTGCCAAGACCTGTTGTGACACAAAACTAGGTGGAGGGTATAGGAAAGGAGTTTTGGAGACGACATAAGATAGAGAGGCTGTCGTAGCAGAGGCCTCAGTGTCATTACTTCTTGTCTCTATTTCCTGGCTAGCCTCGATGCTTGATGTAGACATCATGCACACTGGAGCCTCTATGACATCAACTGATGGTTATGGTATGGCAGGGGGATCTCCTAGGAATGATCTAAGCATGGACGATGGTTTGAATTGGTTGGGGCCATATTCTTGGTATCATATAAGCATCTCTGTTGATGTTTCTACATAGGGTAGAACAACATCAACATTTGTTAGGGGTTGTTTTTCAATATATGACAACTGGTCAATTGATGTGATCCTCTGGGGGAACATTATGGTTCGGAAGACAGAGGATTCTATGGCAGACATGGCATACATATAAATCCTCCCAACAAGTATTTTGTAATCTAGTTTGGTGTCCAAGACTTCAATGTATATAAGGAACGTCTTTGCGGCCAAGTAGACTGGGACATTTTGGTAGAGACCAACGAGAGCAGATGGGTGCCCGTCGTATGCTCTGAGTGTGATTTCTGATGGTTTTAGTTTGGGAGACCCTAAATTTTGCCAGACGTTCTTTAACATGATGCATGTGGATGCACCCTCGTCAATGACACAATTGTGAATGGTGATGTTTTGGTCTGACACCAGTATCTGGAAGGCAACCATTGAAGTAAGCTTAGGGGTGGCTTTATCTATATCGAAAGCCATTAGCCGTGAATTGGCAGGGTCGATGGCACCTAACATGGAAAATGAGGCTTTCCTTTGCTTTGGGCATGATTGTAATACCTCTGAAGCTGACATGGTGGTGGGAGATTGGGCTAAATCGTCCATAATGCTATAGTTATGGGCCGCTTTGGAATAATTCCCTACTCACCTAGTTGGTCCCTTAGCCATATTTGGCAAAGGTTCAATAGGTATCTTCGATATAGTCAACAACATTGTTAGTGCACTCATGCTGGCCTCTGACGAACTGGTGTCTGGTGGGGTATCGTAATTCTGATTCCATGTATGAAAAAGCATTTCTTTGCCAGTCATGTAGATTTCATGGTTTTTTTTTTTTCCCCGGTGTCGTCGGGATTTATTTGCTGTTGTGGGTGCTAATAGTCGCTTGATGGGGGAAGGGCTCCTGCATGATATTTTTTTGCTGTGAGGATCCTCCTTGTCCTTGATTACCTTGAAGTTTCTTCAGCTCAGGGAGATCAGGAAAATGGTGATTGTAATGTCTATATTCACCACAAATTGTGCAAGAGTGGTTGGTCCGAAGATTCACCCTCTTTTTCTTCCCTTGGGAGTTATTTGGCTCCTAGTTTTTGTTTTGGTTGGAGTTGCCTCTAGCTTGAGATCGCGAAGGGAAGTTTTGATTGTTTCCCCCTATCCATGTTTTCCCTTTTTTTTGTGTTTTTATTTTTTCCTTGTCGCATTGGGAGGATATCTTGGATTCTCCTGATACTAGCGTAGTTGTGCCTGGGAATGTTGCGCAAAGTTCACATGTGAATTATTCTGCATGGGTGGGTTTTGTGTAGGGGATTATGGGGGTCCCTGTTGTGAATGGTTGTTGGGGGGGATCTCTTTCATCGACATTTCTAGCTGCATACTAGGTCCCCTAAGTTGGAGGGTATGGCCCTCCCTACTGATGATGGTACGACTACACCCTATTGGTCAGATTTTGTGAAGGTGCATAATGAATTTGGTATTCGGGTTGCAAGATGTTCTGAGTAGGATCATACGTGTAGCTAGGGTATTGACTACTGCTGCCAAGGTGATTTTGGGTCAGTGACCCAATCAATCTATCTATAGTGTTCGAAACTCCTCGCAATTCTATATAAGTTTGTAGGCACAGGGCATTAGGAAATATGATGTTATAAATGTATCTTAACTGCATGTAAATTAGCTCGAGTTGCTGGGCTATACTGATGGCATCCTATTCGGATGTAGGTTTTTGGGTCGCTACATATTTTTAAATGTTTGTGGTGAGAATTTTCAGGAATAGGTCTAGCAGAACTCGATCGTCGAGTTTGGCTTTGCACAAACTATGACGTCGTATCCATTCGTGGAGATGGTTTGAGATGTAAACAGTTGGTTTCTGTCTAAAATGTGTCAATAATTCCATCTCAGAATCATGGTGGAGGGGTAGCTAAAAATAAGTGAGGAATGTGGTAGCGAGGGTGCTAAAGCTTCCATGTGTAGCAGAAGGTTTCTCTACATACCATTTTGCAGTTAGTCTAGTTAGGGTAAGCTGAAATAGCCTCAGCTAAATATTATCATCAATGATGTTGTTCAACGAACACCACAAGTGGAAAGTCATTATGTGATTTCCTGGGTCTTCTACTTTCTTTCCTTCAAAATTTGGAAAGTTTGAAGGGAGCTTCATGGGCATGGGGGGCCATGTTGGGTTGTGTGCAATAGGGTCATTCGTTAACTTGGTTAGATCGGGTAAGTTCAAGAATGCTAAGAACGGTGAATGTGGGTTGAGAGCCATTGCAGACTATGAAGATACAGTGTTCTCGTTAGATATGGGGTTTGTTTTTGACGTACCCGGATGTGCGTTTACCTGGCTCCCCGAATGGGTAGCGCTCCTCTGCTCTTGAGGGGTTGTGGGAGGAGTGGTATGTGGTGACCCTATGGGAGTTTCCACTGGTGTGGCATTGGGTGACCCATAGGGGTTCCCAACTAAATATGCCCTGATAAAGGATGAACCAATAAGGATGGTGGTTTTCCATCTTTGATGCCTAAATGGAAAAATACCCAGAACTCCTCGAGGTAATGGGGGGGTCCAAAAGACGTCTAGATCAACGAGGTCCTGTTGGGTCCATTATGGTATTAGCTAGGTATCATTTTGGAAAAAATATTCAATTCTATGAGAGGTGAAGTATCAAAGAAAAAATGGTGACCACATACATAAAACAAAGCGAATTTTTTTTTTAACTTTCCTTTAAATTATTTTTATGTGATCAATCAATTAAAAAGAGGTTTTGGTTGTTTTCTAGTGATACTCAAAATCCTAGAGACCTAAAATGTCTTCACACTCTCAATTGTAACTGGGCCTTGTGAAGATATCTTCTGGTGGGTACTGGGGCTAACATCCTGAAAGAACTAGCGATGCCTTCCAGCAGCCGAAGAATCGACCATGGTAATGGGTAGAGGATCTAGTGCTGCTTGCACCATCACCTATAGGGAAGAATGCCCTAGATTTGGCCACGAAGTACCATCATCATAGGTGAGCGTTCAAGTCTCGAGCTTCTTGGTAAATCAACTACCAATACCGAGCATTATATGGGTTAGGTAGCCCCAAATAATACCGCACACACTAGGCCTAAGCTTAACCCCCTCTGAATCGGGTCTTTGTGGCACTCATATTTTCTTTTCCGTGGGCAGATAGACATATTTTTAAGATCTCTATTCAGTCAACTTCTATGTCTCGAGATGTAAAATGACCATGGAGGCTTATTGGATGCCTACCCCCATGGTCCTAACGTGATCCATAATTTTTCTTGTGACCCTTGTGGGGAAATTTAGTGAGTTTATTTAGGTTAGTTTTAAGGAGTCTTTACTTCACCTATTGTGTGGAAGTGTGTGATAAAAAAGTGAACAATCACATAGTTTTAAGATGTGGATATGCGGTGATCCTTTACACATCTAAAATTAATATATGTTCGATTTTTCCTTGCTATAAGAAAATCATGTACAGATAGTGGGCTGCTTACAACTTTCCCTAGTTAATCTAAGTGACTAACTAAAATGAGATGGAAAATTATTGAAAGAGAGATTTTATATGCTTGCCTAGGGTCACGAAAAGGTGAAAAGGCAATAAAGATTACTTGCTTCTCTTAAGATAATTAATTCCTCGTCCCAACTCCTAGTGAAAAAATTAAAATTAAAATTAATGATCTAACTAGGAAAAAATGAAAACTAGCTAATCATATGTGGATTAGGACCACTTACTCGAGCTAATTATCTATGTGTTTTTGGTGTCTATTTTCAGAAAAATAAGTTAGTTCATATTGCAAGTAAATTGTCCCCTACTTAAACCATGCGGTTTTTTGTGAATATAAACTTTAAAATTTAAAGCTAGCAACTAACAATACTAAAACACAACCAAAAGAAAGTTCTAAACAGTCGTGTGACACCACACACAATGTTGGCATCTTTTCTTTGGGCTGCCAGCCACTTTATAATTGGGAAATTGAGGAAAATAGCGGAGAATTTTGGTCTCTGGTTTCTCCGGAAAAAATATTCATATAGGCAAGTGATTTGCGTGCATGTCAGAGTTGAACTCGTGCAACTCGCCGCATCTGTCCGAGAAAATATCACGTGGTTTTCCTGTAAATGGAATTTCCAGAACTTCTGAACTTCATAATTTGACTGTGGGTAAATGAGAAGAGAAGAAAAGAAGGGGAGTTGTCCTAACAACACTCCAAAGAAAAGATAAGGTCCCTGCAACCACTTAACTAAAAAAGTAAAACTAGTGGAGTCACCAATCTCGTGGTTGTTGTTTTGGTGCATAAGTTACCAATCCACTGGTGCTTAGGATGAGTGGTTGCTGCCTCTAAGCTATGGTCATAGGAAGAAAGAGAAGGTTAGCCAATTAGTGGACACATGGTATAAAATATAGAACACGCTAAATCATGGTATAGTATGCATATATACCGAAAAAACACAATGAAACTAAACATAAGCACAAAATGTCATAAAGATTCAAACGTAAAAATAATACTAACAGTGGAATCAAAGTCCCCTCTTATTGCTCATTGTTAGGAAGAAAGATACTACGTTACATTCTTTCCAAAGGACCCTTAGAACTATGGAGTTCTAAGACCGAGTGCAAGGACGTTTTTACCTTTTAGCTGTTGTTGCAAGGTCTCTCTCTCTACCACAAAGGATTGAAGTTTTTGGATGGCCAACAATCGAATCCTCTCTCTACTGTTGCTTTGGATTGCACACTATTGGATTTCTCATGGGAAATTTTTCCAACATAACAATGTGCTCTCCTTTTTCTCATCTCTTGGTCACCTTTTATAGGTGAATTCAAATCCTCCTGCCCTCTCTTGGTACATTGGTGGATGGTGGCCCAAGAGAGAGGGTTGATTCCTTTGTGTGCCACTTGATTCGTTTTTGTGCTCCCTTGATGTCCCAATGTGGCTTAGGCGGTTGTCCTTGGGTGGCCTCAAGTGTAGGATCATTTCTTGAAGTGTGTCAAGTGGTCCTGGAAAGTGACTTCCGACACTCCCAGGACTGCATGGATTTTAGAGGGGAAGCCATGTAAAGGCACGCTTATCAAAGAAAAATGCACGCAAAGACACATTTTTCCTAAGTATTTGGTGTGCAATTTGATTTTTCCTCCCGACCTTAGATATTTTTTAAAATTTTAAAATTCCCTAATGTGCCTCGGCCCTGTAAATCCTTCTTCCTGACATTTAATAATGTCATCTTGGCTTTTCTGATTTTCCAGTGATAATAATACCCATTAGAAATTTCTCTGGAAGAGCTTTCCAATCATGGGTAGAAGTCCAAAAACGGTTTCCTAGATCAAAATATATGGTATGCTAAAATTCGGTACTTGAAGCCTTGAGAAGGATGAAATATGAGAGGTGGGAGCATTAAGACTCCGATATATCGGAACATCAAAGATCTACTAATATCAGAACATCGGAATACCATAATATCATAGCATTGGGAGCCTAAAGTCATCGAAATATCGAAGGTTTGAAAATATTGGCTCATTGGAATGTCGAAGGTTGGCAGATATCCAGGATATCGAAACATCGAAGGTATGGGATATCAGAAAATTGGAGGTTTGGAATATCGAAAATTCTTGTTAGAGATTCTTTAAGAAGTTGTGATATCCAACATGATGATATGAAGAAAAAGTGCCAATTAATTCTTGATGCGAACTAATAAAGGTTTCAACGGTGAAGTCAAGTTTTGGCAGTTCCTCCTCTCTCTCTTCTCACAGGCCACTTGACAACATGAGACTAGATCCAATAAGCTAAAATGGCAGATGACATCGCCATGACGTGGCAGTATGACAGGACATGTGGCAAACATAATCAATGTGTTTGAGTGCCCCAGTAGACCAAATCCAGGTGACACGTGGAAAAAATATAGAGGGACCACATGGAGTGATTCTGCATCCATGATATCATATCAGAGCTCGGCATATCAGAAGGTGAATAATCCTGCAACTCCTTAGCAAGTGATCATAAGGAAATTTCCAATGGAGGGGCTCTGATGTAATGCTACCACATGGTCCTATGGAAAGAAATAATAAAAGAGCTAAAAGCTAAAGGAGCCAAGGAAATTAGATAAGTACAATATCGCAATATTTTCATTTTGAAACTTGTGACATGGAGTGCTTCGATTGTGTAAACCTGTGGGTTGAAGACTCTGATATTACAAATCAGAGGTTTATTCTATAATATTCCCAATTTTCCATCAGTTAATTTGAATATTAGAGTTCTTACTCTTCTCAATTAATTAAGTAAATAAAAGGGTGGAGGGACCCATAAACCCCATAGATGAATAAAATACACTTTGTGTGTGAATGTGGGCTAGTAGATAGTAGATCAACATCATGGAGTAGTGTAGCAGCTCATTAATGAAGGAAGAGTGGAGATTATGGAGAGATAATGAGGAAGATGATGGAGATAGTGAAGGAATAAAATTAAGATCATAGATCATTAATGATGCAATGATGGGGGAAGTGGTGCATTAAATTCACATAAGATGGAAGGAGTGGAGATTAATTGTAGAGATCATGGAGATCACTGAGAGAGAGCACAGTCTTCATGGAGACTAGTGGCCACATGTGTAGCGCAATTATGAGGTGGGCCTAGGCTAGGGAAGGCTCACAACCATATAAGGAATATGAGGGCAACAAAGAAAATTAGCCTATAATTTGATATTGTTTTGTCGTTTGACATTTCTTTGCACGCTTCAGCTGTTTAGCTAAGTCTGATGTGTTTTTTAGCACACAGGTGTTCCTGAGTGGGAATCCCACCCTTACCCATGGGAGACATCAAGTGCCTACTCTGGGAAGGTTATTTTGAGCATATATTCATCATCTGGAATTGGTGCCACATTCAACCCTTCTCTTCTGCATATACAACTTCAGGAATTATGCATTCCTGTCTTAGGGTTTGAGAGGAGGAAGATAGTTTCTAGCATTTCAGCTAGGAAACTGGTGGAGGATTCATCCTTTCACCTTGTGCTTTCATTTCAGTCTACCAGGAGTATAATTGTGATATCCGGCATCAAGCCATGATATTACACCTCCATACAGTAGCAGTTCCTTTAGGAATTATGCAGTTCAGTTACGAAGATCTAAGGGAAGAAGGAAGTTCCAAGTATTTTAGCTTGGAATCCTGTGAGGGGTCTTTCCATCACTTTGGAGAGATAATTTCCATCATTTTTAAGCTATATTATATCACCTAGTAGTAGGCTACAACTTCAGCCCTCTTGACAGCGTAGTTCATTCCAACAGTTGTGTAGTGTGCAACTGCAACTTGAGCAGAGGAAGGAGGAGTTAGATCTCAAGCTTCTAGCTTGAAGATAAGGAGAAGGGACCAGATATTCATCTATTGAGTTGATTGGGTGCTATTTAAATAGTTATATCATCATTTCAACCCCACCTCAGCAGTTACCCAGGAGGAGTGCGTAAGTCATCCAACAGGGGTGCAGTTGGCAACCCAAAAAGGGCTGAAAATCCAAAGTTAAAATCTGGCCAAACCATTTCTGGGTTTTTCTGGGTTGTTTGAGTAGAATCCGTGGCTAAAATTCTTGATTTTTCTGAGCACTCCAACAGCCTCCAACACATGGTTCTTATTCCCAGTAACAGTAGTTTCCAGCAGCAGCAGTAGTAGCAGCACACCATTTCTAGTGCTAGTTTTCATTAGTGTATTTCAGCCACTTCTTGTTGGTTTAAGTGCATATTCTTTGGAGCACTATTTACCTTATATTTTTTGTTGTTTATAATGATATGACTTAGTTGTTTCTGCTCATGGTTATAATGCCTTGATGTAATTTCCAATTGTAGCATATTTCCGGCATTTTCCATATTTTAGTGCTATATTCCTATTTTACTTTATTAGGAATGATGCATATTTTATATATTATTTTCCATTTTGGAATATTACAATGGTATCAGATCATGATATTTGGATCAACTTATGGGCACTTCATGACATTAAAATAATAAGAAAAAGAAGCAGAAAAAGAAGAAGTCTTTAATGGTGGAAGGATTAAGTTTTGCCTCACTTCTCTTAGATCTATGCAAGATCTCTCCACAAAGACTAAAGAAATGAGAAGGGGAAGGAAAAGAGAAAAATCAAGAGGGTTTCATAATGAGGAAGTTCCAAGCACTTCCTATCAGCAACATAAACAACCAGCAGTGCAAAGATCTCCACAACACTTTTATATGTCAACTTTCCTTGTAGAATGAAATGAATAGCATGGAGATGGAGGATTATGAGAGCATGAGACTCTGAGTAATTATCTTACAGAGTACAAATCTCAATCTACAACTTTCAAGGAGAATATAACTCTCCAACAGTTCTTTCAGATCAAAGTGAACCAGAGACCCCACAGTAGTAATAGAAGAAAATGCCACATACATAATAGATTCTTCTTGACTACATTTGATGGATCATCCACAAGAACAAAAAATTCTTGGAGGAAGGAGCTACATGCACTCATCCTGTTATACCTAGTAGTGGAAAGAGAGGTTGTTGAGATTGCAGTGCTGCACCTTGAGGGTGAAGCAAAGGATTGGTGGTGAAGGCATATGAAGCATGCAAGAGGGATTTCTTATGCTGACTTCACTCAAAGGTTGATCAATAATTTTGATAGAAGAAAAATAGAGACACTTTCCAGAGAGAAATTTCCCATCATTGATGAGAAATTACATGAGGATAAAAAGGAATATGTCATCATTATCACTCCGAAAAAGGAGCAACCACCACCAGCTACAGAAGTACTTGCATTAGGAGGAGGAGCACTTGCATCTTTGCAAGATGGTCTTGAGCTCTTGACATCGGGAGTCCCATGCATGAGAAGGAGGAGGCAGATACCAGTGCTGGTAAAGTAGAAGAGGACCATCCATCATCATTACCTGTAGTTGGAGAAGCCATTACACCGGTTGGAGGAACTCTTGCAGCTGTGCTAGATGTTCCAAATATTCAGTTGATCCAAGGTTTGCAAAAATTTCCATCCAATCTTATTTCAGTACCTCAACTTGAGATTTTTGGGGACATGCCATTAGGGAAACTGCATAACCAAGGATTAGAGCACATTTCTGATTTGGAGCAGCAAATTATCATTGTGCAGAGGACCCTTCACTTGGTCAAGGAGATGTATAGCCATCCTAGTTTTTCATTGTTGAGCTGCAAACAACATTTTTGGTTGGAGTGTAGAGTTTTGGAGGATAGGATGAGCATAGTCCTAATAAATCCAATGCAGAACTGTGTGTTCAACATTGGGTATGGCCATGAGACAATAAATGCACCATCATGGAGATCATCAGGGCTATCACTGGGGAACCGTGATGAGTTTGGGGCCCAACTATTCTTGGAGAATTCCGATGACCACTTCACTCATGAAGCATTGGAGGGAAAAATGATAATTCATAGAAATCTTATGATGGATTGCATTTTACATTACGAGGACGAAGCCTTCTTGATGAGAATCTCATAGCTCAAAGAGAAGTTTCTACCTACAACATATTCAGAATCTTATGGATTCTACCGGGTCATCAATGAGAGGTTCTCATGGAGTAACCTCAAGGAGGATTCACTTCAACATATCATGTAGTGAAAATATCGTCAGATTAGGGAGGATGGTATTGTCCATTAGGTGGATACCAAGTTGGAGCATGATGTGAGTCATCATCCACAGTTTTATGGATGGGTGAGGATGATGAGGAAGTGGTTTGTGAGCTACTTTTAGATCTATGACACAAGTCAAAAGGAATCATAGTTGCACTGGTTGCTTTTGGGTGAGTATGGTTATCACCCAACATATCACATTTGTATGATTCATGCCTTGTATATAAATGGTGTGATGTAGCAGCAAGAGGCATGGCTATGTTATTTTGGCCATCACATGAAATATCCTATGGGTGTGTTATTGTTTGGGACATTGCATGGCACTCACATGATGTGGCAGTAGGGAGCTTGGTTATGTTGGGGTGATGTGAAATTCTACATGTAAATCAGTATGGTGTTGTTACATGGCTTGCATGATTATGATGTGAGGTAGCAGCAAGAGTCATTGCTGCTTTGGTTACTCTTGGGAGAGTGTGGGCTAACTTTCTCCCATACCTTGCATGATGAGGAGGGGGGATGGAAACATGAGACCTTACTGCGTTGGCTTCTGTTACGAGAGTATGGCCACCATACTTGGTAAAATGATGGGGTGGTATGGTAGCAAGAGGAATTTATGCAGTGGTTTTTATTGAGAGAGTATGGTTCAACATTTCACATGTCAACCCATATGTCTCTGTTTCCTATTTTTCAAAGTGTTGATATGATCATTAGAGCAAGCAGGGCCAACATGGCCAATGATGGGAGCATGGAGAGGTATATCCTACTCCATGTAGCATGGGTTGGAGAGATAGTTCATGAGTTGGGACTTTCCTTTGGGGTGAGGAACCACTTCACTTAATATATCTCATGCATAGAATAGGCTCTGGGACAACAGATGGTTTCCACTTGGAGGTTCAGTGATGAGGAGAGGAATATAGCTATACGGTTGGAAGCCATTCTAGACATTCTAGAGAGGAAAATATGGAACTGGGAATTCATTACACATTGGGGAAGATGGGGAGCCCTTCCATATGAGGATGCCATTTGGAGATAGGAGGATTGTTGTAGCATTCACTTTTGGAGTCTCTTGAGGACAAGCAACATTTTTGTGGGGAGGATTGTAATATTCCATATTTTCCATAAGTTAATTGGAATACTAGAGTTCTTACTCTTCTCAATTAATTAAGTAAATAAAAGGGTGGAGGGACCCATAAACCCCATAGATGAATAAAATCCACTTTGTTGTGTGACTGTGGGTTAGTATATAGTATATCAACATCATGGAGTAGTGGAACAACTCATTAATGAAGCAAGAGTGGATATTATGGAGAGATAATGAGGAAGATGATGGAGATAGTGGAGGAATAAAAGTAATATCATAGAGAATTAATGATGCAGTGATGGAGGAAGTGGTGCATTTAATGCACACATGATGGAGGGAGTGGAGATTAATTGTACAGATCATGTAGATCATGGAGAGACATCACAATATTCATGGAGACTAGTGGCCACATGTGCAATGTAGTTATGAGGTGGGCCAAGGCTAGGGAAGGCTCACAACCATATAAGGAAGATGAGGGCAGAAAACCAAATCATTCTGGAATTTGATATTGTTTTGTCATTTGACATTTCTTTGCACGCTTAAGATGTTTAGCTAAATCTATTGTGATGTTTAGCACATGGGTGTTCCTGAGTGGGAATCCCACCCTTACCCACGGGGCACTTCGAGTGCCTAATCTAGGAAGCTTATTTTGAGCAAATATTCATAATCTGGCATTGGTGGCACATTCATCCCCTCTCTTCTGCATATACAGCTTCAGGAATTATGCATTCCTGTCTTAGGGTTTGAGAGGAGGAAGGTAGTTTCTAGCATTTCAGCTAGGAAACTGGTGGAGGATTCATCCTTTCACCGTGTGCTTCCATTTTAGTCTACCAGGAGTAGCATTGTGATATCTGGCATCAAGCCATCATATTACACCTCTATATAGCAGTAGTTCCTTCAGGAATTACACACTTCAGTCAGGCAGATCTAAGGGAGGAAAGAAGTTCCAAGTATTTTAGCTTGGAATCCTATGATGGGTCTTTCCCTAACTTTAGATAGATAATTTCCATCAGCTATGAGCTATATTCCATCACCTAGCAGCATGCTACAACCTCAACCCTCTTGACAACATACTTCATTCCAACAGTTGTACAGTGTGCAGATGCAAATTGAGAAGAGGAAGGAGGAGCTAGATTTCAAGTTTCTATATTGAAGATCAAGAGAAGGGACCAACCCTTCATGTATTGAGTTGATTGGGTGCTATTGAAACATTTAGATCATCAGTTCAGCCCCACCTCAACAGTTACCCAGGAGGAGTGCATAAGTCATCCAGCAGGGGTGCAGTTGGCAACCCAAAAAGGGCCGAAAATCCGAAGTTAAAATCTGGCCAAACCATTTCTAGGGTTTTTTGGGTGTTTTGATTAGAATCCATGGTTAAAATCCTAGATCTTTCTTAGCACTCCAATAGCCTCCTGCACATGGTTTTTCTTCCCAGTATTAGTGTTGGCAATATGATGCAGAGTGTTGTCCTTGATGACAACCCACTTAATGAAGATGATGGAAACCTACTTAATGAAGGTGTTCTTGATGCTTGATGAGTTTATTAATGATGTAAATCTGATGTTCTACAAGTAGCTCAGAAGGAGTGTGTGCCAGAAAAATGATGAAAAGTGTATGGTACAAAGCATACATAGGTTTGTTTAGGATAAGTAGTGTATGCATGCGAAAAAGTACGTTCCAAGTCGCGTATGCTCAATTGCGCTCTAAATGTGTAAAACCATGGGTTCTTACCATGGTATTGACCCATTGTATTGAGCGCTGGATTGTCTATGTGATCCCGTCCAGGAATACCATCAGAAGTAATGTGGTTTTGGCTCATGGTATTGACAAAGGCTAAACCTATATAAGGAGAAGAAATTCATAGTGCAAGGTGTGTGCAAGATGTCTGGGTTTGAATGAATACTTCTCTTTGAAGTATATCTGAATGGAAAGGGTAACAGTTTGATGATAGATCTAAATCTATGATGCACCTATGAAGAAAATGATGAAGAGGGATCTCTAGATCTGAAATGTATATGTATCTTCTGGATCTGTTTATGGAATGATTAGATCTGTGATCTGGCGAATCTATGTTGAAGTAAAGAATGAAGATCTAAGTTGTTTATCTGTTCTAGAGAGCTGCACTACCCTAAAATGTCTGAAGATCTATACGCATGTTAGTCAAGGAGAAAGCGTGTATATACGCAGCTTGTATTCAGCGAAAGCACGTATGGGAAGTGAAGTCAGCTCTGAAATGTGTGCAGATGTATACGCGGGTTGGTATTTGTGAAAGCGCGTATATACGCAGGATCAGTGAAGAAAAAGCGTGTATGAAAACTAGGGTTTGTTGAAGTATGTGGTATGAAATGTCTAATCTGTTCTGCTGTATTACTGCTATCTGTCTATGATGTATTCATACAGATCTAGTTTTCTGAATATTGATTATGTTGCTGACTATGTTGAGAAAAGATCAAGTTGTTAATTGATTGGTTGATGATTCATTGAATGAATTGATAAGGGTATAAGTTTCAGTTTGATGTATGTTGAGCTTAAATGTGTGGAGTGGGTCCAGTCTGCAAATATGATGAAAAGTGGCCTGTAAGTTGTGATCTATTGAAGCTATTGGATCCATTTTGAAAATTGATGAAACGTGGTCCATGGTGGTGCTGAGGATTGTAGCCTTCAGTCAGGGGGTTGTAGCTCCCTTCCAGGTGAGGCTGGTAAACGAGAGCAGGGGGTCGTAGCTCCCTTCTAGGAGAGGCTGGTAAACGAGAGCAGGGGGTTGTAGCTTCCTTCCAGGAGAGGCTGGTAAACGAGTGAAGGTTGTAGCCTTCTGCAGGTGGGTGGTATGAGTCTGCGCCAGTACATGGTTGTAACATGTTTTCTTTATATAATAAATATTGAAGACTGAGACAACGACAATGGTGGTTTTCTCCTGACTTGGGTTTCCACTTTAAATCCTGGTGTTCTTGTGTGATGCTTATGTGTGATGGTTTATTCTGTTATTATTGCACATGCTAACTGTTATCTAATCATCAGAAGAATGAATGTTGCATAGATCTAGGTAAAGAATTAATGGCATAATAAGATCTCTGTGTATACGCGAGTTCTATGAAGGATATCCGTGTGTATACGCTAGTTGGCTTCAGCAAAGTAGCGTATGGGTTTTTAGAGAATGAAAAAGTAAAATTTTGAATAAATCCTAAATACTGATTCATGCCCCCCTCTCAATATTTTTCCCTACAATTGGTTTCAGAGCAGGTCCTTCTGCAGAAGCTTGATCGCTTGAAGGAGATCAGTTGCAATGGGAAGTCATGAAGGGGTAATGTCTATAAGGCCACCTCTATTCAATGGAAATAATTTGTTATTCAGGAAGATACGAACAAAAGCATATCTACAAAGTCTTGATGCAGAAGTATGGGCAATCGTGGAGGGAGGTTATCAGTATCCGGCAAGTATTCCTACTGATGCAGCAAAAAGGAAGAAATATGAAATCAATGCCAAAGCTGTCAATGTCTTATTAGGAAGCATGTTTGAACCAGAATTTGCTAAAGTGATGCAGCTAAATTCAACAACAGAAATATGGGACAAAATCATTCTGAGCTATGAAGGATATACAAAGGTAAAAAGTGCAAAACTCCAAACTCTCAGAATTTAATATGAAAATTTAAGGATGCATAGTGATGAGAGTATTGCCAATTTCCTTTTATGTCTAGATGATATTGTAAATCATATGAGAAGTTTGGGTGAAACCATAACCGATATTACTCTGGTGGAAAAAGTCTTAAGATCTTTAACTTCAAAATTTGAGTCAAAAGTGTCAGCTATTGAAGAAAGGCAAGATCTGCAAACTCTTACTATTGGTCAACTACATGGTATTCTGACTGCTTATGAAATGAAACAAGGAGGTCCCTCTCAAATCAAAGAAGTTGCTTTTAAGGCGTGTGAAAAAGGAAAAGAAAGGGAAGTTGTCAAGGAATCAAGTTATATATCAGAAGAAGAAGAAGCAAATTTTGTAAGGAGACTCCAACCAGGTACTGGAAGATTCAAAGGTAAGCTACGCTTCAAGTGTTTTACTTGTGGGAGAGTTGGTCATTATGCTGCTAAATTTCCTTATGAAGAAAATCATGATAAAGGGGAACAATTTGAAAAGAGAAAGAGTTATTATACAAATGAAGATAATGATGAGGATGAAGAAGATTTTGACCAAGATCTGAAAGTGCTCATGGCAAGGAAGCAAAAGAAGAAGGCTACTCAAAAGGAGATACCTCAGAAAACATGTGTAGCAGAAAATGAAGAAGAGGAAATAGGCATTGATTGTTGTTCTTGGGATTCACCTTCTTGTGCATGCAATGGTGAAGATAGTGAAAGTAACAGTATAAGTCTAGAAGCAAACCTCAAGATCAATGATGAAAGCAATGATTGGAATAAATTTCATAAGAGAGAATCTATCTACAAAGATATGATCTCTAGAATGAATGAACAGAAAGAAATATTGAATGGACAGATAGACAAGTATCAAAAGTTTTATGTTTATGCAACCAATCAAAGTGAAAGACTTGAAGCAGAAATCATCTCTCTCAAAGAAGATCTGGAAAAATCAAATAAGAAGAATGAAGAGCTGTTACAAACATGTGAAGAACAAGAAAATTTGTTGAAGGAAGAAATTTTAAAATTAAATGATCAAGTAGAAGAAAGAAAAAGGGTCGAAGAAAGCATGAAGAAGCAATGCCAAAAATTAGAGGTTGAGGTAAACATTCTCAAAGGTAAATTAGAAGAAAAGGATAAACTCTTGAGGTTTCAAGATAGTACTAAGATTCTGGACAATATTCTTAGTAATCAAAGATCTCCTGCTATTAAAATTTGTCTTGGTTTTCATGAAAATGTTAAAGGAGAATCTAGTTCACAAGGAAGTGCTAAAGATTCAAAGGATGTCAATGCAAAACCTGAAGAGTTGAAAGAAGCAAGAAGTCAACCGACAATCATGAACACTCAAAGGAAATCATTCAATAATGTTGAATGCTTTAAATGTCATAATTATGGGCATGTTGTAGCAAATTGCAGAAGTAGATTGTTTCAGTCACAAACAAACAGATTCTATATAGAAAGGTACTCTGGTTTCTTTAAGGGATATTATTTTTTATGCAGCAAGTTTGGTCATAAAGCAGTTGATTGCAATAGAAGAAAGAATATAAGAACACAGTATGATCCTTATGCTTACTTTTCTGGTCACATAAGATGTTATGCTTGTAACAAGTATGGAAATGTGGAAAAAGAATGCAGGATGAACAGATCTGAGAAATTGGACAATTTCCAGCACACGATAAGAAAGTTCAAGAAAAGCTGGAAAAAGAAGGAGGACCAGTCAGAAACGTAGGGAATATTGACCCTACTGCAGTCATCTGCTTCTAAAGCTTACTTCTCATAATGACTGCAGGAATGATGTGAGATACATCATAGAGATTAGTAATGTATCATCACAGGGGGAGCAATGTATGATGACTCTCATGGTTGATTTGGTAATTCTGGTTATGTTTATTTCTGACAGTGCATCTGTTGTGAAGAAGACAGGTACAGGTGGTACAAATTTAGGGGGAGAAGAAGGAGTGTGAAATTTTCAGTATTTCACTTTCCATACGCGGGTTTAATGAAGTAAATTCGTGTATACACATGAGTTACAATGGAGACAGCCGCGTATGCATTTATGATAAGAAAATTAGTATGACAACTGAAGATCAGGAACACAGGTTCAAGGGTAGCATCAGTCTGACTATTAATGTTTGTATCATTGGCACTGTATCTATTTATTTCTTAGTTCTAAATGATGATGACATGATACATGGTTTATTATGATGAGATTATGGATGAACCCTGATTGCTTTTTGCTGAAGAATATTTTTGTTTTCACACATGGATAAGATGGAAGTCTTGTGATTCAGAGCTACGAATAAATCATGCAAAGTTTGTTGCTGGTTGAGACCTCCTTTAATTCTTACACATGTTACATTATGATCATGATAAATCTTGAAGATCTTGGTGATATCAGATCACATGAATGATTGCTTGACACGTATGGTTTATTGTAGAAGTTGTTCTAGTATGACAATTCCTCTTGGGAAGAATATGAAGAGCTTGAAGGCTTGGTTACTAATGTGCTTATGCTACAACTGCTAGATGACACTTTTAAACATAGCTAAATTGTCCTATTTTTTCTTCTCTCATATATTCCAGGGAAGCATTAAAAATATCCCAGATAGAAGCTGGAAGTTATCTCTTCCTTTCTGGAGATCAGATCTGTTCAAAATCAGAAGATTAAAATGGATACGCGGATTTCCTAAACGACAGTCGCGTATATACGCGAGTTCATACACAAAAAACCGCGTATGGTTGGTAGCTGACAAATTTTGTTTGGGTCGGCATTCTTCAGCACAAACTGTGGTGATGTTTGGTATCTCTGATGATGTTTGGTGTCTCTGGTGGTGTTCCAGTTCTTATATTTTTGTTTTATTCTCTGATATTGGGTAAAGATGCCTTGATGATTTGCTGTTGAAAGTGTTCAGGATGCACAAGCTAAGGGGGAGATGAAGGAGTAAAATTTTGTACAGGTTCAGGGGGATCATTAGCCTTGCTGAGCATAATGCATTATTGGCATTATGATGATTCTGAAATATGATCTTTCTTGAGGTCTTTTGGTAGTGGTCATAAAAATTCATATTTGTAATTTGATGAAAAGGTCATGTTGAGACCTATGATGTAAAAATTGTAATATTCAGTCATGTAAGGACTTGTTCAAATTTGTAAACCCACTTTGTTGGGAAGTTGAGTCAAAATGTGTAAACCCTCTTGGTTGGGTACTTGAGTTCAATATGTAAACCCACTTGGTTGGGTACTTGAGTCTCATATGTAAATCCACTCGGTTGGATCTTTGATGTAAGTATGAGTCTTTGGTGATAGGAAAGTCATAGAGTCATGTAATTCATTGAAAAATATGTTTGAAGATTCAGCTTGAAATTAGGGGGAGCATGGTAACTTCAGTGCACATCATATCTACAATGCTCTTCTTTCTACATGAGGAGAAAAACCTTGTGTTGGTTTTTGATCCGCCCTTTGCCCTTGATGTCAAAGGGGGAGAGTGACATGGTGTTTGAATAAGGGAGAATATCATTATGCTTAATGTATATATCTGTTGTGCTCAAACACCATCGTGGTTGCCATCAAGTCCAAAGGGGGAGATTGTTGGCAATATGATGCAGAGTGTTGTCCTTGATGGCAACCCACTTAATGAAGATGATGGCAACCTACTTAATGAATTTGTTCTTGATGCTTGATGAGTTTATTAATGATTTAAATCTGATGTTATACAAGTAGCTCAGAAGGAGTGTGTGCCAGAACAATGATGAAAAGTGTATGGTACAAAGCATACGTAGGTTTGTTTAGGATAAGTAGTGTATGCACGCGAAAAAGTACGTGCCAAGTCGCGTATGCTCAATTGTGCTCTAAATGTGTAAAACCAGGGGTTCTTACCATGGTATTGACCCATTTTATTGAGCACTGGATTGTCTATGTGATCCCATCCAGGAATACCATTGGAAGTAATGTGGTTTTGTCTCATGGTATTGACAAAGGCTAAACCTATATAAGGATAAGAAATTCATAGTGCAAGGTGTGTACAAAATTTCTGGGTTTGAATGAATACTTCTCTTTGAAGTATATCTGAATGGAAAGGGTGACAGTTTGATGATAGATCTGAATCTATGATGCACCTATGAAGAAAATGATGAAGAGCGATCTCTAGATCTGAAATGTATATGTATCTTCTGGATCTGTTTATGGAATGATTAGATCTGTGATCTGACGAATCTGTGCTGAAGTAAAGAATGAAGATCTGAGCTGTTTATCTGTTCTAGAGAGCTGCACTGCCCTAAAATGTCTGAATATCTATACGCATGTTAGTCAAAGAGAAAGCGTGTATATACGCAGCTTGTATTCAACGAAAGCGCGTATGGGAAGTGAAGTCAGCTCTGAAATGTGTGCAGATGTATACGCGGGTTGGTATTTGTGAAAGTGCGTATATGCGCAGGATCAGTGAAGAAAAAGCGTGTATGAAAACTAGGGTTTGCTGAAGTATGTGGTATGAAATGTCTAATTTGTTCTGCTGTATTACTGCTATCTGTCTATGATGTATTCATACAGATCTGGGTTTTCTGAATATTGATTATGTTGCTGACTACGTTGAGAAAAGATCAAGTTGTTGATTGATTGCTTGATGATTCATTGAATGAATTGATAAGGGTATAAGTTACAGTTTCATGTATGATTGAGCTTAAATGTGTGGAGTGGGTCCAATCTGAAAATATGATGAAAAGTGGCCTGCAAGTTGTGATCTATTGAAGCTATTGGATCCAGTATGAAAATTGATGAAACGTGGTCCATGGTGGTGCTGAGGGTTGTAGCCTTCAGTCAGGGGGTTGTAGCTCCCTTCCAGGTGAGGCTGGTAAACGAGATCAGGGGGTTGTAGCTCCCTTCTAGGAGAGGCTGGTAAACGAGAGAAGGGGGTTGTAGCTCCCTTCCAAGAGAGGCTGGTAAACGAGTGAAGGTTGTAGCCTTCTGCAGGTGGGTGCCTACGTGCTGGTATGAGTCTAGGCCAGTACATGGTTGTAACATGTTTTCTTTATATAATAAATATTGAAGACTGAGATGACGGTAGCGGTGGTTTTCTCCCGACTTCGGTTTCCACCTTAAATCCTGGTGTTCTTGTGTGATGCTTATGTGTGATGGTTTATTCTGTTATTACTGCACATGCTAACTATTATCTAATCATCAGAAGAATGAATGTTGCATAGATATAGGTAAAGAATTAATGGCATAATAAGATCTCTGTGTATACACGAGTTCTATGAAGGATATCCGCGTGTATATGCTAGTTGGCTTCAGCAAAGTAGCGTATGGGTTTTTAGAGAATGAAAAAGTAAAAGTTTGAATAAATCCTAAATACTGATTCACCCCCCCCCCCCCCCCTCTCAGTATTTTTCCCAACAAGTAGTAGTTTCCAGCAGCAGCAGCAGTAGCAGCACAACATTTCCAGTGATAGTTTTCATAAGTGTATTTCAACCACTTCTTGTTGGCTTCAGTGCATCTTCTTTAGAGAATTGCGTACCTTATATTTATTGTTGTTTATAATGATATGAATCAACTATTTCTGCTCATGGTTATAATGTCTTGATGTAATTTCCAGTTGTAGAATATTTTTGACATTTTCCAGATTTTAGTGCTATATTCCTGTTTTGCTTTATTTGGAATGTTGCATATGTTCTATATTCCCATCTTTTCCATTTTGGAATATTAAATATTCAAGTATGGAACGGATGGAAACAAATTAAAGTATTGCATAACATAGCTGGTTCATGAGATTAATGACAATAGTAGGGTTTCTTGGTTAAGACAACAAGGACCACGATTGCACATGTTGATTTAAGACAAGTATGTTCTGAGCTTTGGAATAATCCACATCTAATCATTCTTGTATGCCTTTGTGAAATAAATAAAGTGTAGAGAAGCCATGTCAAAGTATATTTCATGCCTGAGAAGCCATGAATAATAATGGAGAGCCTAACTGGTGTATGTAGGTGAACTGAGAATTTAATTCTTATTAATGGGAAGTGCTCAGGTGCCCATACCTGTAATTATGTCTTGGAAAATATTCATTAGGAAGACACAAAGGAAGCAATGTGTATCACATAAGGAAGCACCTGAGTGGTTTGTGTGAAAATTACTAATACAAGAATAGGTAGTACGTAGAAGTGGAAAAAAACTCTTCGAATTCATCGAGAAATTAAGGTAGAGCAAACACAATTGTTGAATTTTATGTGAAGGGATTGCTGAGTGTGTGTGTGAGAGAAAAGAGGTGGAGCTAAGGGAGATGCAATAGAGGATGTGTTGTGATATAGTATGGTGTTGATCACATGATGAGCTGAGCAGAGTGTTAGAGGAGAGACTATGCAAGACTTGTGGAGCCAATGTTTTAGCAGAGGACCTAGATCAAGAGGCAGTGGTGTGATTCAATGAATTGGTATTTTCCTTAATTGTAAAAGTCCTATGTTTCTCAATTTGAAAATTTTATGAAATAGTAGAACAATGGAAACAATAGGTTGTGGCATTCATTCTAAAGGAGGTTGGTGCCTCTTGTAAAGTCGGTGCTTGCTATCTAAAGGGGGTCGGTGCCTCTAGTGAGTGGGTTCTCACAACAAACTGATGTAATTAAGTGGGTGCTTAATTTACGTATTAAAACAAAAACAAATTTGTGGTTTATACCCTTTGGGTTTCCACATGAAAATACATGTGTTTATGTGTGAATGTGTTGATCTATAGAACTTCATTTGAATTCTTATAACTTCTCATATATTTTTGAATGAATTCTCTCATAATTAACTGACAATAAAGGGGACTAAGTAAGAAAATATTCAAAAAGAGATGATTGGAAATAATCATACAATTACTGATTCAGCCCCCCTCTCAGTAATTCCTTATACCAACATGAATACCTCTAAATGTGTATTCATTCCAGCACCTGCAAACCATGAAATTTTATAATGTGATCTATGATCCATCCTCATCCATGATTTGCAACTGTAGCTACCATATTCCCCATTAGTCCTTTCCTCATTCCCATGACTAATCCTTAGTTCTACTTGTATCTACAAATATGATAGACTCTGAAGGATCACTGCATTAACATCAAATTTCTTTTCTTAAGCTCTGTCAAGCCTCTCCCATGTCTCTATCATATTTTTATTTTTTTATTTATTTATTTTTTTAATACTAGAGGAATTGGCAATAGCGAAGGTATCATACTCACATAACACGGGGTCGAATCCCCTCACCTACCACTATAACCCCTAGGGTATGGATCACCAGGCCCACACAAATGCCTCCCGGGTAATCAACCGCAAGGGTCGGGGATTAAACTCGTGACCTGCTTAATAGCATGAACACCTTAGCTTAACATCCGCTGACCACTAGACCAAGCCCCACAGGCTTCTATCATCTTTTTATTATATGCCTTACAAATTCTTACTTTTTCCTGCAAAATTCTCAATGTATCTATAATATCAGGAGAATACTCATCTCCTTGTTGCTCAAATGATACGTAAGGAGCGTCACGTGCACTGTAATCCAACATTCTACTCATCAAAGTCTCCTACCAAGTCGTAAAAATACCAAGTCTCCTACATCAAAAATTCTCTCTCTCTTATGTTGATATGTCGTTTTTTCATTCAATTTTGTGCCAAAATTAGGTTATCCTTTAGGAGTTGGAGAACTTATTGTTGATGCTCAATGTGATCTTCCACTGCTTGAACCTTAGAATTTTCTCTTAAATATG